>OY740800.1:23570093-24103603 GCA_963514005.1 Raja brachyura
TTAATGCCTCTAAATTAATGGCCATTTAAATCAACTAGCGAGTGGGTTTTAGTGGAATGCGATGGATTGGAACGTTGTGGTTTGCTGTGAAGTCGGTATAAAAAATACAGCCGGTTCATACATTTTTATTGGACCCCATTTCGCAACATGAAAATATTATTAAAGCCTCGATAAAAACCAACTTTTAATATAAAAATAAACTGTGTACCTTTTCTTCTCCCCTACGCAAAATCCTTTCCGTTGTCGGCGCTCACGGCTTTTGAAGGTGATTTTTAAATTACTCTAGATAATAAATAATCTAGCGTAATTTAAAAATACCCTAATTAATGAAATGTCGGAGCGATTTTTCTTCCGCAACGAAATCGCCCGACATGGATCGATTTGCCCAGTCTGAAGAAAAACGGCACTTTAGGCCCGCCCCTCTCTGAAAGGCACCATAGTCATGCACACGGGGAGCGGCAGAACTGTAGCGCCGCTAAAGGTAAGTTTTGTAACATACCTACAGTGTTAGGTGTGAGGAGGATGCTAGGAGGCGGCAAGGTGACTTGGATAGGCTGGGTGAGTGGCTAAAGGGATAGAAACATAGAAACATAGAAAATAGGTGCAGGAGAAGGCCATTCGGCCCTTCGAGCCTGCACCGCCATTCAATGTGATCATGGCTGATCATCCAACTCAGTATCCCGTACCTGCCTTCTCTCCATACCCCCTGATCCCTTTAGCCACAAGTGCCACATCCAAATCCGTCTTAAATATAGTCAATGAACTGGCCTCAACTACCTTCTGTGACAGAGAATTCCAGAGACTCACCACTTCCTGTGTGAAAAATGTTTTCCTCATCTCGGTCCTAAAGGAATTCCCCCTTATTCTTAAACTGTGACCCCTTGTTCTGGACTCCCCCAACATCGGGAACAATCTTCCTGCATCTACCCTGTCCAACTCCTTAAGACTTTTGTAAGTTTCTATAAAATCCCCCCTCAATCTTCTAAATTCTAGCGAGTACAAGCCGAGTCTATCCAGTCTTTCCTCATATGAAAGTCCTGACATCCCAGGAATCAGTCTGGTGAACCTTCTCTGTACCCCCTCTATGGCAAGAATGTCTTTCCTCAGATTTGGAGACCAAAACTGTACGCAATACTCCAGGTGTGGTCTCACCAAAACCCTGTACAACTGCAGTAGAACCTCCCTGCTCCTGTACTCAAATACTTTCGCTATGAATGCTAACATACCATTTGCTTTCTTCACTGCCTGCTGCACCTGCATGCCTACTTTCAATGACTGGTGTACCATGACACCCAGGTCTCGTTGCATCTCCCCCTTTCCTAATCTGCCACCATTCAGGTAATAGTCTACCCTCATGTTTTTGCCACCAAAGTGGATAACCTCACATTTATCCACATTATACTGCATCTGCCATGCATCTTCCCATTCACTCAGCCTATCCAAATCACCCTGCAGCCTCCAAGCATCCTCCTCACACCTAACTATATCCCCCAGCTTGGTATCATCTGCAAATTTGGAGATGTTGCATTGAATTCCCTCGTCCAAATCATTAATATATATTGTAAATAGCTGGGGTCCCAGCACTGAGCCTTGCGGCACCCCACTAGTCACTGCCTGCCATTCTGAAAAGGACCCGTTTACTCCTACCCTTTGCCTCCTGTCTGCTAGCCAGTTCTCTATCCACATCAATACTGAACCCCCAATACCGTGTGCTTTAAATTTGTATGCTAATCTCTTATGCGGGACCTTGTCGAAAGCCTTCTGAAAGTCTAGATATAACACATCCACTGGTTCTCCCTTATCCACTCTACTAGTTACATCCTCGAAAAATTCTATCAGATTTGTCAGACATGATTTACCTTTCGTAAATCCATGCTGACTTTGTCCAATGATTTCACCACTTTCCAAATGTGCTGCTATCCCATCTTTAATAACCGACTCTAGCAGTTTCCCCACTACCGATGTTAGACTAACTGGTCTGTAATTCCCCGCTTTCTCTCTCCCTCCTTTTTTAAAAAGTGGGGTTACATTAGCTTCCCTCCAATCCTCAGGAACTACTCCAGAATCTAAGGAATTTTGAAAAATTATCACTAATGCATCCACTATTTCTGTGGCTACCTCCTTGAGTACTCTGGGATGCAGACTATCTGGCCCTGGGGATTTATCGGCCTTCAATCCGTTCAATTTACCCAACACCACCTCCCGGCTAACCTGGATTTCACTCAGTTCCTCCATCTTATTTGACCCCCGTTCCACTGCTATTTCCGGCAGATTATTTATGTCTTCCTTAGTGAAGACAGAACCAAAGTAGTTATTCAATTGGTCTGCCATGTCCTTGTTCCCCATGATCAATTCACCCGTTTCTGACTGCAAGGGACCAACATTTGTTTTAACTAGTCTCTTTCTCTTCACATATCTATAAAAACTTTTGCAGTCAGTTTTTATGTTCCCTGCCAGTTTCCTTTCATAATCTATTTTCCCTTTCCTAATTAAGCCCTTTGTCCTCCTCTGCTGGATTCTGAATTTCTCCCAGTCCTCCGGTAGGCTGCTTTTTCTGGCAAATTTGTATGCCTCATCTTTTGTTTTTATACTATCCCTGATTTCCCTTGTTATCCATGGATGCACCACCTTCCCCAATTTATTTTTTTGCCAAACTGGTATGAACAACTTTTGTACTTCATCCATGCAGTCTTTAAATACCTTCCATTGCACATCCACTGTCAACCCTTTAAGAATCACCTGCCAGTCTATCTTGGCCAATTCACATCTCATACCTTCAAAGTTACCTTTGTTGAAGTTCAGAACCCTTGTTTCTGACTTAATTTTGTCACTCTCCATCCTAATGAAGAACTCAACCATATTATGGTCACTCCTGCCCAAGGGGCCACGCACAACAAGACTGCTAACTAACCCTTCCTCATTACTCAATACCCAGTCTAGAATAGCCTGCTCTCTCGTTGGTTCCTCCACATGTTGGTTGAGAAAACTATCCCGCGTACATTCCAGGAAATCCTCTTCCTCAGGGGGTATGGAGAGAAGGCAGGTACAGGATACTGAGTTGAATGATCAGCCATGATCATATTGAATGGTTCAGGCTCGAAGGGCCGAATGGCCTACTCCTGCACCTATTTTCTATGTTTCTATGTTTCTAACCATGCATCAACATAATTGACACATCACTCTGTGGACAGTCAGCAGAACCAATGTGATAAATGAAAGCCTAATAATAAACTGCTTGAATATGGCCCATTAAAACAACAAATGCCACCTAGCATTAAGCATGCTCCTAAAAATAGGGTGGGTCAGAGAGTTCCTCTTGCAAGTTAACCTTAATAATCTCCCTCACAAAGACAAAATGTTACTTCCAACTACTGGACACAAATCCATAAGATTTCTGAGATGCATGGCATCTGAAATTCAGGTCAGGCTTCTAAATTACCTTTCACTGGTGATAGATATAGAGTAAAAATGAACAAAAATCTCTTAAGAGAAACACAAAATAAAATGGAGTAACTCAGCGGTTCAGGGAATAGGTGGCGTTTCAGGTCGGGACCCTTCTTATTTGAAATGCAGAATCTGTACATTACATAGAAACATAGACAATAGGTGCAGGAGGAGGCCATTCGGCCCTTCAAGCCATCACCGCCATTCATTATGATCATGGCCGATTGTCCCCAATCAATAACCCGTGCCTGCCTTCTCCTGCATTGTGGACGCCTTGATTATAATCATGTTTAGTCTTTTTGCTGACTGTATAACAAGCAACTAAAAAGCTTTTTGCTGTACATGTGACAAGAATAATAAACTATACTAAACTAAGCTAAATAAACTAAACTAAGTACGTCTAGGGCATGGGTTCCCAACCTTTTTCGTCCCGTTTACCCCAGGCGACTTTAATAGCACATAACAATGTTATTTCACTTATTTATGAACAACTAATGATGGACAGACACTGGTATACCAGAACCAAACACAGACAGTCAATGAGAAAAAATATGTACAAATCCAGAATCAACAAATTTACCCTCTGGCTAGGCGAACGTTACCCCCCTGGGGGTAAATTGACCCCAGATTGGGAACCCTTGATCTCGGGCGATGTAGTGGCGCAGCGGTAGAGTTACTGCCTTCCAGCACCAGAGACCCGGGTTCAATCCTGACTATGGGTGCTGTCTGTACAGAGTTTATACTTTCTCCCTGTGACCGCGGGGGGTTTTTCCGGGTGCTCCGGTTTTCTCCCACACTCCAGAGACATGCAGGTTTGTAGATTAAATGGCCTCGGTAAATTGTCCCTTGTGTAGGTTAGAACTAGTGTCCGTGAGATCGTTTGTCGGCAGGGATGGTGGGATGAAAGGCACGTTTCCACGCTGTATCGCTGAACTAAACTAAACTAAATTTGCCTTTATTATGGGCAAGACACTTTCCAAGAGTTGATGCGTGTGGTGCATATGAATGTTCTATGATTTTTACAGCAGATAGCTGACTACATGCTGTAATGAAATATGTTCCATGACTTTTGTGAGATATCTTCTGTCTTCTGCAGCTTCAGAGACAGCCAATATCTTCTCCATATTCAGGATGCTTGAGAAGAAAACTTTTAATTGAACTTTTGACAACCTCAACATTTCTAAATGACTTACAGCCAAATATGTATTTTTGAAGTAGAATCATTTATTGAAAACACGGCAATGCAATAGCCTTTTTTAGAGCAAATTTCATAAACAGCAGTAAAGTGTAATCAGTATGTGCAGCTTAAAGCTTTCACATTTTTGCAAAAGTGTACTGTCTATTTTTTTAGAGAGATTCAGCATGGAATCAATCCCTTCGGCCCATCGAGTCCACACTGACCTTCACACTAGTTCAATGTTATCCCACTTTCTGATCCACTCCCTACTCTCTAGGGGCTATTTACAACAGCCAATTAACTTACAAACCTGCACCCCTCTGGGATGCCGGAGAAAACCGGAGCACCCGGAGATAAACCATGCGGTCACAGGGAGAACGTGCAAACACCACACAGGCAGCACCCGAGGTCAGGATTGAACCTGGGTGTCTAGCACTGTGGGGGCACTGTGGGGAATGTGGGAGGAAACCAAAGGAAACCGGAGCACCCGGAGGAAACCCACGCGGTCACAGGTAGAATGTGTAAACTCCACACAGACAGCACCTAAGGTCAGGTTTGTGGCCAATCCAAAATTTTTAATAAGGCCCTTCTTTAAAAAAAATGATCAGAAATGGCCTATCAAAGTTTAATTATTGGGGTAGCTCGACATAAAAGAGCTGGAGTGTCCGGAAATATTTACAGCTGTTATTTAATAAGAGAATGGCTGAATGCCCAATAGTCGTAACATCATGAGTCTCAAATGACATTTCAGTATCAGAAAGTCAGCCATCTGCTGCAAGGCTTTGATCTTGACAATTTTCAACTGCTTTTCTTCCATAACAAACACGCACACAAACTGAAAACAAGCTATTATATTTCAGGAGCTATGGAGTCAGCAGAAGGTTTGAAGTGTAGACAAATGAAGAGCTGAATCTTTTCCTTTCTGGGTATTTCAATCGGAAGATCAGTTCGGTTTCAACTTGCACCGGCAGGGCATGCAATATCACTCACTAGTTAGTTAGTTTAGTTTATTGCCACAGTGAAAAACTTTTGTTGCCTGCTAACCAGTCAGTGGAAAGACAATACATGCTGGTGGCCTTGTCGAGGCAGCGTGAGGTGTAAATTGAGTCAATAACTAACACAGGAGAGTGCTGTCAGAACATTACAAAATTCACTATGCACTTTAAATTATTTTTCTTTTTATACCGTCAATTGTTAGTTCAGTTTTAGTTTTAGTTTCAGAGATGCAGCATTGAAACAGGCCCTTCAGCCCACTGAATCCACCCTGGCCAGTGATCACCCTGTGCACGAGTTCTATTCCACACATTAGGGGCCAATTAACCCACGACCAAGGTCAGGATTGAACCTAGGTCTCTGGCACTGTAAGGCAGCAACTCTACCACTGCGCCTTTGTGCCACCCACAATATGTTAGTTTAGTTTAGTTTAAGTCGTGGAAATAGGCCATTCGGCCCACTGAGTCCGAGTGCCCAACGCTGACCGATAACCTTGTTCATAGTACGCACAGGGTGACATTATGGCTTCTAAGGATTCCAGGCCCAGTTCCAGACTGACAGTCTGAAGAAGGGTCCTGACCCGAAACATTACCTATCCACGTTCTTCAGAGATGCTGCCTGACCCGCTGAGTTACTCTAGCATTTTGTGTTTTATCATCTTTAAATGCACAGGACATTGGGTTGGAGCTCCCTCTGGTGGGCTGAATGTAATGTTAGAAACAAGGAACTACAGCTGTTGAAGATAGACACAAAATGTTGGCGCAACTCGACGGGTTAGGCAACATCACTGGAGAACATGATAGCTGATGCTGGCTAATCTCTTTAATCCTTTTGTCTCACACCTTCCGGTTTTCATCTCTGGCCTGTGTCCAACCATCTGCCTCTTAAAAAGACGTCCCCTCACCAAGCTAACAATAGGCCTATCAGGGAAGCACCCTGCCAGAGATCATCTGCTGCCGGCCTAGATTTGGTCTGTTTTTTTCTCGCCTCCAGTACTCCCCTCCCCCCCACCTCTACTTCCAGTCTGAAGAAGGGTCTTGACCTGAAACATCAGTTATCATTTTTCTCCAGAGATGCTGCCTGACCCACTGAGTTAGAGTCATAGTGTCGTTATACAGCGTGGAAACAGGCTTTTTAGCCCAACTTGCCCACATCGACCAACATGTCCCATCTACACTACATGTCGATCAACATGTCCCATCTACACTGCCTGCATTTGGCCAATATCCCTGTAAACCTATCCTATCCATGCATCTGTCTAATTGTTTCTTAATCATTGCGATAGTAAGAGTTACTCCAGCACCTTGTGTCGATATATTTTTTCCAACCTATTACCTGCCAGACTTAGTCCTGCCCCATCTCAGCTTTCTTTCCACCCACACCTCTCAGCACAATCAGACAGAAGAAAGGTCCCGACCCAAACATCACCACTTATCCATGTTCTCCAGAGATGCTGCCTGACCCACTGAGCTATTACAAGAGGATATAACAAGAGGAATTGAATATAGGAGCAAAGAGGTCCTTCTGCAGTTGTACTGTGCCCTAGTGAGACCACACCTGGAGTATTGTGTGCAGTTTTTGTTCCCCTAATTTGAGGAAGGACATTCTTGCTTTTGAGGAAGTGCAGCGTAGGTTTACAAGGTTAAATTCCTGGGATGGTGGGACTGTCATATGCTGAGAGAATGGAGCAGCTGGGCTTGTACACTGAAGTTTAGAAGGATGAGAGGGGATCTCATTGTAACATTTAAGATTGTTAAGGGCTTGGACACGCTAGAGGCAGAAAACGTGTTCCCGATGTTGGGGAAGTCCAGAACCAGGGGCCACAGTTTAAAAATAAGGAGTAAGCCATTTAGAACAGAGACGAGGAAACACTTTTTCTCACAGAGCGTGATGATTCTGTGGAATTTTCTGCCTCAGAGGGCGGTGGAGGCAGGTTCTCTGGATGCTTTCAAGAGAGACCTAGATAGGGCACTTAAAGATAGCGGAGTCAGGGGATATGGGAAGAAGGCAGGAACAGGGTACTGATTGTGGATGATCATGAATGGCGGTGCTGGCTCGAAGGGCCGAATGGCCTACTCCTGCACCTATTGTCTATTGTCTATTGTCTATTGTCTATTGTTTATTCCAGCACTTTAGGTCTATATCTGAATTTAATTTTGGATAATACATTGAGTTGCTCTTCCTCAGTTTCTTTATACAAATTTATACAAAAACCTTCCTGCAGAGACACGAGCGAGGTGATCAGCCTAGCATCATCTTTGAATCACATGCTACCCAACTAATAAGCAATTAAAATAGTAAGATTAAATGAGAACTTACCGGTTCGAAGTTTGATCCTTATTTTATGAGGTGTTACGATGAGGGATTACGTGAAGAAGCCCCGCCAGGCGCATGTGCGTTATACTTCAAAGCAGCGGCGTGAAAACACAGAAACCGATAGCCGAAGTAACATAGCAAGGCTTTGAGAAGACTAGAACTACCAGATGATCCTTTCGATTATGAGGGCCGGGAGTGGAGGGCACGTAATCCCTCATCGTAACTCCTCATAAATAAGGATCAAACTTCAAACTGGTAAGTTCTCATTTAATCTTACTATTTTACTTCGGAGTCACGTGAAGATTTCAAAGCTCTGTGATTTCATGCTGTAGATGCACTCCATACGACACACTGCTTCAGTTGACACAGTAGTGAATAAATTATGTATTGAACATTGCTTTGAATTATCCAATAATCATTTTTTAAATAACAATACAGTAAATACTTCTCTATCCCAGGGGAAATCCCAAATAAAACACATAAAGACAAAGCAAATCAAATCAAACAGAACTCAAAACAGCATGCCCAAACCCTGGCACTGTCAGGACAGGTTTATCATCATTTTAGAAAGTTGATTCTTTAGACCATCCTGCGGCCTTGCTGCGGATGTTGATGCTGCCCTGGTGGAGTGAGATTTAAACACATGAGTGTCTACTCCAGCAGAATCCAACACTTGTTTTACCATCTAGAAATAGTTTATACTGACACTTTTTATGAGGTTTTTTGTGACTGATGAGCATTGCTGTCTGAGAGCCTCTGAGACTCTAAGTTACCTCGATATATTGACTCAGGTGCTTAACTACACATAACCTTTGGTCAACAGGGTATGCTTTAAACCCTGTAAGGGACCCAACACAGTATGCCCAAACCTTGGCACTGTAAGAACAAATTTATCATAAAACTTGGAAAATGTCGATTCCTTAGACTATCCTGCGGTCCCGAGGATTTGGTCTAGCGCATCAAACCTGACTGTTTAGATGACGTCCTGGGAGCAGGGATGAATGGTTTCATAAGCCTTTGCCTCATCGTCAATGTCCCTAATTTGCTTGATGAGGTCGTCACCGAACAAGTAATCCGGTGCTTGAATGTTGCTTGCCCTACACAGTCCTGTAAATTTTGGGTGCAATGTTGGCCGAATGGCGATTTTCCTCATACAAATAAGTTCGAAATAGGCATTGCAGAACAACGCAAGCATGTTCTTTTGAGTTTTGGACATTGTCGACCCTTGTATGTCTTTCCCAAATGCAGTGATGCCAGCTGATATCAGGACACGCTGGAAACGCATTTTCTGCCCTCGCATCGTTGCACTCATGGGTGCCCAAATTGCAGAGTTTACTGTTGGCACCCTGAGCGAGGCACAATTGACGGGTGTTTTATATATTTCAGCTATTTCAGTCATAACAGTTTCTTGGAACTGGTGAGAAACCAAATAATTAATGTTGGCAGCCAGGTTCTTCTCCATAGACTCACCAATCCCTTCCGGTATAGCAAAACTCCTTGCTACATTGGGAACATCCGCAGCGTGGCTCTTGTGCTCTGGTGTATACACATAAGTAGGGACACCAGCTTCAGGGCCCGTCTCCTCCTGCCCTGGTACTCCCGAGTCTTGCTCTAGGGAGACCTCATCCAGACCCAAGCAAGGCACTGGAGAGTGAGATTCCCATTCTTGATAGGCACCATACTCAGTGTATGGAACTCCTTCGGAGGCTGCCTGGGAAATCTCTGGGTCTTTGGACCCTTGACTGATTAAAGTTTGGAGCATTTTTTCCATTTGTTCCAGTCTCCCCCACATTCTTTTCTGGTCTGGAGGAGAGTCTTCTTCTTCCTCAGACCCGGGTCTGACAGACTTTAGTTTTGCTTTTTTGCTTGTTGCCGTGGTCTCAGTGCCCTGCGACACTGCAGCAGCTGGAGGCTGTTCAATCACCGTGGCAACAGCCATTGGTATCAGAGCTGGCGTTACCGCACTTAGCTCCCGACTCAATCGCTGAGATGGAATCGCATCACTGCGCGCCCCACGCTTCCTGCGAACAGACTCTCCCCCAGCACTTTCCATAACCTCTAGCTTGCACTCCAACTGCACTACAGGGAAAACTGCCACCAATTTACTAATAACAGTAGCTATTTCCCGGATGGAGGGATATTGTTTTCCAGCGAGACTGGTACAGACCTCTCTGATCTACACAGCCTTGGCTGTAGGCAAAGTCACTGACATATCAACTGAAAGAATGACAAATCCCAAATAAACATTTTTTTAGGATGGCTCTAACTTGGATTTGGTTGGATGGACCAGGAACCCTAACCTTTCCAATATGTATTTGGTTGATGAAACCGATTCGTCAGCTGTCTCTTGAGTGTTGCTTATGTTTAAAATATCATCTAGATAAGCCATTACCATGTGATTGTGGGCCCACAATATTGTATTATCCGATACTG
This sequence comes from Raja brachyura, assembly GCA_963514005.1. The sequence goes on from OY740800.1 coordinate 23,580,457, forward strand.
ATGATGAATTGGTACTGAATAATATGCATCTTTCAGATCTATAGTTGCCATATAACAGCCTTGTGATAACAGCTGTTTCGCAGTATTGAAGGTGTCTATGTTAAAAATGTCTATACTGAACATAGGAATTTAACTGATTTAGGTCCAGAATACCTCTACATCCCCCATCTTTTCTCTGTCTGGGGAAAATATTGGACACAAATTGTTGAGGATGGTTTATCGTCCTCTCAATTCCCCTTTTTTGGGACAACCCGTAATTTATTCTTTTACCTGCTGAGTTTGTGCAGAAACCCCCAATACTCTATTAGGCATATTGTGTACAGGCGGATCAATTCCTGACATAAACTGTATTCGAGCTTGAGACAGTGTGTAGTATAAACTGATGAGATGTTATGCAGCACCCTTCATCATACCCAATTGCAACCTACCCCCAACCGCAGGTCCCAGAACTTATCCTGGACAGAATGAATCACCTGTACCTCTACAGTTGGCCTCTACTCCTTCTGCCCATATTGGGGTTGTAGCTGGGATACACAGGTGAGTAATACCGTCGTCCCACTGGCCCCACTCTGCTTGGCCCTACCCCTGGATCCATCACTTTCGCTTGAAACGACCTGCAAGACGGCATCCTAGCAGAAGGAATGTATGTCTTAGAGAGAGTACAGAGGAGATTTACTAGAATGTTGCCTGGGTTCCAGCAACTAAGTTACAGAGAAAGGTTGAACAAGTTAGGTCTTTATTCTTTGGAGCGCAGAAGGTTAAGGGGGGACTTGATTGAGGTCTTTAAAATGATGAAAGGGATAGACAGAGTTGACGTGGATAAGCTTTTCCCATTGAGGGTAGGGAAGATTCAAACAAGAGGGCATGACATGAGAATGAAGGGACAGAAGTTTAGGGGTAACATGAGGGGGAACTTCTTTACTCAGAGAGTGGTGGCTGTGTGGAATGATCTTCCAGCAGAAGTGGTGGAGGCAGGATCAATTTTAACATTTAAAAGTAAAGTGGATAGGTATATGGACGGGAAGGGAATGGAGGGGTATGGTCTGAGTGCTGGTAGATGGGCCTAGGGGAAAATAAATGGTCGGCACGCACTGGAAGGGCCGAGAAGGCCTGCTTCCGTGCTGTAATTTTTATATGGTTATATGGTTATATGGTCTTCATGAGACGGATTGTTTTGGCATGTTCCTCCAGGTCGTTGACTTGTCCAAGATGGCGGCGCTGGGTTAACAGCTGCGGCCCACCTGCAGTCTGTCTGTTATTTTATTTTTTATGTATGTTTTTTTGGTTGGGTTCGTTCGTTTTGTTGGATTGTGTATGTGGGTGGGGGGGGAGTAACATGTCCGGGTCTCTTCCTTCTGGGGGGGGGGTGCGACTTTATGTCGTATTCCCCGTCTCTGTCTGCGCCGAGGCCTAATGGCGGAGCTGGCGGCCTAGGGCCCGGAGCGGTTCCAGCAGCAGCGGCGGCAGCGGCAGCGGCCTGACTCCCGGAGCTATTTCAGCAGCGACCGCGGCGGCAGCAGCGGCCTGACTCCCGGAGCGGTTTCAGCAGCGGCGGCGGCGGCAGCAGCGGCCTGACTCCCGGAGCGGTTTCAGCAGCGGCGGCGGCAGCAGCGGCGGCCCGACTACCGGAGCGGTTCCAGCAGCAGCGGCGGCGGCGGCAGCAGCCGCCCGACTCCCGGAGCGGTTTCAGCAGCGGCGGCGGCAGCAGCGGCGGCCCGACTCCCGGAGCGGTTTCGGCAGCGGCGACCGCGGCAGCAGCGGCGTCCCGACTCCCGGAGCGGTTTCAGCAGCGGCGGCGGCAGCAGCGGCGGCCCGACTACCGGAGCGGTTCCAGCAGCAGCGGCGGCGGCGGCAGCAGCGGCCCGACTCCCGGAGCGATTTCAGCAGCGACCGCGGCGGCAGCAGCGGCCTGACTCCCGGAGCGGTTTCAGCAGCGGCGGCAGCGGCAGCAGCCGCCCGACTCCCGGAGCGGTTTCAGCAGCAGCGGCGGCAGCAGCGGCGGCCCGACTACCGGAGCGGTTCCAGCAGCAGCGGCGGCGGCGGCAGCAGCCGCCCGACTCCCGGAGCGGTTTCAGCAGCGGCGGCGGCAGCAGCGGCGGCCCGACTCCCGGAGCGGTTTTGGCAGCGGCGACCGCGGCAGCAGCGGCGTCCCGACTCCCGGAGCGGTTTCAGCAGCGGCGGCGGCAGCAGCGGCGGCCCGACTACCGGAGCGGTTCCAGCAGCAGCGGCGGCGGCGGCAGCAGCGGCCCGACTCCCGGAGCGATTTCAGCAGCGACCGCGGCGGCAGCAGCGGCCTGACTCCCGGAGCGGTTTCAGCAGCGGCGGCGGCGGCAGCAGCCGCCCGACTCCCGGAGCGGTTTCAGCAGCGGCGGCGGCAGCAGCGGCGGCCCGACTCCCGGAGCGGTTTCGGCAGCGGCGACCGCGGCAGCAGCGGCGTCCCGACTACCGGAGCGGTTCCAGCAGCGGCGGCGACGACAGCGGCGGCGGAAACCCGACTCGGTCCCGGGGCGGCGACCCGACTTGGTCCCGGAGCGGTTGCAGCGGCCCGACCACGGGCCCGATGGACCCCCCCAGGCCGCGGAGTTGAACCGGCCCATTCGTGGAGCTCGGTTGCACCGCGGGACTGACTTACCATCGCCCAGTACGGTCGCGGCATCTGAGGCCTGGATCACCTCGGCGCAGAGGGAAACAAAGAGGGAAGAGACACAGACTTTAAGATTTTGCCTTCCACCACAGTGAGGAGGTGTTTGGTGAACTCACTGTGGTGGATGTTAAATTTGTGTTTATTGTGTGTTCTGTCATTTTTTATTTATTTATTTTTGATTATATGTATGACTGCAGGGAAACAGAGTTTCGTTCGGACCGAAAGGTCTGAATGACAAATAAAGAATCTAATCTAATCTAATCTAATTGAGGAGGTCCACACCAAATAAATAATCTGGGCTTGGATATTGGTGGACCTACATAGAGCTGCAGCTTCAGGTTCAACGTAGGCGTTGCAGAACAGGACCAGCATATCTTGTTGAATAGCAGACATCGTTGCCCCCTGGACCTTCTCCGAATGCCTGCTGCCAACAACTAGGGGATGCGTTGAAATCTCACTTTTTGTCTCCGCATCATTGCACTCATTTGTGCCTTTGCCGAGTTCACGTTGGACATTTTGAGTGAAGCACAGTTTACTGGTGTTTTATAACTTACTGCAGTCTCTGTGAGCGTATTCTGGAGCTGGTGAGAAACGGTGTAATTTAGATTTGGCGGCTAGCGTTTTTTCGATAGCCTCACCAGTCCATTCCGGGTTTAGCGAAGTTTAACGCTACATCCGGGACACCTGGATCATGGCTTGTGTGCGCTGGTGTGTGCACATAAGCAGTGACAGCAGCGACAGGGTCAGATTCCACCTGCCCTGCTTCTCCCGAGTTATGCTCTAGGGAGGTCTCATTCAGCCCTAAACAAGGTGCTGGGGAGGATGATTCCCACTGTTACGCTTAACGATGTTTTCTTCTTGGCTATATGGACTTCTGCGAGAGGCTGTGTGGGAATCCTAGGGCATTTGACCCCAATTGAAATTTTTTCCCCCCCATGGTTCTTTAAATTTGGAGTATTTTCCCCCATTGGTTGAGCCTCCTCTTAAATTAAAAGGAGGGAGTCTTCCATATCATCAGACTCAAGACAAATGAGCCTGAGAGTACTTTAGTTTGGTATTTCAAAGTGCCTTGTAGCACTAGAAATTGATGGAGGCAGTTGGGAAATAAAGTTAGTATTTCATTATATTTAATTTCATTTTATTTTATTTTATTTCATTTTAGCTGCCAGTATAACAGTAGTGGGTATTGGAGCCTACATTAGCGCAGCCGTTATCTCCCGACCCGATCTATAAGCGGTAACTGCGGTCCCTGCGCGTTCCACTCCATTACCGCAGTTTAAAAATATATTTTACAAACTCTAGCTGGCTCTGCGAGCCAGACTTACAGAGTTTAAAAAACACTTGCAGGAAAGGTTTAACATTGATTTACCTGTGGGTTACTACTCTCCACTGGTGGAGCTCCAGCCTGTCGGTGCGACATGCGTTGACGTAATGACGCGCATTCGCCTGGCGGGGCTTCTTCACGTAGTCACTCACGTGACTCCGAAGTAAAATCTACTGTTGGCTCAATTGCTAGTATCAGTTCAGTTCAGTTTTATTTGTCGTATGTATGTTGACACAGGGTCAACGGTACAATGAAATGTGTTTGACAAGACAACGGGTCACCTCAGCAATGATATTACAAGGATAAAATTAAAGTAAACCAAAAGATAAGATAAAAGTGACATTGGTAGGTAAAAGACAATAATAAATAAAATAATCAACATATATGATGTGTTTATGAGTTCAGAAGCCTGATGGCCTGATGGTAAATACTGTTCTTAAGTCTGGTGGTACGTGCAGCCATGCTCCTGTATCGTCTGCCTGACGGCAACAAGGAGAACAGTCTGCGTACTGGGTGGCTGTGGTCCTTGATGATGCTGTGTGCCTTCAGCAGGCACCGTCGGTGGAAAATATCCTGAATGGCCGGGAGACAGTTGCCAGTGATGTGCTGTGCCGCCTTCACCACTCTCTGTAGTGATTTGCGGCTGTGGGCAGAACAGTTCCCGTACCAGACTGTGATGCAGCCCGTCAGCAGGCTCTCGATGGTGCAACTGTAGAAGTTTGTGAGGATGCTGGCATTCATGCCAAACTTCCTCAGTCTTCTCAGGAAAAAGAGCAGCTGGCGGGCTTTCTTAGTTATTGTGTTCGTGTGCAGTGTCCAAGAGAGGTCCTCAGTGATATGCACACCGAGGAACTTGAAGCTGCTGCTGAAACTTGGAAGCTATGCTTCCAATTATTGCTATGCTTCCAAGATAACACCCAACCCTGGCAACGATTTGCATGCTAGTCACAGAGGCAGATTTACAATGAAATATTTCAACCGCTCCACACTTTCCAATCTTTACTCCTACAACAACATTTCCTACTTTATCTTTGATCGGACTTTACTGGCTTTACCTTGAGCTACACGTTATTCCCTTATCATGTATCTATACACTGTAAATTGCTCGATTGTAATCATCTATTGTCTTTCTGGTTAGCATGCAACAAAAACCTAGACCTCGGTGCACGTGACAATAAACTAAACTAAACTAAGCGTGTGTAGAGGTGGACCAATTATCACTCAACTAGGCAGCTAAATGTATATGAGAGGAAATAATAACACAGGTAATTATGCTACCAAACTATAGCTGTGCTGGCAAAACTGTTATAGAAAAATCACGTTATAAAGACAATAGTGTCAAAGGGTAAAAGGGGGTTAGGGGCTAGAAACATAGAACTATGAAGACTGGAAATAGGTCCTTCGACCAAGCTTGCCCATGCAGACCATGTTGTGGGCTAGTCCCTTTAAGTAGTATTTGGCCCACAATCCTCTGAACCTTTCCAATCCATATATCTGTCCAAATGTTTTTTGAAAGTTGTAATTGTATCCGATTCTATAGCTACCCTTGGAATTGCTCCAGATACACACCCCCCCTGCATGAAAGTGTTGTCTCTGAAGTCCCTCTTAAATCTCTCCCCTTTCACCCCGGGCCTGGATACACCTAGTGCACTGGTGATCGTAGGGTGGTGTGGACTCGGTGGGCCGGAGGGCCGGTTTCCACGCTGTATCTCAACGCCAGAAATGCCGCCAGGTTTTCTTTTGTTCTGGTCTCCCTCACTGGTTCAGTGCAGGGTGTCAATTCTGTTGTATTCTCCACAATGGAAGTTATCCAAGGAATGGCTGTCAGAGAGTAGACCAGACTGGGGATTAGAAGCACAGAACACATCGTGCTGATGCTTGAATAACAGCTGTCATGTGACAATGAGGCCACATAACTCTCAAATGGTATTGAGTTCCTTCAAGCTGTGCCAGTCCAGTCGCGGGCCTCCTGTTAATGATTTTCTTAGCTATCAACCCGCTGGATAAAACAACTGAACGATTTAGAGTACGTCACTATCACTTTTCCATGATGCAAATACCGTCTCCATATATTCCATGAAGAGGGCGGCACGGTGGAACAGTTCCTGCCTTATAGTGCCAGAGACCTGGGTTTGATCCTGACCATGGGTGCTTGTCTGCACGTTCTCCCTGCGAGAGTGTGGGTTTTCCCCGGGTGCTCTGGTTTCCTCCCACACTCCAAAGATGTACAGGTTTGTAGGCTAATTGGCTTTGGTAAAATTGTAAATTGTCCCTAGTGTGTGTAGGATAGTGTTAGTGTGTGGGGATAGCTGGTCCGAAGGGCCTGTTTCCACGCTGCATCTCTAAACTAAACTAAATAGGCCACAGTTCCAACATCAGCCTCAACTGGGGGTTGTGAGTCTGTGGAATTCTCTGCCTCAGAGGGCGGTGGAGGCCGGTTCTCTGGATACTTTCAAGAGAGAGCTAGATAGGGCTCTTAAACATAGCGGAGTCAGGGGATATGGGGAGAAGGCAGGAACGGGGAACTGATTGGGGATGATCAGCCATGATCACATTGAATGGCGGTGCTGGCTCAAAGGGCCGAATGGCCTACTGCTGCACCTATTGTAAATGAAAAATGAAAATGAACACTTAATTAGCAAGCTGCAGGGTCCGGTTGGGCGACACAGCTGATAAAGCTGGTAGAGCTGCTACCATCACAGTGCAAGAGACTTGGGTTCGATCCTGACCTCGGGTGCTATTTGTATGGAGTATACATGTTCTCCTTGTGACTGCATCAGTTTCCTCTGCATGCTCTGGTTTCCTCCCATGCCCCCAAAGATGTGCAGCATTGTAGGATCATTGGCTTCTGGAAATTGCCTCTAGTGCGTAGAATGCCAGTGAGATAACATACAACTAGTCTACAGGTGATCGATGGTCGGTGTGGACTCGGTGGGCCGAAGGGCCTGTTTCCCAGCTGTATCTCTAAATCAAACCAAACAAATCATCTTCTCACAGGATGGTGATAAATTCTGGTCTTTCCAACAATACCCAGATCCTAAAAATGGCTTTAAAGATTTCTTTTTCATTAACTAAACAATCTTAAACTTTGTCTTGGCTATCAGACATGTACTACCCACACACTTCACAGCCCTGTGGCTGTAATGTCATGGCACAGGTGACTGGCCCAATATATTAAAGCCAGATCACCTACTTCTGGTGTCCACAACTGGTTAGGATGGGCGTGAAAGGTAATGGGGAGAAGGTAGAAGATATTTATGATTCAGATGACTTTTCATTACTGAAAAGTAATGCCAACGTTTGAGTTTGTGTAGGTTTGTGCAATGCCTACAGATTCCACAGATTCATCACTTTCTGACTAAAGTGAGGTCTTGTTTTTTGTTTGCTCGAACAGCAGACTATTTCAGACACAAAGAAAATTGCTAAAGGTTAAACAAAATGTTTCAAACTTCCATATACATAAATAAGTGAATGCACTTTAGCATCATAAGCCAGCTTACTACTTTATTTAATGCATTGAGGAATTGTCACAGACACATTTTACAGTTGTAGCTTTGTTGGTCCCAACTTGGAACACAAATGCCTAGATTTAAAAAAAAAATTAGGTTTAGAGACACAGCGTGGAAACAGGATCTTCGGCCCACCGAGTCCATGCTGACCAGCAATCTCCTGTACACTAGCAATATGCTACACACACAAGAGACAATTCACGGCAGCCAATTAACCTACAAACCTGTACATCTTTGGAGTGAGAGAGAAAACCAGAGCACTTTGGTAGCAAAAACAGTTTTATTAGATTATTATCTAAATGGTGTCAAATTGGGAAAAGGGGAAGTACAATGGGATCTGGGGGTCCTTGTTCATCAGTCAATAAAAGTAAGCATGCAGGTACAGCAGCCAGTGAGGAAAGCAAATGGCATGTTGGCCTTCATAACAAGAGGAGTTGAGTATAGGAGCAAAGAGGTCCTTCTGCAGTTTTATCGGGCCCTAGTGAGTCCACACCAGGAGTATTGTGTGCAGTTTTGGTCCCCTAATTTGGGGAAGGACATTATTGCTATTGAGTGAGTGCAGCGTAGGTTTACAAGGTTAATTCCCAGGATGGCGGGACTGTCATATGCTGAGAGAATGGAATGGCTGGGCCTGTATACTCTGGAGTTTAGGATGAGAGGGGATCTTATTGAAAAATATAAGATTACTAAGGGTTTGGACACGCAGGAAACATGTTCCCGATGTTAGGGGAGTCCAGAACCAGGGGCCACTGTTTAAGAATATGAGGTAAGCCATTTAGAATGGAGATGAGGAAACACTTTTTCACACAGAATTCCACATATGAGTCTGTGGAATTCTCTGCCTCAGAGGGCGATGGAGGCCGGTTCTCTGGATACTTTCAAGGGAGAATTAGATAGGGCTCTTAAAGATAACAGTCAGGGCATATGGGGAGAAGGCAGGAACGTGGAACTACTGATTAGGGATGATCAGCCATGATCATATTGAATGGCGGTGCTGGCTCGAAGGGCCGAATGGCCTACTCCTGCACCTATTGTCTAATGTCTATTGTCACCCAGAGAAAACCCATACGGTCACAGGGAGAAATGTAACTTTGTAGAGACAGCACCCATAGGCAGGATCGAACCTGGGTCTCCGGTGCTGTAAGGCAGCAACTCTGCCGCTGTGCCACTCAAATTATTAGTACCATCTAATTAGTATTATTATTATTACTATTATTATTATTATTATTACTGCATAATTATTATTATATTTATTACAATTTCCCTGACCAGCTGCATATATGAAGATTCTCTTTTTCCATATATTAAGAGACTTCTAAAATTAAATATTGATGAGCCATTTATTTGTGCTGCAGTACAGTCTGAGGAAGAGTTACAAGGCAGGTTGAGAAGAAACACGGACCCACTGGACTTTAACAATAATGTACAATGCTTTAAAGGAATATTTAAAAAAAAAGTCAAATTGTTCCGTCAATAGTCAAGCTTAAAACGTGAAGTGAATTGAAAAATTGCCAAGAAGGAATACTTCTTAATCAGTAACAAGAATGTATTAACCACATCATATTTGTTTATTTGATTTTTTTGTGGACAGATTGTCGTTACAGATTGGACTCAAAGATAATTCAGCTTTAAACATTTACAACATTTTGCCTTTTATTTTGTTGCCCAGCATTTCAAATGGAATTAGTTTGAACAGAATTACATCTTCTTAATTATTTGTTTGTACATTAGATTGCATTTTAAAAGGTTCTTTGGGGAAAAAAAAATCAGTTTGCCATTGAAAATCCTAAGCACAATAATATGAAACCTTTGTTTGCTGTCAACTGATGACAGTGTTACGGATCTTTAATACTTGCCATAGGGCACTTGGGGCAGACAGATATAGGCATTGGGTGTTTTGCTAAGATTAATGGGATTTCCGTCCAGTCTAATTTGTTCAAGAGCCTTGCGAACATAATGAATGTCCTTCGAATTACAGAAAGTGTCATCATCAATCTGTTGTACATTGTTGTTCTGAAACATGAAAAGAAGATAAATTATTACTTTAATACTAAGCAATCTTTGTTTAGTATTAATCAACTCTCCTTTTTATAGTTTTGCGAGCTTCCACTAACCCATAAGACCATAAGACTTTAGACTTACAGCGTGGAAACAGGCCCTTTGGCCCACCGAGCCCGCGCCGACCAGCGATCACCCAGTACATTAACACTATCCAACACACTGGCGACAATTTACATTTGTTTTACCGATGCCGATTAATTTACAAACTCGCATGTCTTTGGAGTGTGGGAGGAAACCGGAGCGCATGGAGTAAACCCTCGTGGTCACAGGGAGAACGTACAAACTCCGTACAGACAGCATCCGTAGTCAGGATCTGTAGTCTCTGGCGCTTCGGCGACAACTCCACTGCTGCGCCATCGTGCCAAATTTACAGTGGGCAATTGACCTACCGACACACACATCTATTAGAGGTGGGAGGAAACCGAATACCCAGAGGAAACCCACTTGGTAATGGGGAGAACGTATAAACTCCACACATAGAATACTGGAGGTCGGGATCGAACCTGTGTTGCTGTAGCAGTGAGCTCCATTAGCTGCTGCACTATCCTACCCAATAGGCAGTTACACCCTGAAATTCCCACCGTTAACCGTACAACCAGACAGGAACGGAAAGGAGAAGAACAGTTGGTGCATCTGCCATGTCTCATAATGTTTTCTGATAGCGACCATGACACCTATTGTCATAGAGTCATACAGTGTGGAAATTGGCTCAATTTGCCCACACCGACCAACTGTGCTTCAACTTTCCGTTCATGTCTGTTTGTAAGGTTAAAAGCGATAGTTTCAGGGAGGAACTGCCAGTTGGGTGGGATAGTGCAACAGCTAATGGAGCCCACTGCTACAGCAACATGGGTTCGAGCCTGGACGCCGGTGTTCTATGTGTGGAGTTTGCGCATTCGCTGGTCTACAGTTACCCAATTACACAGCCACGTTTGGCCCATATCCCTCCAAACCATGTACCTGTCTAAAGGTTTCTTAAAGGTCACAATAGTACGTACCTCAACTACCTCCTCCAGCAGCTAGTTCCTTAGACTCACCACTATTTGTGTAAAAAAGTTATCCCTCTGGTTCTGATTAAATCTTGCCTCCCCTCACCTTAAACCCATGTCCTCTGGTTCTCGATTCCCCGACTCTGGGCAAGTGACGCTGTGCATTTACCTGATCTATTCCTCTCACGATTTTGTACACCTCTATAAGATCACTCCTCATCCTCCTGCACTCCAAGGAATAGAGTGCGAGCCTGCTATAATATTTCCCTATACTGTAGCTCAGGCCCTTGAGTCCTGGCAACATCCTCGTAAACCTTCTCTTGATAGACACAAAACGCTGGAGTAACACAACGGGTCAGGCAGCATCTCTGGAGAAAAGGAACGGGTGATGTTTTGGGTCAAGATCCTTCTTCAGATGTCTGGGTCAAGGGTCTTGACTCGAAATGTCACCCATTCCTTTTCGCTGCCTGACCCGCCGAGTTACTCCAGCTTTTTGTGTCTATCTTCAGTTTAAACCAGCATCTGCAGTTTCTTCCTACACATGTTCTCTGCACTCCTTCCAGCTTGACAACATCTTTCCTGTGAAATAGTGCCCAAAACTGAATTAATTCTCTAAATGTGGCCTCACCAATGTCTTATGCAACTGCAACATAACCTCCCAACTTCTATACTCAATACTCTGACTGATGAATCTGTATCAATGTTTCAATCCAGCTTCTCCCACCACCCAACTCCGGAAATTGTTTGCACAAGGAACTGCAGGTGCTGGAATTGCAGTCACATCCATGGCAGTGTCCCAACCCACTTTTTCCCCAGCTTTCTCCCCCCTCCTCCTCTCCTCCAAAAACTACAAACAGCCTGAAGAAGGGTCCCAACCAAATTGTTGCCTATCCATGACCTCCAGGGGTGCTGCCTGACCCACTGAGTTCCTCCAGCACTTTTCTTTGCTCAAGATTCAAACATCTGCAGTTTCTTGTTTTCTTCCCGCATGTATATTAAGATCAGGATCTCACAGGGAAAAAATAATAACGTTATAAATATGTCCAGTCATTTCTTCAAATTTGGCACCTTCCCATGGACTCTGTTCTTTACAAGAGAATTAAAGAGTGATTTTACTATGTACTTTATCAGGGATTTTCACGCTGATCACAAGAGATCTACAATATGCATGAAGTATCTCTTTACCTGTAGATTAATCAAACGCAGGCTTTCAGGCAGAGGAAGTGGAACGTAACTCAGTGCATTGCCAGCCAGGTACAGAAACGCAAGGTTACTCATGTCCTGTAAAAAGAAGAAAATTAAATTGTGAGGAAAAAATTGTCCAACACAAGTAATTAGCACGATGCCACATAACCATATAATCTGGTTTTCTTGATGATGTTGGTTGTGAAATGAAATAGAGAACAGGAGAAAAGTGACTATTGCTCAGTAAATTGGCGTTGCAGGATCTTTTATGTCCAGCTGCGACTACAGTTGATGTCTCAGTGATGTTGTTAAACTGGAAAGGCTGCAGAAGATGTTTACGAGGATGTTGCTAGGACTCGAGGGTCTGAGCTACAGGGAGAGGTTGAGCAGGCTAGGGCTTTATTCCTTGGAGCGCAGGAGGATTAGCGGTGATTGTCTCGAGGTGTACAAAATCATGAGAGGTTTTTAAGAAACATTTAGACTGGTACATGGATAGGACAGGTTTAGGGGGATATGGGCCAAATGTAGTCAGCTAGGACTATTGTCGATGGGACATGTTGGTCGGTGTGGGCAAGTTGGGTCGAAGGACCTGTTTCCACACCGCAAGACTCTATGACAATGAATAGATTTTGTAAATGCACACTCTTTTACCCAGAGTAGGGGAATTGAGAACCAAAGGATATAGGTTTGTTGAGGAGGGAAAGATTTAATTGGAACCTGAGGGGTAACTTTTTTACACAAAGGGTGGTGGGTGTATTGAATGCGCTGCGGAGGTAATTGATGCAGGGTCCACTGCAGCGCTTAAGAAACATTTGGATGGGTACATGGATAAGACAGGTTTAGAGAGATATGGGCCAAATGCAGGCTGGTGGGTCTAGTGTAGACGGGGCACGTTGGTGGATTTGGGCAAGTTGGGCTGAAGGGCCTGTTTTCCAGCGACATGGCTGTGACCCTATGACCTGACTAAAGACAAGTTATAATATTAATCAATCCCTCAGTTAGGGAGAAAGCAAGGCGGCAACTACATTGACAAATAATTATTTGACAGGAGCAAGTGTTTGCTATAATTAGACAGCAACTGTAGCATAGCTCAATCACATTATGTGTGGAGTTTAAGAGCAAAACTTGATTGAGAAAATATGGCAAAAACATAATTATTTTTGAAGTGTGACACTTCATGGGCAAATTTAGTTTAGTTTAGTTTAGTGTCACATGCACCCAGTTTGCATGCTAACCAGTCAGCCGAAAGACTATACATGATTACAACCGAGACGTCCGTAGTGTACAGATACAGAATAAAGAGAATAACGTTTCGTGCAAGATTAAATTGCTATAATATTGGAAAAAATCAGAGTAAGTAGAGGCGGCACAGTGGCGCATTGGTGGAGTTGCTGCCTTACAGCACCAGAGACCCGGGTTCAATCCTGACCACAGGTGCTGTCTGTGATGGATTTTCTCCCGTGACCATGTGAGTTCCCTCTGGATGCTCTAATTTGCTGCCACATTCCAAAGATGTACAGGGTTTGGAGGTGAATTGGATTCAACAAATTGTAAATTGTCCCTTGTGTGTAGGATAGTGCTAGTGTACGGGGTGATCGCTGGTCTTGATGGGCTGAAGGGCCTGTCTCCACGCTGTACCTCTAAACTCAATTAAACACAACTGGACTCAACTAAAGTCAACTCACCAAAGCTATACTGAACCAAACCACACTAAACCAAACTCAACTAAATATTTAAAAGAAAAGATGTATTTATGTGTGTAATTATGAGACTTACTTTGAACGCCTCTTTTTTTATCCCATTGCTGTGTAGTTTATTGTAACTTGCATCAATATTGATCATAGATTTCGGCAGCTCAGGAAGCTGAACAAGTTCGTTAGAAGCGATCATTAGATCCACCAAATCAGGCAGCTGTCTTAAAGCATCTTCATCAATTGAAGAGATCCTATTACCCGTTACGTCAATCCTCTTTAGATGATCTAAAATGACAATGCACTGTTAAAATATCGTGGAAAATAAAGCTTAATAATATCTTCATGACTCTTTCTGTCAGCGAGCTTCTATTAAGGCTTTAGCCAAAGATGAAAAATTTGAAATTAACCCGGAGGTAACACTAATAGGGGTTGCTCATGGCTGAACCTTTTCCCCGTTTGCAACAACGGTAGAGTTGCTGCCTTACAGCCGACAGAAACCCGGGTTCCATCCTGTCTGGAAGGAGTTTGTATGTTCTCCCCCTGACCACGTGGTTATTCTCCGGGTGCTCCGGTTTACAGGTTTGTAGGTTAATTGGCTTCTGAAAATTGTAAAATTGTCTCTAGTTTGTAGGATAGTGCTAGTGTACGGGGTGATCGCTGGTTGGAGTAGACCTGGTGGGCGATGGGCCTCTTCCTCAAACGTCTGAAGTCTAAAAGTAATATTACCACACAAGGAGGAATAATCATCAGATTCCTTCTCTATTTTGGAGGCCTTCGCTTTTACTTTTGGATTGTTTCTCCTCCCTGCACCCATATTGTATGGTGCATCTGTAGAGGTTGGTGAGAGTTGTAGCGGGTAGGGGCCAAAATTGTAATTGTGTTCCATTAATAAAGAAAAAATCAATATGTAGCAATGGACAATACACTGATTGAATCCCTCGGCTTGTCTTTCCTTTCTCGTTTCTTATCAGACATCATCAGGGGTGTCACAGTGGTGCAGCGGTAGAGTTGGTGCCTTACAGAGCCAGAGACCTGGGTTCGATCCTGACTATGGGTACTGTCTGTACGGATATTGTACGTTCTCCCTGTGATCGTGTGGATTTTCTCCGGATGCTCCGGATTCCTCCCACACTCCAAAGATGTGTAAGTTAATAGGCTTTGGTAAAATTGTAAATTGTAAATTCTCCCTAGTGTGTGTCGGACAGCGTTAGTGTACGGGATGATCGCTAGTCGGCGCGTACTTGGTGGACCGAAGGGCCTGTTTCTACGCTGTATCTCTAAAGTCTAAATCATAGATATTGTAAATGCCAATAGACTGTATTCTCTCAAAATGATAAAAATAAAAGTCACAACATAAATTCTCCAACGTAGACAAAAGTGCTGGAGAAACTCAGCGGGCGCAGCAGCATCTATGGAGCGAAGGAAATAGGCAATGTTTCAGGCCAAAACCCTTCTTCTTCAGAAGAAGGGTCTGAAACGTTGCCTATTTCCTTCGCTCCATAGATGCTGCCGCACCCGCTGAGTTTCTCCAGCACTTTTGTCAACCTTCAATTTTCCAGCATCTGCAGTTCCTTCTTAAACATAAGTTCTCCAACCACAGGTTTAAAAGTACTGTAGTCTCCTGTGTCAAATGACCTGACATTCTTTGACAATGCACGTTTAATATACTTAAATATTTATCTGGGGATTCTAAATGAAAAGTAGAGCTTCCATTTTCCCTTTTTATTTATAATAATATAGTTAATCTGCATTTGAGCTCTGTCTTCATGGGAAGGTGGTATTTCCGGTCGGGCCCCTTCTTCAGATTGATTAGGTGGGGGTGTGGGGAAGAAAGCTAGGAGGGAGGAGAGGCTGGACAAAGCATGGCATGTAATAGGTGGACACAGGAGAGGGGGGTTTGATAGGTGGATGGTTGGAACAAAGGCCAGAGATTACAACAGAAGGCGGGAGACAGATTAATTAAAAAAGGGTCTCGACCTGAAACGTCAACTATCCATGTTCTTCAGAGATGCTGCCTGACCTTCTGAGTTACTCCAGCACTTTGTGTCTTTTTTTTGTTGCATTAACCAGCATCTGCAGCTCTTAGTTTCTACTTGTAGCATTCATTTATAGTTGACCTGAATCCTAATTTGATTTATTAAAGGGATTCGTCATGCCCTGAAAGTTAAGGTTCATCTCCCACAGTAAAGGGACAAACATTCCAGCACACCATCATTTTCCCAGCATCCTTGGATCCAGACCCTTGTTGGATTATCCACTTTGTTGGACCGACAGAGGTCACGGCCTCCAAGAGGAGTTGAGATCCAATGGTGCTGAGATACCGGATCGCAAAGTTGTCCTGTGAGGTCGGCTGGGGGAATGGATCTGCCGGCTTTAACCGGGCTGGAGTTCCAGAGCCCCAGCCGCATGGGGCAAATTTGACCCGCTGATTGGCCGCGGATGTCCCGATGAGGCCGAGATCAACCGCCTCATCCAGCCTAGGCGCCACATTTTCGGGGGAACTTCCGGGGGATTTCAAGTGCGCTCTCGTAATTTCATCCAGATTAAAGGGGTTGCCGGACCACCAGTTGCCTGAAAATCAGTGGTGGACCTGTACACAATCAACATTTACATCTGTAACTGAAAAGGGGACTTAATAATCTGTAATAATACGCTTGAAACTGCACACAGTCATACTTAGCCCAGCAAAGTCCTCTTTCTTTACGCTTGTGATCTTGTTGAAGCGTGCGTAGAAGTGTGTGGTGTCCTTCGGCAGAGGAGGTATGCTTTCGATGTCCGTATCATCACAGTAGACCGACCCACTCAAGCACGTACACTGGAGGCATGTTGGAAGACCTTGGAAAAAAAGTAAAAAAAGAGAAGATTGTAAAAGGTATATACTGACAATTCGATGATAAGATTGAAGTGCATTTCACCAGATAAGAAATTGTTCAAGAAATTCTAACAGCCATTATGGTGATCTCATTCTGATTGTGACAGTCAATGTAGAGCAAGACTCATTGTGAGGTTCAAAAACCAGTGTTATCAGGTTAGCCTGTGTAATATACAGTAACATTGAGACTGACTGAACACAAAGCAGTACAGCACAGGGACAGGCCCTTCGGCCCACAATGTTAGTGTTGAACATCATGCCAAGTTATACAGAAAACCAAGTTAAACCGAGTCAACGTAAACCCCCCCCCCCCCCCCCCCCACATCAGTCTGTAGAAGAGCTTTAACCCGAAACGTTACCTTTCCATGTTCTCCAGTGGTGCTGCCTGACCCACTGATTTATTCCAACACTTTGTCTTTTTTTTTGTAAACCGGCATCTGCAGTTCCTTGCGTCTACTACATTTGAGGAATACACTGAAGCTTTGGACCTCTATGGAGAACACAGCACAGGAACGGGCCCTTCGGCCCACAATGTTTGTGCCGAACATGATGTCAAGTTATACTGATCTCATCTGTACATGATCCATATCACTCCATTCCCTGCACTTCCATGTGCCTATCTAAAAGCCACTTAAACTTCACTCTCATTTATGCCTCCACCACAATCCGTGGGACAGCACGGTGGCGCAGCAGTAGAGTTGCTGCCTTACAGCACCAGAGACACGGGTTAGATCCTGACTACGGATGCTGTCTGTATGGAGTCTGTACGTTCTCCATGTGCCCCGCTTTCCTCCCACATTCCACAGTTGTGCAGGTTTGTTAGGTAACTGGCTTCTGTAAATTATCCCTAGTATGTAGGATAGAACTAGTGTATGGGTGATCGCTGGCTGGCATGGACTCGGTGGGCCGAAGGGCCTGTTTCCATGCTTCATCTGTAAACTAATCCACCCCCGGCAATGTGTTCCAGGCTCCCGCCACTCTCTGTATAAATAACTTGGTCCCCACATCTCCATTAAACTTCCCCCCTCTCACCTTATAGCTATGGCCTCTAGTGTTGGGCATTTCTGCCCTGGGGGAAAGGTTTTGACTAGTAAAAACTACAATCTACACATCTACAATCACTTGTGAAACCTTATTCTTCACCTGGACCTCACCACATCCCAATTCCCTCCTCGCCCATTAATTGCATTTGCAACAAGCATTCACTCACCACAACATTCTTCTGTAGCTGGAAGAGTGTTGTTTACATTATGTTATCAGTTTGCATCACAGCATTGTTTGGGAACAGCTCCATCCAAAACCGCAAGATATTGCAGAGAATGTGGACGCAGCCCAGACCATCACACAAACGAACCTCCTTTCCATTGACTCCACTTACACCTCACGCTGCATCAACAAGACCATCATTATCAGTGGTCTATCACACTATCAATGGTCAAGACCACCAAGACCGCCGTTATCAGGCAACTGAACCATCCTACAACAACTAGAGAGCCGTCCTGAGCCACCATCTACCTCGGCCTATCTTTGGTCGGACTTTACTGGACCTAGTTTTTACTAGTCTAATTAGAGGCTAATGAAGAAGTGCTCCGACCGCGGGGCCTGTGGACTTGGCATCATGAAGCCGCGGTCTCCGGGAGGAAGAGGCCGATACGGGAATTCCAAGAACTGAGTGTTCCGATCCTTCCCGACATCGGAGTCTCGATCATCCCGGTGAGAGGGCCTGTACATCGGGCCGTCCGTAGTGGTGACTGCGGAGGGTTCTGGGCCCCGACCACGGGTGACCAGGAGGAAGATGACTGGACTTTTGTGGCTTCCATCACAGTGGGAAGTGCTGGTTCCACTGAAAGTGGATGTTTATGTTGAAATGTTTATGTTGTGTTCTTCTTCCTTGCTAGGAGAGGACCGCTCATCCACCTAGCTTACTTATGAGTAAAACGGCATCATGATGAATGGCCAACACAGCACCAGGGTTTCAGCCCCCGGTTATACTACATAAACTCTCTGGTCAGAGCTAGCACGCTAGTAGAGAGAGGCAGGACATCATGAAGCAGATGCCACCACTCAACCTCGAGTTCGAGGGAGACAGACAGACAGACAAACAGACAGACAGACAGACAGACAGACAGACAGACAGACAGACAGACAGACAGACAGACAGACAGACAGACAGACA
This sequence comes from Raja brachyura, assembly GCA_963514005.1. Next base: position 23,598,911 of record OY740800.1, read on the forward strand.
GACAGACAGACAGATAGTTGGATTTAACCTGCACATACCTGCACGTCTTTGGGATGTGGGAGGAAACCGAAGCACCAGTTGTGTTATGAGTATATAAGAATAATAATCTTTCAGACCAGTGAGGTTAAAAATGTCACAGCAGATGAATTTTACATTTCCTACGAAGAATGTGGGAGGACAATTTGGTTTGGTTTGGTTTAGTTTAGTTTATTATTGTCACGCATACTGAGGTACAGTGAAAAACTTTAGTTTGCATGCTATCCAGTCAATTGAAAATCCTGTCAAAATGAAGAAGTGCAGGGCTGAATTTTCCAAGGGGGATGAAGACACCCAGTAATATGTGCAAAATGGCTGTTTCCCTTCTTAACCCAATTTTCAGCTGCACCGCATAATTTTCATGGGGTTGTATGGTTGAATTTCCAGGGCCACCTGTGACCAGTCATACAGCATAGAAAGTTGCCCTTCTGCCCACCTAGCCCATACTGACCAACATGTCCCATCAACACTAGTCCCACCTGGCTGCATTTGCCCCATATCCCTCTAAACCCATCTTATCCTTCTCTAAATGTTTTTTTTTAAATGGTGTGATAGCACCTGCCCCAACTACCTCCTCAGGCAGCTCGTTCCATAATATGCACCTCCCTTTGTGTAAAAGAAAGTTGGCCCTCAGGTTCCCATTAGATCTTTCTCCCTTCACCTTAAACCTTTGGTTCTCATTAATTGGGTATTCATTTTAACTCTGGGTAAAAAACACTGTGCATCTACCCTGTCTCTCTCATAGTCATAAAGTCATAGAGCCTTACAGCGTGGAAACAGGCCCTTCAGCCCAACTTGTCCACACAGGCCAACATGTCCCATCTACACTCGTCCCACCTGCGGTGTTTGGCCCATATCCCTCTTAACACGTCCTATCCATGTATCTCAAGATCTTATACACCTCTATAAAATGCATGTGGCTGGAATTGTGCAGGGAATAGCAGATTTTACAGGGTTTTTTTTGAAAAGCACCAGATGATTTAATGTAGAATAGTTACAGTATGTCTTTTAGTTGAATACTGACTCCTTGTATAGTGTGGTTAACAATTTACTTTGGCTCTGTCACTGCAGAATTTCTCTCCTGATGGAAACAACACAAGGTAGCTCCAAGCCCTCTACATTATTACGTAATTAACATTTTCAGAAGAAAAAATGGAGAATTTTAATGACGATATCTCTGCATTTTATAATTAGGACAGTTTTTACTGTACCCCAATTTGAACCAGGAATGTTACATAACTATGGACTACTAATGTCCAAGTATTAATATTTTCCTGCAATGTGGAATGTTGGGTTTGGATTCTATCTGATTGGTATGCCATGTGTAAATCCAAAGTCTGGAACTGTTGATCCAATTTAAAGTTTTATGGTTAGTCTTTGTCTGCTGTGGTTAGATTATAGACACTGGAAAAATCACACACTGTGGTGAAGAATTTAGGGGGGAAAGTTATTTTCGCGCCAAAATTACAAAGAGAGGATTACAAAGGTTTCTCTGTCACTTCTCACTAACATCTGACCGTTGTGTCCTGGGCCTCCTCCACTGTCAGAGTGAGGCCACGTGCAAATTGGAGGAGCAGCACCTCATATTTCGCTTGGGCAGCTTACAACCCAGCGGTATGAACATTAATTTCTCTAATTTAAAGTAACGCATTCCCTCTCTCTCTCCGTACCTCCTCCACCCTACTTGTCCTGCTCGTTTCACTGTTTAGTTTCACTGCTAGTTTCACTAGTTTCAATTTGTTAATGCGTCTTCCACAGCAAACAATGGACCTTTGTGGGCTCCACCTTTCCTGAGACATCGGTGCTGGCTCTGATTGGTTCTGAGGAAACCAATCAGAGCCTGGAGACTGAGAAACCCGGAGAAAACCCACGCAGGTCACGGGGAGAACGTACAAACTCCATACAGTCAGCATCTGTAGTCAGGATCGAACCTGGATCTCTGGCGCTGTGAGGCAGCAACTCTACCACTGCGCCACCGTTCTGCATTTTTTCTTAGTTCCAGCTAATTTTCTATTTAATTTAGTTTAGTTTTGCAGTCCTGCTTTGTTGAAATTAGTCTTACCTTTACAATGTTGTAAAAGAATACTGAGAATATAGTTTGGGGCAATCATCCAAAATTCCATAAAGTGCAAACAGACCTAGATTGTGAATAGAAACTCATTCTGTTCCCGCTACAAACCTTCTTTCGAGTCAGGGCCAAGAAGGCCGGGCACACTCGGAGCACCAGGATCCAAAGGTTCATAGGGAGACTCTTCCTCCTCATTGCCACTGCCATAGGTTTCAAACACACTGTTCTCGGAAGGGTCCAGCCTACCAACTTCCACCTTATGATTGAAAAGTTAAAGATTTATATATAAACACAATGGTAATCAAAGCAAAATGTAGAAACAAAGAACTGTAGATGCCGGTTTATACCGAAGGTAGACACAAAGTGCTGGAGTAACTCAGCGATTCTGGCAGAATTTCTGGAGAATAAGGATGGGGATAACGACTGATGGGAGAAGGGTCCCATATAGAAACGTCACCTATTCCTTTTTCTCCCGAGATGCTGCCTGACTCCAGCACTTTGTGTCCACCTTTGGCAATCAAGGGAATCCCTTTTAGTGAATCTACCACGTTCTACCACACGAGGGCTCTGGAGACTGAAACTCCCAAAAGTTCTTGAAACTACATTACAAACATACGAGCTAATTAATGAAAGACCTTATCCTGTTTTAATGTTAACCATTTGATCGATCTCTGAGAAAATATACAGTATTTGTAATTTAAAAACCCTGGGTACAATCTTTGTTATTTTTGTCTCTTTCATCAGCTGTGTTTCAATAGGTACTTTCTGGTTGTTTAGACTTTCGAGATACAGCGTGGAACCAGGCCCATTGGCACAACGAGACTGCGCCAACCAGCAATCATGCCATGCACCAGCACTATCCTACACACTAGGGAGAAGTTACAGCTTACCAAAGCCAATTAATCTACAAAAGCTGTACGTCTTTGGAGTGTGGGAGGAAACCGGAGTAACCGGAGAAAACCCACGCGGTCACAGGGAGAAAGTACAAACCTTGTACAGACAGCACCCGTAGTCAGGAGCACTGAGGTAGCAACTCTACCGCTTCGCCATTGTGCCGCCCCGTTGAAAGGATATTGCAAAACTACTAATGAAAGATCAAATATTGTTTTAATGCCAACCATTTGAGAACACATATTTGTAATGAAAATACCGTGATTTTGATCTTTGCTATTTTTTCCTCTTTCGTCAACTGTCTTTCAATAGGTGGCTTCTGGCTCATGAGGCAGAAGGTTGTGGATTCATGACGTCACACAACTATTTTATAGCCTTTATTTGACAAGCTGGTTCCTGATTCCTCATCTAACAATTTCTCTATAACTTTCCTATCTAATTCTTAATTCTGAAACATCCTGATTTATCTTTTGTACTCAAATAAATGCTCGTCAATATTATGACATAGTTGGGTGGCGAAGATGGTGTATGGTATGTTTGCCTTCGTTGCTAGGAGCATTGAGAATAAGAGTCAGGAAGTTATAACACAGCTCCATAAACTTGGTTAGGCCGCACTTGGAGTATTGCGTGCAGTTCTGGTCGCCCCATTACAGGAAAGAAGTGGGGGCTTTGGAAACTGCGCTGAGGAGGTTTCCCAGAATGCTGCATGGATTAGAGAGTTTCAGCTACAGGGAGAGAATGGATAGACTTGGATTGTTTACTTAGGAACATTGGAGGTTGAGCGGAGGCTTGCTAGAAGTATATAACATTATGAGAGGCGCAACAATTTACTACCCTATCTAGATAGGGTATATATGGTAGAACCTTTTCCACAGGGTGGGATTGTCGAACACTAGAGGGCATAGTTTTAAGGTGAGAGGGGCAAAGTTTAGTGGAGATGTCCAGAGCCAGTTTTTTTTTACACAGAGTGGTGGGGATCTGGAACGCGTTCTCAGGGGGTGGTGGTGAAGATAGGTATGATAGTAGTGCATAGGAGGCTTTTAGATAGGCCCATGAAAGTGCAGGAAATAAAAGGATATGGATAATGTACAGGCCAATGAGACCAGTTTAACTAGGCATCAAGTACAGCATAGACATTGTGAGCCGAAGGGACAGTTCCTGTGCTGTACTGTTCTATTTTGTCCGTAGAAACCTGAAGCTTTAGTGTGTCGCACAACACATGGTAGAAATGAGGAACTGCAGCTGCCGGTTTACCAAAAAAAGACCCAGAGTGCTGGAGTAACTCAGCTGGTCAGGGAGCATATCTGAAGAACATGGACAGGTGACATTTCAGGTTAGGACCCTTCTTCAGACTGATTATAGTGGGGTGGGGTGGATAAGAAAGCTGCAATAGAGGAGAGGCAGGACAAAGTGTGGCCGGTTATAGGTGAACACAGGCGAGGAGGGTTTTGACAAGCAGATGGTTGGACAAAGTCAAAAGATGCCAAAAAAGGCATGGGACAAAATGATTGAAGAGTTGTGAATTGTGAAGCCAGAGGAAGGAATGTCAGTGGAGGGGGTGTGAGGGGGGGGGGGGGGGGGGAGTGAGGGGGGGGGGGGAGTGAGGGGCGGGGGGGGGGTTAGTGAGGGGGGGGGGGGGAGACTGGTGGTGGGATCACATTGGAGGTGATGGAAATGTCGGAGGATGATGTGTTGGATGCGGAGGCTGGTGGGATGTAAGTAGTCCTCAATATGCATTCCTGGATGTTGCGATGTGCAACTTGTGGCCACTGACAGCTTCATGCACCGGAGGATCTGCAGGTTTTGGGCAAATCTGAGAGCACATTTCACTGAGTTGATCATTTTCTAGCAACAGCTAATGTTTGTATCAGTGTACGTCTCTGAGAACAGTTTGCAAAACAGAGAGTCCTGTGTTACACACCCATATAGGATGCATAGAACAGCACAGACCTAGAACAGCCAACCACAGGAGCAGGCCTATCATAATGATATCCAGAACTGACTACATCTAATGCATCTGGTGTTCAAGGCGGCACAGTGGCCCAGCAGTAGAGTTGCTGCCTTACAGCGCCAGAGACCCGCGTTTGATCCTGATTACAGGTGCTGTCTGTACGGAGTTTATACATTCTCCTTGCGACACACAAGTTTTCTCCAGGTGCTTCAGTTGAAACATCCCAAAGACATACAGGTTTGCAGGTTAATTGGCTTCTGTTAATTGTAAAATTGTCCCTAGTGTGCTGGAGTGTTAGTCTATGGGATGATTGCTGGTCGGCACAGACTCAGTGGGCCAAAGGGCCTGCTTCCACACTGTTTCCTCTAAAGTCTAAATTCCAAACTGAGCAGTCCCAACCACAGAGAAGACAAAGGAATAAGTTCAACTCAAAAAAGGCTTTTACTAGAATCATGATGGCAAGAGTACAAAGCTCTGTATAAGGGAGAAAAGTCCAATACCAAGCAAAGATACTGCAGAAACCACAAACATCAGAACTTGAATAGGGAACTCAATTAACACAAATGATAATGACACACAGGTGAGAATCCTTAAACATAAAACAAAATAAAATCTATGCCACCATCACTAGTTAGTAAGGGGTGGGGAAAATTAGTGGACATTAGACAAGAGCAGATTTGGCTTTGACAGGTTTGGGCCATGGATATAATCTACTCAAGCAGTGAGGTAAGTTCTGAATCTCTGATCTCTTTTGGTGAAGTTGTGTGTAACTTTGTTGGAGCCAAAATGTGGTGACACTTGTTCACTGCCTAGGTGAGGTCTGCCACATGATTTACAACGTTGTGTGTCAAACAAAGCATTTCACTGTACCTAGGTACATGCGATAATAAAATATCATTGAATCTTTTCCTTCCCTCTTCTGTGTGTAGGTGAACGTTAAAATGTCCATTTCTCATGGATTTTGCCAACTAGAGTTAGAGAGTTTTGCACATCATATGTAGGATACATATTTGAAAAATAAGTATTTTCAGTAGTTAGTTTATGGGGAGTGGGATGAAATGAAAAGCTCTTTTGGACATCTGGTCTAGGGATGATGGGCAGAATGGCCTTCTTTGGTGTTAGATGGTTCTATGATTCTGACTGGCTATAGACTGATCATTAACTTTAGATTATTTTAGATTTTAGACAGAGTCTGTGCTGACCAGCGATCACCCCGTACACTAGTACTATCCTACACACTAGGGACAATTTATAATTTTTTAACTGAAGCCAATTAAGCTACAAACCTGTGTGTCTTTGGAGTGTGGAGTTTGGAGAAAACCCATGTGGTCACAGGGCGAACATGCAAACTCATACAGGCAGTAAGTGTTCGGCACGGACTAGAAGGGCCGAGTGGCCTGTTTCCGTGCTGTAATTGTTATATGGTTATTGCTCATAGTCAAAATGGTGGAGCAGACTTAATGGGCCAAATGGCCCAATTTTGCTCCTATGTTTTATGGTTGAATGGATCCAATTATAACTACCAACAATAGTCACCATAAACTGGCCTGTTGTGATGCAAGAACAATTAAACCAGTCAATAAACAATTTTGCCAGAAATATAATTTGAAATGAATGACCTTAAGTTGACTTTCATACTATAGTTTTCTAGTGATTGTGTTCAAATAGCAATAAGCAGACACAAACATTTGTAAATACAATTTGGTATAACAAGTAACTGCATGTTTTTTTATAGCAAAGAAAGACAAAATGCTGGAGTACTTCAGCAGGTCAGGCAGCACCTTGGGAGAACATGGATAGGTGACATTTCAAGTTGGGACCTATCCTCAGACTCTTAAACTTTATACATTAAAAGTTTAGACTTAAACTTTATTTTTATATTTAGATTCATAAACCAATTCAAAAGATTAATTAGGGCTGAATGGTGACACAGTGGTATAGTTGCTGCCTTTCAGCGCCAGAGAGCTGGGTTCGAACCTTACTATGGGTGCTATCTGTACGGAGTTTGTACATTCTCCCCAAGACCGCGTAGGCTTTCTCCGGGTGCTCCGGTTTCCTCCCACACTCCAAAGACGTACAGGTTTGTAGGTCAATTGGTGAACGGTAAATTGTATGTAGGGATAGTGTGTAGGATAGTGCTAGTGTATGGATAATGCTAGTGTATGGAGTGATGGCTGGTCGGTGTGGACTCGATTGGCCATAGGATCTTTTCCCACGCTGTATCTTTGAACTAAACTAAAACTTCAACATACAGTTTGATGGCACTGAGCCATGGTTGCTATTTGCTTGGAATATCAAGGATTTTGATATTTCAACATATCCCAGCAGAGAATTTGGCCAGCCAGTGGGTATATGCCTTTACGCTATTCCTGATGATGCAGTTGTAAGCATTAGTTTAGATGATAGCACTTCACGTTCCAACAGCGATCACCTTCCAAAATATTCTATTTGCTGCCAAGTCTTGAGGATGTGAAAGGTGCAAAATAAATTTACCCTCACTAATCCAAAGTGGACATTCCCACCAGTGGGAGAGTCTAGGACCAGAGGCCATAGCCTCATAATAAAAGAAAGAGGATGAGGAATTTCTTTAGTCAGAGGGTGGTGAAACTTTGAAATTCATTGCCACAGAAGGTTGTGATGGCCAAGTCAATAGGTATTTTTAAGGTGGAGATTGATCGGTTCTTGATTAATATGGGTGATAAGGGTTATGGGTAGAAGGCAGGAGAATGGGGTTGAGATGGGAATATAGATTGGCCATGATTGAATGGCGGGGTAGATGAGCCGAATGGCCTAATTCTGCTCCTATAACTTCTAATCTAAAAGGATGAAATAGTATCTTGGAATTCCCACCCACAGAGGACTAACAAACATTATCCACACATGTGCACAAATGCATGGACTCAAAGGGCGTAGGAAGGAACTGCAGATGCTGGTTTACACCGATGATAAATTGTTGATTATACCCAGTCAGAAAAGGGGTACCGACCCCAAATGTCTCTTATTCCTTTTCTCCAGAGATGCAGTGTAAATTGCAGGCAGCTAAAGGTCTAATAATTAATTTCTAACTATTATATTACAAAAGGGGGAAAGATTTAATAGGTATCTGAGGAGCAATTTTTTACGCAAAGGGTGGTAGGTGTATGGAACTAGGTTCCGGAGGAGGTAGTTGAGGCGGGTATTATCGCAACATTTAAGAAACATTTAGATCGTTTTAGGTTTAGAGGGATATGGGCCAAATGCGGGCAAGTAGGAATTGTGTAGTTTGGACATGTTGGTCAGTGTGGTCAAGTTGGGCTGAAGGGCCTATATCTGTGATGTATGACTCTGAGGTACATGGATAGGAAAGATTTAAAGATATATGGCCAAATGTGGGCAGGTGATACGAGTGTAGATGGGGCATTTTGGTTGGCATGGCAGTTGGGTCAAAGGGCCTGCCTGTTTCCACACTATATTACTCTATGACTGTTATAGAGTCAGAGAGTCATGCAGTCATGCATTGGCCCAACTTGCCCCCACTGACCAACATAACCCATTTACTCTAGGCCCACTTGCCTGCATTTGGCCCATATCCCTCTAAACTTATCCTATCCATGTACCTGTCTAATTGCTTCTTGAACATTGTGATAATCCCTGCCTCATCAACCTCCTCTGTTATTGTTAAATACATATAATTAATAACAAGTATTTGGCTTGGTCATTTGGATCATGTAGGAGAACAAAAATCCAACTAACAATAGAACGAAGAATATGATGCGAGTGTCTTAGCTCCCTGCAGCCCTTCAGCATAAACATGTTGTGTTGGTGCTACAACGAGACAGAGTTGTGTATTTGACCATTATGATGATCTTAATGTCAGAGAATCTGTTTTAAATCTTGGTGTTTATGTTTTAAAGAGCCTTCACTGAGACAACCCGTTCACACCCGTTCTATGTTATCCCACTTTTTTTATCCGCTCCCTACACACGAGGGGAAATTTACAGGGGCCTATTAACCTACAAACCCGCACGTCTTAGGGATGTGGGAGGCAACCCATACGGTCACAGGGAGAACGTGCAAACTCCACATACCAGCACCTGAGATCAGGATTGAGCTCTGTGTCTCTGGTGCTGTGAGGTGGCATCTCTACCAGCTGTTTTAGTTTCATCAGTGCCATTGGAACTCCTCCAAGAGAGTTTAACCCAGTTCAAAATACAATTTCCAATGCTATGGAGTCATGCAGCATTGAAACGGGCCCTTCAGCTCAATTATCCCACACTGACCAACATGTCCCATCTGCATTGACCCCACCTGCCTGCATTTGGCATGACCCAAAATATGTTGTGTCTTTCCATTTTTTTTGGTAAAGCAATCTGTCTTGCTTTGGTCAGGTGCTGTCTATGTGGAGTTTTCACATTCTCACTGTGACAATGTGGGCCTTCCTACCACATCCCAAAGATGTGTGGGTTTGGTACATGCAATCCCATTCATGAGTTTTTTTAGAAATGGGCAGTGGTTTATTAGAAATCAATTGATCATAATTTCTGAGAAGATTCACACATGACTGGGCGGAGGGAGACATTTGATGGGCTCGGGTTGTTTAGTTCTGATGTTGGGGAAAGAATAGTGAGGGCTAATAACTAGTAAATAGTGATGTGGATTGTGCTAATGTGGTGACCGGGAACCGCAGACTAAGCTTAAAAGTGGACACATGGAATGCAGCAGGGACGACATCCCAAGGTTCAGGAACATCACTCATTATGTTATATCGTGCACCCATCTTTGTAACAGAAAATTGAATCTACTGTCAACTAAATTAGACTTGTGGATAGTCATTTTATTCTGTAATCAAGACCTAGTTTGTTACCTAATTAAGTCTCTCTGTAGCCACCATTCAGTAATCAAGACCTAGGTTTACTGTTAATCAAGTTCCTGTGTCATCTTGTCAGCTGAGAATATAAAAACTGTACCAACGTTGCGCTCAGCAGATCGGGCATTGGTGAGACCAATTCTGGAGTATGGTGTACAGTTTTGGTCGCCTAATTATAGGAAGGATGTCAACAAAATAGAGAGAGTACAGAGGAGATTTACTAGAATGTTGCCTGGGTTCCAGCAACGAAGTTACAGAGAAAGGTTGAACAAGTTAGGTCTTTATTCTTTGGAGCGCAGAAGGTTCAGGGGGGACTTGATTGAGGTCTTTAAAATGTGAAAGGGATAGACAGAGTTGATGTGGATAAGCTTTTCCCATTGAGGGTAGGGAAGATTCAAATAAGAGGGCATGACATGAGAATTAAGGGACAGAAGTTTAGGGGTAACATGAGGGGGAATTTCTTTACTCAGAGAGTGGTGGCTGTGTGGAATAATCTTCCAGCAGAAGTGGTGGAGGCAGGATCGATTTTAAATTTTAAAAGTAAAGTGGATAGGTATATGGAAGGGAATGGAGGGGTATAGTCTGAGTGCAGGTAGATGGGACTAGGGGAAAATAAATGGTCAGCACGGACTGGAAGGGCCAAGAAGGCCTGTTTCCGTGCTGTAATTGTTATATGGTTATCAGCTTTGACTGGTCTCCTGGCATGCACCAGTTTTAATAAATTCCCTGTTACTTTGAACACCAACTCCACGTTTCCATTTGCTACTACAGTTCTGCAGATTGTTTTGGGATCAGTTTGTGACTGGAGTCTTTAAGGTGAGGTTGCAGAGGAAGGGGGATGAGAGGTAGAAGTGTGGGTGTGATTATTTATCATAACACCTGACCCCAATGCAAATCAAGAATCTATCAATCTCCTCTTAAAACCCAATGACTTGGGCTCCACAGCTGTCTGCGGCAATGAATTCCACAGATTCACCACCCTCTGACTAAACAAATTCTTCTTCATCTCCATTCTAAAGGTATGTCCTTTTATTCTGAGGCTGTGGTAGTAGACTCTCCCACTAGGGGAAACATCCTGTCCACATTCATTGTGTGGATGATAGCAGAATATAAAAATAAATATGAATGGTTCACTGTTAAGGTTTATAGGTCTGAGATTAGCTTGTTTAATTTATAAGGTGACTAGGTGCAAAGGGGAGCACTCGCACCCTTGGCCAGAAATTCCCTACACTGAGCACGGCATTTATGCCTACACTCCAGTGTGGAGCAGAGGGATGGATAGGATAGCTTTAGTGGGATCTCTGTGGATTGTCACCTTGTCATGATAGAGAAGCTTGTGTGGACCTGAGATCCTGAGAGCGATGCCGTCTGGAGCCATGCTCCTGATAGGGCCACCCATGGCGGTAAGATTGAGGGGGAGGTCTCTGACAAATAGCAACCAAGACCTCAATGGTAGAACAGACCGAGGATGTTGGCTGACCTTTGTGGAGTGTCACAACGGCTGGGGAGGCGGATGAAGGATGCAGCAGAAAAGGTTCTCCGGCCGTCTTGGACTCCATGCCACTGGATTGTTACCCAGATCTGTCGAGGACTGTGGGGTGGCTGTTTGTGCACCAGTCTCCCCACATTAAACAAAGTCATGCACAGGCTTCCTCCATATAAGGAATAACAGCCTGGAGACACCCATGGTCAGCCATGACGGAAAGGGGCCTAAGAAGTGGGATATGGGCCAAGCGCATGCAGGTGGGACTAGTGTAGATGGGGCATGTTGGTCGGTATGGGCAAGTTGGCCCGAAGGTCGAACCTATGATTCTATGAGTGTGGGTTCTTTATGATGTCCTCATCTGTGGATGGAAAATATATTTTCCCACTATGTTCAATTAAAGTAGGAAGTTGGCCCAGTTGTTTCAACCAATATTTCTCAGTCAATGTCAACAAGATGGAGCACTGATTATTACTTGTCAGAGTATGCCCTTTTTCATGTAGAAATGGAGATGCTGGTTCGTATATTAAAAGATACAAAGTGCTGGAGTAACTCAGCAGATCAGGCTGCATCTCCGGAGAACATGGATAGGTGATGATCGGTTCGAGACCCTTCTAGCCTGAAGAAGGTTCTGGATCCGAAATGTCGCCTATCCATGTTCTCCAGAGATACTGCCTGACCTACTGAGTTATTCCAGCACTCTGTCCTTATTTCCTATTTTTCACGTTGTCGAATGGTAACTGCACTTCAAAGGTGGTTATTTAGACTGAAAATGCTTTGGAAGTGGTTAGATTCAAGAGAAGATCAATCATAAAGGTTTTTGCTTTGCTGTGGTTTATTTATTCATACACATTGTCTGAAAGTGTTGATGAAAATTTGAAAATGTAATATGTAGCATAATGGCAAGTGAAAGGGAAAGATCGTTGTCATCTTTTATTTGGGTATTATGTTTGAGTCCCACTGATTTATCATGTCTTGGTTTGTGTTCTAATGCATATCATTTCCTACAGCAATGTTGATGATAACCAGTACAATCTCAGCACTGTCAAGATTTAGAGTTATAGGATTAGATTTACTCTTAAAGTATTGGCTATCGGTGTAAATAATCTAGGAGTCTACATTCTTGGTCAATGCATAGTGACTCTTGGGACTAGTGTGGCTGGGACATGTTGGACGAAGTGGGCAAGTTGTGCTGAAGGGCCTGTTTGCATGCTGTATGACTCTATGACTGAATATCGTAGAATGTGTTGGAATGGAACATTTTGCTTAGTATAACTGAAATGCTGATGGGCATATTTCCAAATACAACAGAAAATGGATGTCCACCTCGCCCTCTAGAGGGCACTTGTTTGGAGATTTCGTTTGGCTGCCCCTTGGATATCTTGGTAATGAAAGTCCTCGTAAAAGTACCAAATGTTGTTTGCTTTATCTTGTATCTGTACACTTTGTGGACAGCTTGAATGCAATCATGTAGAATCTTTTTATTGGCAACAAAAAAGCTTTCCCCTTGTACCTCGGTACACATGACAATTTATAAACTCAACTAAGAATAAAGTGATTTTTAGAGATAGTTGAATGCGTTTGAATAAGTGAGTTAATTATTCCTTGAAGTAGTGCTTTACGTTTGAGGTATATTGGTCTGTTTAAATGATGGAGATATATTCTGGCACAGCTTGTGGTATTTAATTCCATTCCTTGATTGTTGAGGATCATCCAATTTGACTTTTTAATGTATCATAATAGTGGCACAATAATCTGCTTTGTACTTTAATGTGATGTGCTAGGATCCTTGAGATTTTTTGATTATTTAATTTGCTTTACCATTCATTTTGAAAGCATTATGCACCATTATGCTGTTCTTGATTGATGTAACTTGTTTCTTAAATGAGTCTTGCAAACTAATATTTTTTAATTATTGCCATTTAACTTTGATGCATAACAAATGTGGTTATGATGCTTATTAATGAGAATATAATCATTACAGTAATTACTGTAAAAACATAGGATTTAATTAAGATTTAGTTACACTTTGCATTCACATTGATTTATTTGGAAGAGAAAAAACTACTTTCATCTTGCCAGCCCCAAGCAGTCTGCTCCTCTATCTCCAGAAGTTGCAGACTACAATTTATAAATGTCTCATAGCCTTGTTTTGCTGCAGTAGGAATTCCGATTGAACTGGGTTAAGTGATGTGATGAAAAGCAGAGACACTGGGTCTTTAGAGTTTGTGAACTGTGATGTGAACTCCACAACCTACTGTTCGTTTAAAAAATTGAATGCCATCAGGGTGGTTATTGGTTTTTACATTCCAGAACAGTAGTGGCATTGCTGCAGAGTTGCTGCCTTGCAGTGCCAGAGACCTGGGTTCAATCCTGACTGCAGGTGCTGTCTGTAAGGAGTTTGCACGTTTCCCCTGTGACCAAGTGGGTTTTCTCAGGGTGCTCTGGTTTACCCCCACATACCAAACACTTGCACGTTTGTAGGTTAATTGGTTTCTGCAAATTGTCCCTAATGTGGAGGATAGAACTAGTGTATGGGTGATCTTTGGTCAGTGTGGATTCGGTGGGCCAGAGGGCTTGGTTCCACAGCGTATCTCCAAACTAAACTAATCTGTTGAAATGTCTGGTCCAGATTATTGAGTTTGGCGAATGTGCCACTTAGCACAAGACTAACTGAATGCATTGGCAATTTATTGGGTAAGGTTTCATACAATGGCTAAAATCAATATCAATTATCTAATATATTCTTCACAGTGATTTAATATTATTTCAATGTTTCCTTGGCACCATCACTTAAACTGAACATTACATTTGGTACTCAGTAGTAATGTAGCATGAGTTATCGATCTTTTTTCAGCAACATTAGAACGCTATTATATTGACAGCGGGGGGAAAAAAATCACACTTTTTATACACACTGAGCTTATAAAACACAATTTAACAATGCATTTAAAAAGACACAGTTTATCGCGTTAAAAATTAGACCTTAATACAAAGTGCGCCATCCAGACTAATCCAGCTCTTCCTTAAAAGTACATAACTACTGAACCTTGAGACCAAGATTATCAACAATTTCAATACAGGGTAATTTTAAAAATATTACCAGCAATTAACAACTGTAGCCTGAAGAAGTAGATTTATTAGGAAAGAGTTAAAACGGTCCCGACCCGAAACATCACCTTTTAGTTTTCTCCAGAGATGCTGCCTGACCTGCTGAGTTACTCCAGCTTTTTATGTCTATCTTTGGTATAAACCAACATCTGCAGTTCCTTTCTACACAAAAGGGTTCCCTTGTTGAATGATACATTCCGGTTAAAACTGCAGAAGGTTCAAAGTATTTTTATATAAACGCTACACATCCAGATATTCATCACTGAGAGAATTAAAGTGGTTACCTCGGGTTCACTAATGATCAACTCTTCTTCATAGTCATACAAAGTACTTGCTTCCTGATTCACATAGTCGAGATCTTCAAAGTGATCGTCAGGTAACAGTTGTATTTGTTTCAACTTTGTTCTCTCATTCCTTGCAGGAGCAGCAAGAACTGCCTCTAGGAGCAGAAATCCCACCAGTATTTGATAAGCAAAGGTCTTCATTCTTGAATTCTTGAAGAAATAAATGGTACCGTTAACACTTCTTTAAAAGGAAGTGCTTTTTTTTAGTTTAAAATTAAAGAGTAATGGATTTGCTCGTATATTCTGTGGAGATTCTCTGTCCTTTTAGCTCCATTAGTTTATGATCTTTTATTAATAAAATTGACATGCCTTGACATAATAAATACATTCCAATCATAAAATCTATTACAAACCAAATACAACCAAATGCTAGTTTACTCAAGCAAATTAATTCAAATGACGTCTTCCAGTGAATATGCACCTCAGATTCCATTTCAGCTTGTGGAGACTAGCAATTTGTTTTATTTACAGACGGGATTCACCATATGAAAGCAAGTCTGTGTATGGACTTTCACTAATCATGGCTACATGAAATTCCTTTGGGAGCTGACGACTGCGGAGAAACCCAAGGATTTCACACTGGTTTCCTTTTTCAGTCGTCTTCACATAAACTGTGCAGTCAAACTGTAAAATATTGAGGTTGACTTTGTACAGTGATACTTTGTGACTCTTATTTGTCAGAATACCTACTGTGGCCGAGGTTCTGTAAATAGAATCAAAGTCTGAACACACTTACCTTAGATTCAATCCGAGAAATAGAACATTTCCTTACATTTGATCAGAAATGGGAAATGGATAATCCGTGAATGGATATGATTTTGCTGATGATTGTATACTGATGAGCAACAAAGCCTTCAGCCCCGGATCATACAGCAAGTGCTGCCCACTACAATTTAGGTCTTGGTGGAAACTTGTATTAGAAACTGTGATGTGCACTCCATTTTAAATTTACTCAAATTTAATCTGAAGAAGGGTCCCCACCTGGAACGTCAGCTATCCTTGTTACCATTACCTTTTTTTTTTTTAATCCACTTTTATCTTTTTCATAGGCCATTGGATTCACTTGTGGAATGGGGTTTTCAAATTAAATCTTGTGATAAATTAAAGCTTCTTCAATTGGAGCTGGAACAATCTCATTTTTAATGCTGCTCACTATCTCAGCCTTATTTTTCTTGGCTAGGTGAAGCTCTGCATATTCTCCCCTGCAAACTCAAAAGGTGAAACCGTCTTTTCTCTGTGATCCCCTTTGCCGCAGAGTAGAATTTAGTAAAAAAAAACAATATACAGCAAAAATTAAAAGCAGTTTCCTTTTCCATGTTTGAAAAGATGTCCATAATATCAGCATTGTATCTGCCTTACAAAAGCTTGGTCTTCTTTGATCCATTTCCCTATAACCATTCTGTCTGAAGGATGCTAGATGATGAACAGTTTGATTAAAATTGGTAGTTGACACTTCAGTACTTAGGTTGATCTGTATTTTGAAGAGTTTGATTAAAATTGGCTGTTCCCTCTTCAGCACTTTATAGATGGATCTGTAGTTTTATGCAGATGTAATCTAATAAGAAAAAATGAACTGATTTAGATTCTATAAATGTATTGAAAGCCCAATACTCACCCTCAGTTGATATCCTCTGAAATGGTCCACTGGCAAAATGTCGAGAAAATGATGACGAAATTCAATACCATAAGATGAAGCTACATTTATGAGACTCAGGGGCTTCCCTTGAATGAAGTGCAGCTGGCTTTACCTACTGTGTGCGCTGCTGCAGCTATGGCTGTGTGGACTTTGTGACACGGTGTTTACTTTCATGTAACCTAATACTACCTCTGCAAGTGTCTCAGGGAAAAAAAAATTCACACAACATCCTGAGATTTCCAAAAGGTTTGCAGTCTAGGCTGGGGAAAGCTTTGCGAGAGTCTGCAGTGTAGCACAAGCACATTCTGTGACAAAGCTTAGAGCATTAGTGTCTCAGAGACTATTTTGCAGTCAAATTAACAATCAAAAATGAATGTATACTGATGATTGTATACTGATGTGAAATAATGCCTTCAGCCCTGGATCATACAGCAAATAAAGCCCATTATTAATTGGGTCTTGATCAAAACTTGTATTAGAAACTACGATGTTTGCTCCATTTTAAACTTACTCAATTTTCATTTGATGAAAGGCCATGACCCGTAACGTCACCTAGCCATGTTCTCCAGAGATGTTGCCTGTCCCATTGAGTTACTCCCGCACTTTGTGCCTTTTTAAAAAATGTACGCACATTCATGTCATAGGAGCAAAATTAGGGCATTCGGCCCATCGGCTCCAACATTCAATCATGGCTGATCTATCAACCCCATTTTCCTGCCTTCTCCCCATAGCCTTTGACACCCTTACTAATCAAGAATCTGTCAATCTCTGCATTAATAATACCCAATGATTGGCCTCCGCAGCCATGTATGGTAATGAAATCCACAGATTCACCCCCCTATGTCAGTAGCTATTATATATACACAAAAAGCTGGAGTAACTCAGCAGGACAGGCAGCATCTCTGGAGAGATGGAAGAGAACCCATTCCTTCTCTCCAGAGATGCTGCCTGTCCCGCTGAGTTACTCCAGCTTTTTGTGTCTATCTTCCATTGAAATGCAAATTACTGAGCATTGTAAGTGGACCAACTGCAATCATAATTAATTCATTTTTGACAAGGTTTCATATTAAGGTTGATTTACTGATTTTTGATAAAGAATGTAAAGACAGTGCTGGCAAGAAATTCCTCCCACAATGGCAGAGTCCAGCGCAGGAGTGAACAAGGCAAGATAAAGTATTTGTAAATGAATACTTGTAATTTCCTCACAAAATGAAGTCGTCCGTTCTTGAATGCCGAAGAAACTAAAAAAGGCTTAGAAAGTTTGGAATGTCCTCAACGATTTTCACCAACTTCAGCAGATATGCTGCAAGAAGCATTTTATCGGGATGCATCACAGCATGGTTTATGAACGGCTCCATCCAAGACCAAGAAATTGCAATGTTGTGGACACAGCCCAGACCATCACACTAACCAACCTACCTTCCATTGACTCCATCCACACCTCATGCTGCCTCGGCAAGGCCACCAGCGTAATCCATGACCAATCTCACCCCCCTCTCAACAGGCAAGAGGCACAGAAGTGTGAAAACGCACACCTCCTGATTCCGGGACAGTTTCTTCCCAGTGGTTATCAGGTAACTGCAGCATCCTATCGCTAACTAGAGAGTGATCCTGACCTACTATCTACCTCGATGGAGACCAGCAGACAATCTATAATAGGATTTTACTGGCCTTTAATTTGCATTTAAACGTTGCTCCCTTTATCCTGTATCTGTAACTGTGGACGGCTTCATTGTAATTCATGTATAGCATGTAACAAAAAGTATTTTCGCTGTACGTCAGTACAAATGAGAATAACAAACAGAAGTAATATTAGAAAACAGCTGCAGGAGTAGGCCCTTTGAGCCAGCACCTGCCATTCAATATGATTATGGCTGATCAAAGCTTGGGTGATAAGTTCGTAGATGCTATGCAGAGAATGTTTTTTAATGAGGGTAGGTATAACTACTTCCCTTTCAATGTTACTATTATCACCATTGTCATGCCTTTGTCTTGAAGGTCACTTTTGACCCTACATTTAACTGGACTAGCCACAGAGCCTATGGTTACAAGATCAGCTCAGAGACTGCATGCCCTGCAGTAGGGTGTTTGTGCTCCTCCAAAGCCTTCCTTATACCCACAAGGCACAAATCAGTCGTTTAACAAAGTGCACCCGAATTCTGTTTATCTGAAGCTATAGCAAAAATGAATTAAAACTCTCCATTCACAAAAATGCATGGGAAATATACGCTAATAACTTCTTAGGTATTGTGTAGGAAGGAACTGCAGATGCTGATTTATACTGAAGATGGACACAAAATGTTGGAGTACCTCAGCGAGTCAGGCAGCATCTATGGAGAAAAGAAATAGGTGACGTTTCGGGTCGGAACCCTACTTCAGGCTGAAAGTAGAGAGGGGAGGTAGGAAAAGGCCAAGATAAATCAGGGCCAGAAACAGATGACCTTGGGAAGGATGGAGCCCACAATGGCCCATTGTTGGCTTGGGAAGAGGTGGTAACAAAGGGATACAACGGTGCAAAGAGTGGAACTGGTTGGATGACTATGGCGGGGGAGGAGGGAGGATGGGAATTCAGGAGTTACTTAAATTGTTGAAATCGATACTCATACCTCTGGGTTGTAAGCTGCCCAAGCTGTTCCTCCAAATTGTATGTGGCCTCACTCTGACAGAGGCCCAGGAGACAAAGTCCAGAATGGGAGTGGGATTTAAAGCGTTTAGCAACCAGGAGATTGTGTAGGCCAAGGTGGACTGAGCGTAAGTTACTCCAGAGATGCTGCCTAACCCCCTGAGTTACTCCAGCACTGGACTTTTAACCACCCAGTATCTAGGTAAATGTAAATGTTAGGGTGGCATAGTGAGACAGTGGTAGAGTTGCTGCCTTTCAGCACCAGATACCAGGGTTCCATCCTGACTATGAGTGCTGTCTATACAGAGTTTGCACATTCTCCCTGTATTCACGTGGGGTTTCTGCTGGTGCTCGGGTTTCATCCCATATCCCAAAGACGTACAGGTTTGTAAGTTAATTGGCTTCTGTAAATGGTCCCTAGTGTGTAGAATAGTGTTAGTGTGTGGGGACCGCTGGTCGGCAGAGGTGCAATGGGCCAAAGGGCCTGTTCCCACGCTATCTCGATAGTCTAAAAGACTGACAGGGCAGATACACAGCTCAGTCCTGACGGCTCAAGGCACCTTGGAAAGTTCACAGAGTTTGCTCAGACTTACAAAGAGTTATTTATCAAGCATTTAGCTGCTGACGTTCTCTTTTTGTGGGCACGATGGCCGTGAAACCACTGCTAATACTACATGAGCATCCTTTGCATCTGAGGCAGGGCAGGGTCTGCAGCAGTGCCTAAGGCTGTCACAGTTGTGGTTTAAACTCCCCTCTGCATCTGGTAAACTCCCATTGCACAATCAAGCACATGATTTGCCATTGTGCTCAGAATCTGACATGAAAAAAATGTCAGGTTGAAATCGTAACACTTTCCCATATAAAAGTGTCTGCAGATGCTGGAATCTGGAGCGAAAATCAACCTGTTCAAAGAACTAGGCAAAACACAAAGTGCTGGAGTAACCCAGCGGGTCAGGCACCATCTCAGGAGAACGTGGATGGGTGACATTTTGGGTTAGGACCCTTCCTCAGCCTCAATGTTGGAGACGGGAGAGTAGGGGTCCTCACTGGGAGACGAGGACACCTTACCAGAGCAAAAAGCCCAGAGGCAGAGGCGACGGAGCTCAACATCAAGGCTGGCCCGGGAACGCTGCCCAGTATGTAACACGTTCAGACCAGTAACCTGAAAGAATTCTCAGTGACATTTTAAGGTGTGACTTTGTTCTATTTAGTCATAGTCACACAGCATGGAAACAAGCCCTTCAGACCAACTTGCCCACGCCGGCCAACGTGCCATCCACACTAGCCCCCACATTGACTGTATCCCTCTAAACCTATTATATCCACGTACCTGTCCAAATGTCTTTTAAACTTTATGGAAGTACCTGCCACCCTTGTTATTACATGATGCCAAGCAAAAACGAAGCATTTGCATGAAACGCACTCAGTCTCGAGTAATTCATGGAGCTTCCACATAGACAGTGCAGGTCGGGATCAAACCTATGTCTCTGATGCTGAGAGGCAGTGTCTCCACCCAGTGCAACACCTTGGATGATTATATGGGATCTTTTACACTTGATTAAGCTTCATATGCTTTAGCTTTAATAATGCAGTGCTCTATTGAAGTAAAAGGCCAGCTAACGTGCTTGAGTTTCTTGAATGAGCATTGAGCTTGCAACCCTTTGACCTTTTGGTGAATCTGCTGCCAACTGAATCAAGAGCCAAGCCCTTCAGTGATGTCATAGTGTGAGCTAGCAATTTTAATAAAGACTGTCATTGTGGTACAATAAGAATGCAAGAAACCGGAGCAGAAGTCTTCACTATAATTTAGCAAGATCATAGCCAATGCATCTCAAACACCACTTTTGTGCCCTAATTCCATATCCCTTTTCATAAATATCCACAAATCTTTCTCTCTGTTTTGAATTAAATCAATCTGGAGTGTTTTATTGTCATATGTCCCAAAACGTACAAACACAAAAATAATGCCCCCTAGTCGATGTAGTTTGGAGCATATTTGGAGGTGCAGCGTTTAATAACCTGATGGTTGTAGGGAAGGAGCTGTTCCTAAACCTGGACGTTACAGTTTTATGGTTCCTGTATCTTCTTCCTGTAGCAGGAGTGAAATGAGGGCCCGGCCAGTGTGGTGAGGGTCTCTGATGATGCTGGCTGCCTTTTTGAGGGAGCAACTCTTGTAGATCCCTTCGATGGTGGGGATGTCAGAACCCGTGATGGACTGGGCAGTGTTCACCACTTTTTGCTATCTTCTTCATTCCTGGGAGTTCCAGTTGCCGAACCAGGCCGTGATACAACCAGTCAATATGTTCTCTGCTGTACACCTGCAGACGCTCTCTCCTTGCTCCCTCATTCCTTAAGTAGTAGGGTCGCATTTGCTACTCGCCCCCAAAATCTACATGTTTTTATAAAATGATAATCAGCCCAGAAACCTCTGTCAAAGCACCAGGTGCAGATCCATGGTTTCATTATTGGGTAGGTTTCAATGAGCCCCCTCCCCCCTCCTCCTAAACTCCAGCAAGTACAGGCCTAGAGCTGTCAAATGCTCATCACATATTCTCAATCATCCCAGGGTCATTGGTTGTTTCCTCTGGACATATACAGTGGAATCGTCATATTAGTTTTATCCTGGTTGGTGAAAATGATTACGTAAAGGGTCTTCTGACACACTGAGATTAGATATGTGATAGGATGAAGAGTAGACAGCACAGTGGTGAAGCATTAGAGTTGCTGCCTTACAGTGCCAGAGACCTGGCTTGGATCCTGGCTACGGCTGCTGCCTGTACCGAGTTTGTACGTTTTCCTTGTGACCGTATGGGTTTTCTCCGGTTTCCTCTCGCACTCTAAAGACGTACAGGTTTCTAGGCTAATTGGCTTCAATAAAATTGTAAATTGTCCCTAGTGTGTGTTGGGTAGTGCTAGTATACGGGGTGATCGCTGGTCAGTGTGGACTCGGTGGGCCGAAGAGCAGGTTTCCGCGATATATCTCTAAAGTCTAGTCAATAAATCAGATGTTGATCTGACACTGTGTACATTATGCGGTTGAGTTGTACATTACATTATGTGGCCACAATACGGAACTGTTCATGAACGGACTATTGATACTGATCTGGCCAAGAGGTCCCTGACCAACATTCCCCTGATGATCTGGTCTGATCCTTGGTGAACATGGTCTGGCGTGATTACAGGTGAGCAGAACTGGTCGGCTTCAGCCAAGGTTGGGTAGTTTTCTGATGCAGCGTACTGATGACATCAATTAGACACTGGGTCTTTATAGACATGAAATGTTGGAGTAACTCAGGGGGTCAGGCAGCATTTCTGGAGAAAATGGATAGGTGACTTTAGACTAGGGATACAGCATGGAAACAGGCCCTTTGGCCCACCGAGACCGAGCCAACCAACGATCACCACCGGACACTAGCACTATCCGACACACTAGGGACAATTTCCATTTTTTTTTAACAAAGCCAATTAACCTACAAACCTGTACATTGTTGGAGTGTGGAAGGGAACTGGAAGACCTGGAGAAAACTCACGCAGTCACAAGGAGAACGTACAAACTACTTACAGACAGCACCGTAGTTGGGATCAAACCCGGGACTCTACTGCTGTAAAAACAGCAACTCTATCGCTGCGCAACTGTGCTGCTCTTTATTTTAAATGAAAGCTGCTAGATACAAAGTAAATGCAATGTTAGCAAAAAAGGAAACGGGATAAGAATAAAGAGGGTATTCTTAAACTGTTTAACTTATTTGGAAGTCTGAAGATAATGTGGTCTCTTGCACATCTCACTGCTTCCAACAATTCTACATTAAATGTAAACAACCAAGAACATTTGCTGGGACTTCAGTCTTGGGAATTCCATTGACTCTAAAGGAAATATACATTTTGATCAGAAGTTTTGCTTAGTGCCGGCATTTTAATTTACAAAAGGGGGCGGCACAGTGGCGCAGCGGTAGAGTTGCTGCTTTCCAGCGCCAGAGACCCGGGTTTGATCCTGACCAAGGTTCTCCCTGTGACCGCGTGGGGTTTCTCCGGGCGCTCCGGTTCCCTCCCACATTCCAAAGGTGTACGGGTTTGTAGGTTAGCACAATGTTGGAGTAGCTAGTGGGTCCGGCAGTATAGGTGATGTTTTGGGTCGGAACCCTTCTTCAGACCTGCTGAGTTACTCCAGCATTTTGTGTCTATCTTCGGTATAAACCAGCATCTGCTGTTCCTTCCTACACAGGTTTGTAGGTTGACTGGCGTCAGTAAAAATTGTAAATTGTTCCTACTGTGTAAGATAATGCTAGTGCATGGACTCGATGAGTCAAGGTGCCTACTTCCACACTATCTCAAAAGCCTAAAGCGAAGCCTTAAAGAATTGTAACCACGTTTTAAATAAATCAACACATTTGAGCAAAACCAGTAGAGGTCAGTATATCAACAGATATGAAAAGATATTGGCAAACTTTAAAGTCTGCAGAATGGAATATGAGGAGTGACTCTGAGAGAAGATTCTACAATCAGCAACACCTCTGTCAGTTTGTAATATCCACCCTCCAGTATCATCGCTGCCCATTTCCATCCACCAGTTTGCATCATCTCCCTGACTTTATTACTTTTGTTTTGCTCTTCAAATACACATTGTCAAACAGAACATGAAAAAGCAAAAGGTGGCTGAAGACGATATTCCCAATCCAAGACGTCGCCTATCCATGTTCTCCAGAGATGGGGCGGCACAGTGGTGCAGTGGTAAAATAGCTGCCTTACAGCACCAGAGACCCAGGTTTAATCCTGACTATGGGTGCTGTCTGTACGTACTTCTTGGGTCTGTGTGGGTTTTCTCTGGGTGCTCCGGTTTCCTCCCACGTTCCCAATAACATGCAGGTTTATGAGTTAAAGAAGGAACTGCAGATGCTGGAAAATCAAGGGTACACAAAATGCTGGAGAAACTCAGCGGGTGCAGCAGCATTTATGGAGCGCAGGAGATAGGCAACATTTCGGGCCGAAACCCTTCTTCAGTCTGAAGAAGGGTTTCGGCCCGAAACGTTGCCTATCTCCTTCGCTCCATAAATGCTGCTGCACCCGCTGAGTTTCTCCAGCATTTTGTGTACCCCAGGTTTATGGGTTAATTGGCTTCTGTAAGTCATCCCAACAGTATAGAATACGGGGTGAACGCTGGTTGGCGTGGACTTGAAGGGCCTGTTTCCATGCTGTATCTCTAAATGCTTGACCCACTGAGTTACTCCAGTACTTTGTGTTCTTTTTTTGTAAACCAGCATCTGCAGTTCCTTGTTTCTCTGGTGTATTTTGCAATCTGTCCCTTCTCAAGACAATGCCAAAAAAGCTTTAAAAGCTTCACTGACACCAGCTGAATCTTACAGCCCAGAGAATAAATTGGATGGGATTGAAAATCCATTGGGAGTATTCCATTTTTTTGTTTAATGATGGCATAAAAAGATGCTAGCCAAGCAGAATTTCCCACCAACTCAGTCATTTGTATCGGAAATGAGATTGTGTTACAGATACCAGAGTAAGAGCAGATGGGATGTTTGTTGTTCGAGAAAGAAAGATTTGGATTAACACTGCAGCGTTCGCATCTATATCAGGATGTGCCACAGAGCTCTACAGTTGAAGGAGAACATCTTTCCAGTCATTGCTGCGGGAAAACATTATGCGGGGAACTTTTAATTCTGCACCGTGTTGCAGCGGTATAGTTGCAGCCTCACAGCGCCAGAGACCCGGGTTCGATCCTGACTGTGGGGGCTGACTGTACGGAATTTGTACCTTCTCCCTGCGACTGCGTGGGCTTTCTCTGGGTGCTCCAGTTTCCTGCCACATTCCAAGATGTGAAGGTTTGTAGGTTATTTGGACTCTGTAAATTGTCTCCATGGTGTAAGATGGATTTAGTGTACGGGTTGATCGCTGACTCTGTGGGCCGAAAGGTCTGTTTCCACGCTGCATCTCTGAAGGAACTATAGTGTAACATCAGACAGAATGGCTGATGCAGTAATCTAAGGATAAACCAGAGATTTAGTAAAAGGAAATAGTAGAAGCAAGGATTGCAGATGCTGATTTGCACGTAGTGCTGGTGTGACTCAGCAGGTCAGGCAGCATCTGTGGAGAACATGGAGAGGTGACGCTTCGGGTTGGGACACTTCTTCAGACTGATGGAATGATAGTTTACCACATGTGGCAAGATAGATGTGAATGAGTTTCTGGAAAATCCACTGGCTCTGTGGACGATCAAATTCTGATGATGGTGAGAAATGAGAGTGGAGTGGTGCAGAGAGGAGTCAATCTTAGTTGGCCATTAACAGCTGTCCATGTTGTGGCCACTCATGAGCTAATACTAGTTCAGGGCATTTTAGACTTTGGACTTTGTATTTTAGAGATGCAGCATTGAAAATTTTAGTTTTCTTCTGACATTGTTTCAGATTCAGATTAGATTCATATTTTGTTTTAGTTTTGAGATATGGCGTGGAAGCAGGCCCTTCGGCCCACCAAATCCATGCCAACCAGTGATCAGCATACACTAGTTCTATTGTACACTCCAGAGACAATTTTACAGGCCAATTAATCTTCTAACCTGTATTTTTTGGAGTGTGGGAGGAAACCAGAGCACTCCAAGGAAATCCACGCGGTCAAAGGGAGAATGTACAAACTCCGTACAGACAGTGCCCATAGTCACAATCTAACCCCAGTGCCTGAAGTTGTAAGGCAGCAACTCTACCACTGTGCAGCCCTAATATTTCCATTCATCCAGATATTCTCAGTAGTTGAGTGCAACTGTGCTTGAGTAACTCAGGTTGGATTGAAGAAGGTTTCCTGCCTGAAAGGTCATCCCATTATTTTCAGCAGACAGCTGCGAGCCCCCGAGGTTAAGTATAGCGCTTTCGACCGGGAGCACCTTGCACTCTACCTAGCAATCCGCCATTTCCGTTATTTCCTGGAGGGGCGCGCCTTCACCGCATTCACAGACCACAAGCCACTAACGTTCGCCTTAACCAAGGTATCTGATCCCTGGTCTGCCAGACAGCAACGGCACCTCGCCTACATTTCCGAATTCACGTCCGATATTCGGCATGTGGCAGGGAAGCTGAACATTGTGGCTGACACGCTGTCCCGTCCAGCGCTGCCTGAAGTTTCAGCGTTGGGTCTATGCATAGATTATGAGGAGCTGGCCGCTGCCCAACAGGCAGACGCTGGTATGGAGGTTTAACGCAATGCTGAATCAGGTCTCAAGCTGGTTAAGGTGCCTTGCGGCACCTCCGGTGTGCGAGTCCTTTGCGATATCTCCATGGGCAAAGCCCGCCCCATTATCCCGGTGGCTTGGCGGCATCGGATTTTCAAAACTATCCGCAGCCTAGCGCACCCGTCCATTCGCGCCACCTCTGCCTTGGTAGCAGCGAAGTTCGTCTGGCATGGGTTGAGGACGCATGTCGCAGCATGGGCCCGTTCCTGCGTCCCATGCCTGACTTCCAAAGTACAGAGACATGTGCGCCCGCCGGTACAGGATTTCGCCGTCCCATGTGGACCTGGTAGGTCCCTTGCCGTGTTCGTGCGGGGCTACTCACCTACTGACCATCGTGGACAGGTTTACCAGGTGGGCGGAGGTGATGCCGTTAACGGATACCTCCGCGAAGGCATGCGCAAGGGCCATCGTCTCAAATTGGATCGCCCATTTGGGGTTCCCTCCGATATCACTACAGATCGTGGGGGCCAGTTCACGTCCTCCCTGTGGTGTGGTATGGCGCAGCTGTATGGCGCGAAGCTGCAACCTGACCACCGCGAAGTCTGCGAACCTGACCACCGCGTATCACCCAGAGTTCAACGGGTTGGTTGAGCGTTTCCACCGGTACCTCAAGTCGGCATTGAAAGCTCGGCTTACCGGCCCAGATTGGGTCGACCAGTGACCTTGGGTCCTCCTGGGCATCAGAACCACGCCTAAGGAGGACCTCAAAGCCTCCTCAGCCGAGTTGGTTTACGGCTCGGTTTTGCGAGTTCCCGGGGATTTCCTGCCCATCCTCCGGGACCAAGAGGTCCCGGCTTCGGCATTGTTAGCTGACCTTCGCAAGTGGGTGCGCGCATTGGCCCCGGTTCCCACTTCCCGGCATGGTTCATCTGCGGTGCACGTACCTACTATGTTACGGGATTGTGCTTATGTTTTCCTTCATAGGGATGCTCACCGCTCGCCGTAGCAGCGGGTGTACGAGGGTCCGTACAGGGTGCTGAGAGCCGGTGCCTCGACGTTTACGTTGAACGTGGGTGGCAAGGAGGAGTTTATCTCTGTCGTCCACAGAAGCTACACCGCGGTGTAGAGGACGTCCACCGGCCCTGTTGCCGTCCTCTGCACCTGTTACCCACAGTTATGTTTCTCCGGTCCCCTTTGTTACGCCCGTCCCTTGTTCGCATTTTTCGCGTTCCTCCGTTTCTGTTTTACAGGCCCCTACTGTTACGCTCGCCCCGCGACCTCTGACTACGCATTCCGGTTGAACCATCCGGTTACCCATGCGTTTCCGTACCGCGGATTCTGGGGGGCCATGTAGCTGCACCTACTGGTGCAGGGAGGTATCGAACCCGGCGTTCGGAAGCCGCGGTCACGTGACTCGGGAGGGGCTTCTTGTTTTTGCGCAGTTTTGCTTTTGCGCGTTTAGTTCAGCGCTGACCAGACGTGTCTAGAGAACCTGTATACCGAAAACCGAACTTTTGAATAAAGATCCGTTTGAAACTTCAGTTGTCGTTCTTGAGACCGCCAAAACCCATTCTTTTTGCGCATCTCCAGAGATGCTGCCTGACACTGAGTTTTTTCCAGCACTTTGTGTCTATCTTTGGTCCAAACCAGCATCTGCAGTTCTTTGTTTCTCAGAGTTAAAAGTGCACTCGGGTTCCCAAGTACATCCAATTACCAGAGTGCTGAATACATTGAATTGAAGAAGGATATCTAGCATTAAAAACTGAAAAAGACAACATGTCCATCAAACAGATGAAATCTTAATCTCATCTGTCGTGTCCCAATTTAAACCTGGGTTCGGATGAGAAGTAACGACTTTGCTCTTTTCAATGCCCATTGCTGCCCATTTACTCAGCTTGGTTTTGACATGGACAGCCGCCAGCTGTTTTTGACAACAGCCAGACATAATTTGGCCTTGTTTCCTGGGGACCCAGGAGAACGTTAACCACAGTCAAGAGGCTGAGATGGGAAACAGCAGGCCTTTTATTTTTGTAAGTATATCAGCACAAAGTGCGCAGAGAAATGCCAGAAAAAAATGAAAATGGCAAAAGAAACATGAAAGAATATGCTTAAAAACCACAAAATGCATAATAATCCATAGTTAATTCAGCAGTCTGCTTGCAATTGCCAGCTAATTGTATATTGGAGTATTTAGAGTATAGTCTAGGGTATTACTCGAACAACATTTAAAAGACGTTTGGTGCTTTGGAAAATTGGCCAAACACAGGCAGTTGAGACTAGTGTAGGTAAGGGTTCGATCCTGACTACAGGTGCTGTCTGTATGGAGTTTGTACGTTCTCCCTGTGACCACGTGGGTATTCTCTCGGTGCTCCGATTTCCTTCCACACTCCAAAGACGTTCAGGTTTGTAGGCTGATTGGCTTCTGTAAACGATGCCTCGTGTGTAGGATAGAACTAGTGTGCAGGTGTTCACTTGTCAGTTGGACTCAGTGGGCTGAAAAGCCTGTTTCCACGCTGAATCTCTAAAACTAGTTTAGGGTTTGTGGTGATTTTAATTTGGAGATACAGCGCAGAAAAATGGCCTTTCAGCCCACCGAGTCTGCGCCGACCAGCAATCCCTGTACATTAACACTGTCCTACACACTCGGGACAATTTGCAATTCTTACCAAAGCCAATTAACCTACCAACCTGTTCGCCTTTGAATGTAGGAGGAGACCGGAGCACCTGGAGAAAACCGATGCATGCATAAATTATAGGAGCAGAATTACGCCATTTGTCCCATCAAGTCCACTCCACCATTCAATCATGGCTGATCTCTCTCTCCCTCTTAACCACATTCTTCTGCCTTCTCCCCATAACTGCTGACATTAATCAAGAATCTGTCAATCTTTGCCTTAAAAATATCCATTGACTTGGCCTCCGCAGCTGTCCGTGGCAATGAATTCCACAGATTCACCACCCTCTGACTAAAGAAATTCCTCTTTGTCTCCTTTCTAAAGGTCACGTGGAGAATGTACAAACTCCCTGCAGACTGCACCCGTAGTCAGGATCGAACCTGTGTCTCTGCCGCTGTAAGGCAGTAACTCAACCGCTGCGTCACTGTGTCACCCCTTATTTGCGATAAGGTTTTCCGACTTCCACTGTCAAATTTTGTCTTTTGAAAGTCTGCATGGCTTTTCCTAACTCTTCTTATCACTTTGGTTTCTTTAATTGCAACCAGCATTTACTGTATGTCTTGCCAAATTCCCCAAGGCCTTAAAGTGTGACATTAAAAAAGGATGTTGACGCCAGAGCATATAAAAATATAGAGCAGGCACTTACACAATGAGTGTGTTCTTGGACGATGAACATTACTGTCGATGATTTATGGCATGATAAATTTTGAGAGATTAAAGTTCTTGCAATCAATGAACTGAAAGGGAAACTTATCAACAATGCAGAAGACAAACGCGGTTTGTGTGAGCATAATAGTTCTTCCTGTATGATCCTGAAATTCATAGTCTGTAACTCTGGCTACTGAATCGTTAACCTTTATCTTATACCAATCAAGCTCAACGCAAAGGATAGCATAGCATCTTTGACTAGGCATGTTGCAGCCATCATTACTCTACAGAGTGGCACAGAGTTGCTGTCTTACAGCGCCAGAGACCCTGGTTCGATTTTGACCAAGGGTGCTGTTTGTACGGGGTTTGTACGTTCTCCCTGTGACTACGTACGTTTTCTCTGGGTGCTCTGGTTTCCTCCCACATTCCAAAGATATGCGGGGTTGTAGGTTAATTGGCTTTTGTAAATTGTCCCTAGTGTGTAGAATAGTAGTTTACCGATGTCTGTTGTTCAGCGCAGACACGGTGGACCGAAGGGCCTGTTTCCATGCTGTATCTCTAAACTAAATGAAATTTCAGATAACCATGACTTACAGTTTATATCAGCCCTGGCCACTGCTGATGAAAGGTCATCGACCTCTAATGTTAATTAGTTTTTTTTCTCTATCCTTGCCAGCAATTTTCAGTATTTGTTTTATTTCAGGTTTTCAGCAACTGCAGCGTTTTGTATTTCATGCATCAGACATTTTTTCCCTCGTATCTGTTTGCAGGGATGTCATCTCCTCCTGATAATTTGGCTGCAATCGATAAGTCTACACAATCTTCACATCTAGCACACCTCACTTGGTACCATCCTGATTGTTCAGAACCACTCCATCCAAAATATCCCTTTTTTTCTCCATCTCTCCTGCTCCTTTGCAACTTAAAACATGTACACTTCATGCTGCCTCAGCAAGAAAACAGAATAATTGGGGACCAGCCTCACCCCAGTCACTCCCTCTTCTCCCCTCTCCCATCCGGCAAGAGGTACAGATTCAGGGACAGTTTCTTCCCAGCTGTTATCAGGCAACGGAACCATCCACGAGAATGATCCTGACTTCCCATCAACTTCATTGGAGACCCTCACACTATCTTTAATCAGACTTTATCTTGCACTAAACTGTATTCCCTTTATCCTATATCTGTGGATGGCTTGATCGTAACTATGTATAGACTTTCCACTGACTGGATAGCATGCAATCAAAATGCTTTTCACTGTACCTCGGTACACGTGACAATAAACTAAACTAAAAATGATTTCAATTGATTTTTTGTATGTAGTAACAGCATTTTAATCTTTTCTGAATGCAAAAAAGAAAAAATTTACATAAGAATCTTTTTGCGTCTCAAGTTATTGGATATTTGCGATATCAAACTACCCAGCATTCAAAGGTCCGGAGCGCATGCCAACATTGACAGTCAATGAGTTAGAGGGTGTGGGGCCACACACACTGTCACAGTAATTGTCTGAATACATCTGTGCTGAGACAAACCCTTTGCTGTACTGAGCGGGTTAGAAATGCTGGGAGATCAACTCTCAATGGGGGCGTGTGTCAGAAGCAAAAGCACGCACACCTCCAGATTCAGGGACAGCTTCTTCCCAGCTGTTATCAGGCAACTGAACCATCCTACCAACAACTAGAGAGCAGCCCTGACCTTCCTTCTACCTCATTGGAGACCCTCGGTCTATCTTAAATCGGACTTTACTGGACTTTATTTGGCACTAAACGTTATTCCCTCTATCGTTTATCTGTACACTGTGGACGTCTCGATTGTAATCGTGCATAGTCTTCCTGCTGACAGGTTAGCACGCAAAAAAAAAGCTGTTCGCTGTGCCTCCATACACATGGCAATAATAAACTAAACTAGAGTGGATGTGAAGTGATTTTGGGCAGCAGCAGATCTGTCCCAATCACTTTGTGCAATGAAAAATACCATAAATGAGAAAAAAACAGAAGGAGACCAAAAGAGTGAAGAGTTGTAAATGGAAAAGCCAGAGGAGCAAAGGGGAAAATTGAGTTGATGTACTAGGAAGATTGATGGCTCTGGGCCAGTACTCGCTGGAGTCTAGAAGGATGAGTGAGGATCCAATTGAGCCTTGTCTGGATAGAGTGGATGTGGAGAGGATGTTTCTACTAGTGGCAGAGTCTAGGAACAGAGCACACAGCCTCAGAATAAAAGAACATACCTTTAGAATTGAGATAAGGAGAGTGGTGAATCTGTGAAATTCACGGCTATGGAGGCCGTCATTGAGTATTTTTAATGCAGAGGTTGAGAGGTTCAAGATTGGTAAGGGTGTCAAAGTTAGGGCGGCACAGTGGTGCAGCGATAGAGTTGCAACCTTACAGCGCCAGAGATCCTGACTACAGGTGCTCTCTGTACAGAGTTTGTACGTTCTCTCTGTGAATGCATTTTTTTTCTCCCGGTGCTCCGATTTCCTCCCACACTAAAAAGACGTGCAGGTTTGTAGGTTAATTGGCATCTTAAATTATCCCTTCAGTGCAGGATAGCGGCAGTGTATGGGTGATTGTGGTCGGCATGGACTCGGTTTGCCGAAGAGCCTGTTTCCACGCTGCAACATGTAAAGTTACAGGAAGAAGGCAGGAGAATGGGCTTGGGAGGGAAAAATTGATCAGCTATAATAGAATGGTGGAGCAGATTCGATGGGCCGAATGGCACAATTCTGCTCCTATGTCTTATGAACGTATTGGATACTGGGAGAATCCACCCTGTTTCTCATTGAGATAGGGCAATAAGATCTTTAACCTGCCAAAAGTGGGCCCTCATTTTGATGTCTCAAGTGAAAGCCAAGACTTCTGACAGTGAAGCGCTCCTAAACCTCACTGAAGCCCAAGCCTAGATGTTTATGCTTGAGCCTCTGGAGAGAGATTGAAGCCAAGATTGAGAAGATTAATGAAACTGTGTGCTCCTGGGGATTTGCACTAAAGTAGACCAGAGGAACAGATGGATCAGGAGCTGAACATATACAGATCATGAAGATTAATTAAATAGGTTGGCAAGGTTTTTAAAAACAAGCACCCGTGTTGTTTGCTGGATCATTATGACAGTATTGAAGAGCAACGATCTTGAACTTACATTGAACCTTTTTTTATCCATCTTGAGAATAAGCAATAAAAGGCTTGGACTGACAGATCCCAGGACAAATGTAAGAAGTGTTATTTTATTATTAATTAAATTTCAAAGATCTCAATCAAATTTCACCATGCAAGCTGAAAAGTTTCAATTAAAATCAGTGTCATACAGCATGTATCTATCTATCTATATACTTTTAAAACTCTGTGTGTGTGTATGCGTGTGTGTGTCGGCAGTGTGTGTTTGTGGGTGTATGTCAGATTTGCCCTTTGATTTAATGGTTTGCCAAAACCACACACTCAAACTCCGAGAAATGTTCCATTTTGCTAGACATTACAATTTTACAATCACCCATTCACTCCTCATTACATTTACACATTTTTATGTACACTTTTTAAAATAAAATCCTTCGCCCCCCCCCCCCCCCCCCCACACACACTCACTCATTTTGTGGACTCCTGCTGGCCAGCCACCGTAACAGCAGCTGCTACAGCCCACTCTCCTCCAAAGACGCCGCAAATTTTTTCTCTCACTGGCGATTTTTTTCTGCTGCCGCCCGGCTTATTTCGCTGCCGAGTTCACTTCACTCCATTCCCCCCCCACCCCCGCCCCGGCCCGGCTCGGCTCTATCACGCTGGCTCAAGCCAAAGATCGCCTCTTCCACTGCTGCTTTTCGCCGTGATCCAAAATACAGCGGGGAAACAGCCGATCTTTACCCCCAATCCCCCCCCCTCCCCCCCCCCGTCCTCAGAAAAGCAGCGGGGGAACAGCCGATCTTTGGCTTGAGCCCGCGTGACAGAGCCGGCTCGTCAACGGCCTGTTGGCCTGTAGGTGCATTGAGGGCGTACGCAGCGTCTCATCATCGTATGCAGCGTATTGATGATGTACGCAGCGCCTTGACGGCGTACGACTGGCCCGCAGGCTCACTTGGCCCTCCCCCCCTCACTCCCTCTCCCCTCCCTCCCTCTCCCCCCCTCCCTCTCCCCCCTCCCTCTCACTCCTCTCCCCCCCCCCCTCAACTGCACATTCGGGGAACAGACCCAACGGGTCTGCACCTGGTCTAGTACATAATTCAAAATCTGATCTCTGATGCTCTTCCAGTTGAGTGGTTTTTCTATTTGCGCAGAAATGGTACAAGATAGCGCAAATATTATTCAGTGTTCTCCTGTGCTGAGAGTGCAACACGTTTTGTTCCGATCGGTGGTATATTGTAAAAGTTATCGAGGTTTAAAAATCTTAAAAACCACGTGCACCGATTCCTTCAGTCGGGGGGAACCACACAGATTGGTCTCTTCTCCAATGCCACTGCTGGGATGCTGATGCCCCTTCCTACCCCACCAGCACGGCCAGTCCCACCTCACTCACAAACTCTTCTCTCCCCTCCTCACAGTAATTTGTCTATCGTCTCCACAAAAACCGGTGGCGGTCGCGGGGTGGGGGGGGGGAGGGGGGGGGGGGGTGGATTCAGTGGAGTCCCAGTGAAGGCCCTGGGGCTAACCGAATCAAGGGATATGAGGGAAAAAACAGGAAAGACGTACTGATTTTAGATGCATTGCCATGATCATATTGAATGGCAGTGCTGGCTCAAAGGGACAAATGGCCTATTCCTACACCTATTTTCTATGTTTCTATGCTTGAGTATATGGCAATAAAACTCGACCACTTGATTTTGAAGCATTCATGCATGGTGGAGGTATAATGTAGTCACAGAGTGATACAGTGTGAAAACAGGCCCTTCGACGCAACTTGCCCACACCCGCAACATGTCCCAGCTGCACTACCTGCTTTTGGTCCATATCGCTCCAAACCTGTCCTATCCATGTATCAGTCTAACTGTTTCTTAAATGTGGGGATTGTCCTGCCTCAACCACCTCCGCTGGCAGCTCACCACCCTTTGTGTGGAAAAAGTAACCCCATAAAAAGTTACCTCTTAAAAATGCTTCAAACAAAAAACATTGAAATCATACTTCTACAATGCATTAAACATGATTTTAATCCATCAAATGTCAAAATGTCCCTACTGAGAACCCCCTCTCCCACATCCTCCCTACACTCGGTTGGTCCACTCCTTCGCTGGCTACCCTCAAGACCAGTGCTTAGTGTTTCAGAATTGGTTAATTTTATTGATTTGTAATTAGCCTGATTTGTAATTAGGTGACAAAACCTTAATTTATTAATCTGGAATATCCAGGGGGGTGGGATAAGTGTAGTATTAAAATGACATGCAAGGTGTCAGACTGTCTGTCACAACATACAGCCCTGATAACTCATTATTTCCTTCAGTTAAATATTGGGAAGGTAGCACTATTGTAATTTGCCACTCAACTATTATGTTTGTTTACCTCACTGACTATTTCTAACCCCCCCCCCCCCAAATTACTTTGACAGGTTGAATAGAAATGTCCCAATCTCGTTGTTTTATTAATTGAACATGTAGATGGACATCCTCAAGGAGTGTAATCAGATGGACACTGATTCAAATGCGATGTTTAAGAGCTTGTTCAAAGAAGGGGCATATTTTAAAGGAGTGACAGAGATACTTGCAGGGGAATGTGTGGGGAGGTTATTGTTTGTCTTTAGTTTTAGCTTGAACCGGAACATCTGAACATTCAAAGTTTAATATAGTAATTGTGCTGATACTGACTCCAACCAACCACGTAATGAATATCATCCATTCCGGAGGTTTTATTTTTCTGATGCCATTTGAACTTCACTTGGATTGCAATCACTTCAATGTAAAAGTAATTGGGAATGGGGAGCATTTGAACAAAAATTTGCCCTCGGTACATGTAACTGTAATATAATAATGTATGCATGTTGGTAGGTGCAATCAAAACAAAGATATTTTTATAATTGTTATGAATACCACAGAAAATATAATGTACTCTCATATTAACACATTTAATAGAATAATATTGCTTCAATATATAGTTATTGGACTTTGCATTTTGGAAAAGTCCCAGCTGAGAGGAAGACAGCAAAATATTGAAAAATACTCGGGCTTGGTCTCTCGCTATTTCTCACTCCCAACTCTCACCCAATGTTGGCAGCCCTGCTATGCATGATTGCGTTGAGGGGACGGGTTGCATTGGGGGAATGGGTGAGTGGTGGAATATTGCATTTGGGAACGGGTTGCTTTGGGGGACTAGGCCTCCCGTGTGACCGGGACACAATGGGTCCCACTTAGGTACTAGCGCAACATTTAAAAAATGCTAGACTATCTCAACTACCTCCTCCGACAGCTCGTTCCATACATTCACCCCACTTTGTGTGACCAATTCACCCCTCGGGTTCCTATTAGATCTTTCCCCCCTCACCTTAAACCTATGTCCTCTGCTTCTCAATTCCCCTACTCAGGGCAAGAGACTTTGTGCATTTATCCAATCTCTGCCTCTCATGATTTTGTACACCGCTATAAGATCACCCCTCATTCTCCTTCGCTCCAAGGAATAGAGTCCTATTCTTCTCTCCCTGTAGCTTGGGCCCTTGAATCCAGGCAACATTCTCGTTAATCTTTTCTGCACCTTTACATCCTTAAAACATCCTTTCTATAATGTCGTGTCCAGAACTGAACACAATATTGTACATGCGTAAATACTCTAAATCATTAAATAAGTTTACCACTGAAAACCTAGTACAGTATTTGTAACGGTGAATTTGCCTGTCCCAGTAGAAACATAGAACTGTTTACAGAAAAAGACACCGTGCACCGGAGTAACTCAGTGAGCCAGGCAACACGTCTAGGCAATATGGATAGCAGACATTTCTGGCCAGGACCCTTCTTCAGGCTGTTCATGTTGGGACTCTTCCCCAGACTGGGTCCCGAACCGAAACATCACCTACTCATGTTCTCCGGAGATGCTGTCTGTCCCACTGAATTACTCCAGCGCTCTGTGTCTTTGTGTCCTAGTCGTCAAGTACAACAAAATAATAGATTGCTGTAAAAACTGTTCCAGTTCAGTCATCAATGTTTAGTTTAGAGACACAGTGTGGAAACAGGTCTTCGGCCCACCAAGTCCACACCATTAAGCGATCACCCATACGCTAGCTTTATCCTACGTACTAGGGACAATTTCCAGAAGCCAATTAACCTACAAACATCTGTGTTTGGAATGTGGGAGAAAACTGGAGCACCCGGAGAAAACCCGCGTGGTTACAGGCAGAACTTACAAACTCCGTACTGACAGCACCTGAAGTCAGGGTCAAAGCTGTGTCTCTGGTGCTGTAAGGCAGCAACTCTACTGCTGCCCCACTGTGCTGCCTCTAGATCTAGATGCCGTTACCGGGAGAAACATCTTCCTCTTACCCACCCTATCGAGCCTTGTAAGAATTGTACTTATTTCATTGAAGTCACCTCTCATCTTTCTAATGACTAGAGGCCCAGCTTAATCAATCTCTGCTCGTTATGCAGATCAGCCAACCCAGAAACCTGTCTGATGACTCTTCAATGCGCTCCCATTATTGCAAGTGCACCTTGTGTCTGCCGCCTCTAGCCAGGGGCAGAGCATCAACAACAGGGACGTGACTGGACTAATGGTTGGCAGAGAGTGGCATTGGCAAAGGACCGGGGTTTATTGCCACTCATCCACTTCACCAGAGTTGGCAGCATAAGCAGTCAGGGGAATAGAGGGGAGACCGGACATGCTGATCTTGAATCAAGAAAGACACTCCATTGCCAGTACGGTCTGTAAATTTGCTTTGCACAACAGCCTCCTTCTAAATAACAAGTTGGCATTCAGCAGGCAGACACGTGAAAGACTTCTAGGAAAGCTAGTTGCAATTAAAAAGCCACCATTTTCTATCAAATATCTTCAGTACTGAATTTAGTCCTTTTTTCCGAATGGGACAGCTTACTGCCTGGAAGTCACCATTCCAGGGCGGAATGGTGGCGCACTGGTCGAGTTGCTGCCTCACAGCGCCAGAGTCCCGGGTTCGATTCTGACTACAGGTGCTGTCTGTACGGAGTTTGTACGTTCTCCCTTTGACTGCGTGGGTTATCTCCGGGTGCTCCGGTTTCCTCCCATATTCCAAAGATGTACAGGTTTGTAGGCTGATAGGCTTGGTAAAATTGCAAATTGTCCCTAGTGTGAAGGATAGTGTTAGTGTACGGGGATGGCTGGTAGACGGGGACTCGGTGGGCCGAAGGGCCTGTTTCCACGCGGTATCTCTAAACTAAAAAAATGAAAATGAAAAATAAAACTAAATTTATAACTTTCCACAAAGATTAACAATCTAAACTAGAGATCACCTCCAAATATGGGCCACTCAAGAGTGGAATGATGGGACGTTTCTGCACTTAAAGTGTGGTAAATCTACAGCACAGTGGCTTGAGGCTCAGTTATTGAGTTCATTCAATGCTGTGACCGATAGATTTCTGGCAATAGAAACAAAACTCAAAAGCTATGGGGATAAGATAGGAAAATGGACATAGAAAATCTATCTGAATCGAACAAGAGGCAAAATGGCTGCATCCCGCTCTGATTTTTTAATGTTGTCTGCCCACCATTACTTATCTAAATAATGCACAGCATTGTCGTGGGAGTGCAAGTAAAGATTTAACCGGCTATGCCAAAGGTACGTCCTTTTAGTCTGGCCCTAGACTCTCCCACTAGTGGAAACATCCTCTTCGCATCCACTCGATCCAGGCTTTTCACTATTCGGTAAGTTTCATTGAGGTCCCCCCTTCGTCCTTCTAAACTCCAGCGAGTACAGGCCCAGTGCCATCAAACGCTCATTATATGTTAATCCAATCATCCTCGGGACCATTCTCGTAAACCTCCTTTGGCCCCACTCCAACGTCAGCACATCTCTCCTCAAGCCCTTTAAGATGTTTCTTTATAAACCTATTCGATTGACAAAGCATCTCGTTATGTGTTTCATGTCAAATATTGATTTAAGGAACTCTAGTGAAATGCACTTAGAATGCTTTGCTTATTCAAAAAAGGAAAACCAGATGTAAGATGTTGTTATTGAATAATTCAGTAATTCCAAAATCAGTAAATTAAAAAAAATCAAAGAAAGATTAGATTTTTTTTTCTATGATTTGCAGCGATCTAGAATACACTGTGTAAAATTCAATAGTAATTAATTAGAGATAGAGCGTGGAAACAGGCCCTTCGGTCTACCGAGTCTGTGCTGACCAGCGGTCACCCCCAAACACTAGTGACAATTTACAGAAGCCAATTAACCCACAAAGCTGCACGTCTTTGGAGCGTGGGAGGTAACCAGAGCACCTGGAGAAAACTAACGCGATCACAGGGAAAACATACGAACTCCATCCAGACAGCGCCCATAGTCAGGATTGAGCCCAGGTCTCTGGCGCTGTTAGGCAGTAATTGTACCGCTGCGCCACTACGCCGCCCTGATTGATGTAACATTCGTAATAATTAATATTAATAGTATTACATGTTTCAACTTGTTGCAGTAATATATGTTAGTGATAAAAGAGAACCATTTTTGTTGTAAATTGGGTATATTATTCTAAATGTTATTGCATTGATAAAATGCCAGTTTGGTTATCAGTATGCACAGCTTGCTAAAACCCCCCTGTACACTGTTTAGTTAACAGCATTAAGACATGGGTTAAATTCTTTAACTAAACACCACAAAGTGGAATTTCAGTTATTTGTACAATCTCACATATTAAGCCATCACTGTGGTAAACCCATGCTTCCACAGGTTCCCATCAATGCACAAGTTGTAATAGTCTAGACAGATATTTTTTGCACTTTTATTAGTTTGCAATAATATAAAATTATTCCTGTAGCATATTATCTGGAATGGAAATAAATTAAACTTATCCATACATGCTTACTGTATGATAATGTTGAAATACTGTATAACATGCATATTCCACAATTATATTCCATTATTATAAGCTTCTTAATTCTAATTTATTGTAAAACATATTTTATGTATAAGGCTCTAGTTAAAAATAGTTATGTCGTCTAACATAGTTATGTCTAAAATAGTTATGTCATTTGACATAGTTATGTCGCATAGCTTCCCTGTTGGTCTACCTTGGAACATAAAACAGTTGCATCTCCCAATACATTTTCCGTGGCGATTTATCGGATGTTAGATAAGTTGCTTGATCTTGTCAGTTTGCATGTGGTTTTATAGTTAACTCAGCGAAGGCATCAAGGTATCATTTGCCAAGTTTCCGGTGAGGGGAAAAGTCCATCTTTCCTTTATATCAGGTGTTGATTGTGAGACCTGGCTGGTGAAGGCTTCAATCAGTGATGTGAAGTCCCATTATTACATCCATTTAACCTAAACGTGTACTATTAACAAATAGTATACTACTGACTGGGATCATTGGCACTGTATCAGACAGACACATATTTGTCAGAAACTGCATTAACAGAGATACATAAACGTTTGGATGTTTGGGCCAAATGCAGGCAGGTGGGACTAGAGTAGATGGGGCACGTGGGCTGGAGTGAGCCTGTTGGACTGAAGGGCCTGTTTCCGTGCTGTACGACTCCATCATTCTATGGATACAGATTTAAAACTATTGCCAAAGAAACTAGAGAAAGTTTAGGAGATTTTTTCCCGATGATTAGCAGTGATCAGGAATGCACAATGTAAAATTAATTAGTACCATTCAAAAATCAAGTGAACTTTTGGAAAAAAATGTAATTAAATTCTTTTTTTAGAAGAATGGGCCTGTTCTTGTGATGTTTCAGAGACAACGATGTTTCATTGAGCTCGATTGCACAAATTGTCTCCTCTTGTTAGACTGTGGAACCATCTTGAAAACAGGCCATTCGGCCCACCGAGTCCATGCCGATTAGCGATCACCCTGTACGCTAACACTACCCTATATACTAGGGACAAGTTATAATTTGACCAAGCCAATTAACCTACAAACCTGTACGTCTTTGGAGTATGGGAGGAAACCGGAAACCCCATGCGGTCACAGGTAGAACGCACAAACTCCATACAGACAGCACCCGTATGTTATGCTGACAATGTTTGTTGAGGCTAAATATGACTGGTCACGTGTGTGACGTTTTGGTTCGCTTTCCAAAGAATGGGCCCAATCAGTATCTAACCTGGGACTCTGGGAGGGAGCAACTTTACCATTGGTACACTGATACCACGTTGACCCATTGGATTATTATAGCAAATGTATTGTTTCACAACTGAATTGCCATGTTTATCATCTATAATTGTCCACTGAAATTATTTAAAATCCAATTTCTATTATTTCCAGAGTTTCGGTATCTCGCATGTTTTATTTACAAAATCACAATTGAGGATGAATTCATAAGTCATTCCCCAGTCAGTTGAACAGTTTCCCGATTGTGGTTAAATTGGAGTTTAGGACAACATCCCAAAGCTTGGTTTGACAGGATAACATGCAAAAAATATCTAAAATTGATGCAGCAAAAGTGTTGAACAGATATGAAGAGGGAAACACCAGGAGGATTTGAGAAAAACTTTCCTCACAGGCTCATAGAAAATATGTGACAGAGCAGTCAGCTATTTTACCCATCATGACGATGCTTGTGGAAAAGAAAGTGTTACTTAGTTTAATCTCAGCTGCAAACATTAAACGCGTAGTCCTGTGGGACTATTCCTAGGACAGAGCTCTTCAAATGCACATTGAAGTTCTTGTGAACAAATTCTAACCTGACCACACTCTCATTTCATTCCTGCCTTCAGGGAGAAGGTACAGGAGCCTGAAAACTGTAATGTCCAGGTTCAGGAGCAGCTTCTTCCCTACAACCATCAGGCTATTAAGCACTACAACCTCCAAATAAGCTCTGAATTGCATAGACTTGGGGGCATTGCTTTTGTCTTTACACTATTATTTTTTGTTTATTTGTTTAATATATAATGAACTTTTTTTGGTGTTTATTAAGAGTTTTACAGATGATTATGTTTACAGATCTGTTGTGTAAGTATTTCATTGTTCCATTTTGGGGCATATGGCACTAAAACACTTGACTCTTGACGAAATGTTAATTGGTCCTTTACCTCCATAGTTAAAAATAATAAGAAAAATAGTTTTAAGGATGGGCAGTGACTGACGAGTTTGGCTCAGTCTTCCAACCTACGTTGTTGTGGCCATTGCACTTTTTTTACATGCACTTTTGTGTAGCTGTAAAATTAGTTGTGCACTCTTTTTATTTTCCCTTTTGCTCTTCCTGATGTACTCGTGTATAATTTAATGTGCCTGGGTAGCACACGAAACAACGTTTTTCACTGTAACTGGTACAGGTGACAACAATAAACCAACATCCCCTGAATGAATAAAATAAATATAACTAAGTCCTCAGATTGGTTCTGCCATTAAAATTTGATCATTATTGAGATGTGCTAGCAGTGACACCACCTCAATTTGTTTAAAAAGCAAGCAATCTCCTGTTAAGGGTCATTTATTCCTTGGTTTACCTAACTTTTTTTGATGCCCTCAATATCCTTACCCAACCAAAACCTACCAATACAGTCTTGAAAGACCCAATTCGACCCCTTCAAGAATCGGCCCGTTTTCCACATTTCTAATACTGTATCCCCATTGATGCATATTGTTGCCATTTTCTGCTTGTGCTCTAGATGTCCAAGATTCTTTCTTATCTTGTGAGAAAGGCCAATGGCACCTTGGCAACGTTCTGAAAGGATCAAGAACGTTCTACGGAGCAGAGGAGGAAACAAATGGTTTAACAAACAAGTAACTTTGGGAGAGGATTGCTCATCCACCCAGCTTGCCCCTTGAGCAAAACTGCAAAATGCAGATGGCACCACTCAACCTCGGCTGGAGTGAAAGCCACTTAATGTAATGTAATGTAACTTTGCTGTAGTTTTCCTTCAGGAAATGCATACAATATTGTTTAATTATTACAAATTTGATTATTACCATTGTGTTAGAAAAATCGCTAACATCAATTTGTTTTTAAATGCCTGCTCTACGAACCTTCTACCAAATATGTAAACCGCCACAGGTGAATTCGATGTAAAATGTTTTCATCTTACAGATTTAGTCACTTTGCGTTGCATATAATACTTTACTCATCAAGATATAGTGAATTACTGGACATGACTTTTTTCCAATCCACGCTTGTAATGGATCAACTACCTACATGAAAATATAACTTTAGATTTAAACTACCTGAACAATGATACTGAGACTCAGATGTTCTTTTGCTGGTCTTATTGGAATTGAAGACCTCTGACTAATTATTAATTTCTAATGTACTTGAATTTTCACCAATGCTACTGATAATAATTGGCCACCTTTTCAGTCATTAGTAGATTATTTTTCATCACCTGTCTTCCACATTAGAAGATAAGAATCATTCTCAACCTACAAGTACTAGACCAGCAAGACTTGTGTTTTCTAATCTTCTCTTTTTGAATTGATGGGGAGAGCGGGTCGGCTCTCTTTAAATCACGATTGCGGAGAGGAGCCTGAAGCACATCATGAGCTCAAGGGGAATGGGTGGTTTAATATCATTGCCGTCGAGACGTAGATAACGGAGTTGAGGCTCATTTTCTCCGATGGGCTTCTGATAAATATTGCTGACAGGGAGAGGGCAGATTTGCGGTCCATTAATCTCTGTAAATAAGAAAAAAAAGATCTGTATTAATATTCAGACAAAAATAAGAATGGTAAATACATCTCAATGGTCTGCCTTGAGCAGGCAATATTGAATGGATGTTTTAGTTTATTGTTGTCACATGTACTGAGGTACAGTGACAAGCTTTTTTGTTGTGTGCTAACCAGCAGAAAGACTGTACAAGGTTACAATCAAGCGATCCACAGTGTACAGATACAGGGTAAAGGGAATAATGTTTAGTGCAAGATAAAGTCCGATTAAAGATAGCCTGAGGGTTTCCAATGGGGTAGGTGATGGGTCAGAACTGCTTTCTAGTTGTTGGTAGGATGGTTCAGTTGCCTGATAACAGCTGGGAAGTGAACTGTCTCTGAATGTGGAGGTGTGCGTTTTCACACTTCTGCACCTCTTGCCTGATGGGAGACGGGAGAAGAGGGAGTGATCAGGGTGAGACTCGTTAGGGCGGGGGAGAGGGTGGTAAGTCAGATGGACCCGTTGTCTCCCTTCCTCCAATGTTCCTGCATCCCACACTGTTAGAACTGGGACTGTGCTAATTCATCATCGAGCACAGATTAAACGGAATCAAAACATTTCAACAAAATGTACTCATAGGACATTGCTGGAAGTACACAACTTACATCCATTTCCATTAACAACCTGTTGCTCCTTGAATTTGCTGAAAATAAAATGTATGTTGTTAAGAGGTTTTCTTGGTTATCTGAGGAGGGATGTGCTGGCTTTGAGAGGGTCAGGAGGGAGGTTTATGAGAATGATTCTGGGAATAATTGGATTAACATATGATGAGCATTTGACGGCTCTGGGCCTGGAGTTTAGAAGGATGAGGGAAGACCTCATTGAAACGTACCAAATAGTGAAAGGCCTGGATAGAGTGAACGTGGAGAGGATTTTTCAACCAGAGGGAGAGTCTAGGACCAGAGGGCACAGCCCCAGAATAAAAATTAGAGATGGGGAGGAATTTCTTTAGCCCAGAGGTGGTGAATCTGTTGAATTCATTGCTACGGACAGCTGTGGAGGTCAATTCATTGGGTATTATTAAAGTGGAGGTTGACAGATTCTTGATCAGTAAGGGTGTCAAAGATTATGGGGAGAAGGCAAGAGGATGGGGTGAAGAGGGAAAGATCGATCAACCATAATTGAATGACGGGGCAGACTCGATGGGCAGATGCAGTATAATGTGGATAAATGTGAGGTTATCCACTTTGGTGGCAAAAACATGAG
Organism: Raja brachyura; assembly: GCA_963514005.1. The sequence goes on from OY740800.1 coordinate 23,643,327, forward strand.
GGTAGACTATTATCTGAATGGTGGCAGATTAGGAAAAGGGGAGATGCAACCAGACCTGGGTGTCATGGTACACCAGTCATTGAATGTAGGCATGCAGGTGCAGCAGGCAGTAAATAAAGCAAATGGTATGTTAGCATTCATAGCAAAAGGATTTGAGTATAGGAGCAGGGAGGTTCTACTGCAGTAGTACAGGGTTTTGATGAGGCCACAAATGGAGTATTGAGTACAGTTTTGGTCTCCAAATCTGAGGAAAGACATTCTTGCCATAGAGGGGGTTCAGAGAAGATTCACCAGACTGATTCCTGGGATGTCAGGACTTTTATATGAGGAAAGACTGGATAGACTCGGCTTGTACTCACTGGAATTTAGAAGATTGAGGGGGGATCTTATAGAAACTTACAAAATTCTTAAGGGGTTGGACAAGCTAGATGCTGGAAGATTGTTCCTGATGTTGGGGGAGTCCAGAACAAGGGGTCACAGTCTAAGGATAAGGGGGAATTCCTTTAGGACCGAGATGAGGAAAACATTCTTTACACAGAGAGTGGTGAGTCTCTGGAATTCTCTGTCACAGAAGGTAGTTGAGGCCAGTTCATTGGCTATATTTAAGAGGGCGTTAGATGTGGCACTTGTGGCTAAAGGGATCAGGGGGTATGGAGAGAAGGCAGGTACGGGATACTGAGTTGGATGATCAGCCATGATGACATTGAATGGCGGTGCAGGCTCGAAGGGCCGAATGGCCTACTCCTGCAACTATTTTTCTATGATTCTATGAATGGTTTAATTCTGCTGTCATGACTTTAAAATGTATAAAAGCCTGGCATTATTTATTTTTTTAAATACTATCATAAAGAAAATAACTTTACAATGTAACTTATAATACCATATACACTTACATCTATGGCTTGAAACTATCAGGTAATGGGGGTCAGAGTGGATTACAATTGACATTTTATTCCGGGGGTTTTAGTATGATTTCTTGAAATGTTTAAGAAGAATTGGTGAGAATTTTTATTGAACATAAAGTTACTGGGACATCTCGAGCAGATGAAATTGGTTCATCTTGGACATCTACAGTCAAATAGAGGATGAAAAGGAAAAGGGTGAAATAAAGGGTGAAAGAATGTAATAGTTATTACTTTGCAGAGTCAAAATCCCTTATACAGAAGAGCAAGTCAGAGGTTATGGGGAGAAGATAGGAGAATGGGGTTCAGAGAGAAAGATAGATCGGTCATGATTAAATTGCGGAATAGACTTGATGGGCCGAGTGGCCTATTTCTGCTCCTATGACACGAATTTATGAAGTCTGAAGCATGTTATTAGAAGTAGTGAGGAATAAGGTGGATAATGGAAAGTGCTGGAGTAACTCAGCGGGTCAGGTAGCATCCCTAGACAATATGGATAGGTGATGCTTTGGGTGGGGACCCTTCAGACTCTTGAGTCACCGAGTAATGATTCTATCACCTACCATTGTCTCCAGGGATGCTCCCTAACCTGCTGAGTTAATTTATGTCTTTTATTAAAAATGAATGGAAAAGCAATGTGCCTTGTGTTCTTAATCTGCAATATTGGTGGGCAAAATTCTTATTCTCAGATTGTAAATTCATAATATGTTCTCTCCCTCTTTTGGATACTGAAATGCATGTGAACTTTCAGCACAAGTACTCGACACTACCCAATGATTAAATAGTTTGCGTGTGGCCTCACTCTGGCAATGGAAAATGTCAGTGTGGGAATGGGAAGCGGACTTAAAATACACACTGGAATACTGGTTATTTGAAAAACAGGCAGGGTGCAGTGGTAGAGTTGCTGCCTTACAGTGCCAGCTACCCGCGTCCGATCCTGACTATGGGTGCTGTCTGTGCGGAGTTTGCACGTTCTCCCTGTGACTGCATGGGTTTACTCCGGGTGCTCTGGTTTCCTCCCACATATGAAAGGTTTGTACATTAACTGGCTTCAGTAAAGTTGTAAATTGTCCCTAGTGTGTTGGATAGTGCTAGTGTACGGGGTGATCCTTGGTCAACATGGACTCGGTGGGCCGAAGGGCTTGTGACTACGCTGTATCTCTGAAGTCTAAAGTGGGTGTAAATTCTCATACAGGCTTCTTAATAACCTCTTACTTTTGATTTGGTTGTGGTCCAGATGTAAATGCTGTAGTCTGAAATGAACGAGAGGAACTGAAGTGAGTTGGTTGTAGGACAACTGCAAGTCCAATATGGAGGACACGTTAAAAATAGTGTCAGGAAGTCCGGTGCTTGAAATCTCATTGTGATTTAGCCTGAGAAAGGACAATTTCGGTAGACTGCTGAAGTAGTTCGTGGGTATCTCTTTGATGGAGTTTTTGTCCAAAAAGAGCTGTAGGATTGACACAGGAATCTGCTCGGGCATTGCCTCGAGGCCATTCTGGGCCAGATTGAGCTGCAGTAATGTCTTCAGTCCTTTAAATGTGTTGGGCTGAATGACAAAGTCTTTCAACCTGTTGCCTTGCAGGTCGAGCAATGTCAGCTTGGCTAGGTTTGAGAAAGTTCCCTCGGGTATGCTGGAAATCTTGTTTCTCGCCAACCGAAGTTGCTCCAGGCTGGTTGGCAGAGGTGATGGCACTTTCTCCAGGCTATTGTCCTCAAGAAAGAGGTAGAGCAGGTTTTCCATTTTCTTAAAGAGGTCTTTTGCAATGTTGCTGTTTGTGATTTTATTTTTGTTTAAGTTCACCCACTTCAATTCAGTTCCGTTTTTGAAGGACTTCTCTGAGATGCCATCAATGAGATTGTTTTGCAGGTAGGCATACAGGATCCTTGATGGTACCAAGGGCATGACACTGAGGTGCCTGCTGTCGCAGTGGAGCGAATTCGAAGATCTGCCAGGGCATCGGCACTCTTTAGGACATCCATAAAAGTATTCCAACCGCGTTAAATACTCTTGGTCTTGGCACCATGTGCCACTGTTCATTAATAAAATAACTAGAATGGGCTGGACGAGCTTCATGTTTGCTCCTCCTAGTCTGGAAGAAAAGAAAGTGGGGAGAAATCAATCAAAGAGCAAAATTAAAAATTGTTAGGAGTCTGAAAATTTGAAGCAAGGAGGCACAGTGGTGAAGGGGTGGCACAGCGGTAGAGTTGCTGCTTCACAGCGCCAGAGAACCTAGTTTGATTCTGACTACGGGTGCTGTCTGGACGGAGTTTGTACATTCCCTCTGTGACCGCGTGGGCTGTCTCTGGGTGCTCCGGTTTCCTTTCACATTCCAAAGATGTGCAGGTTTGTAGGTTAACGGGCTTCCATAAATTGTCTCGAATGTGCAGCGAGTGGATGGGAAAGTGGGATAACAGATCTAATTTAGTGCGATGATCGGTGGGGACTCAGTGGGCCGAAGGGCCTGTTTCCATGCTGTAAATTTAAACTAAACTAAAAGTGTAGTTGGTGAAAATCTGAAACAAACATACAGAATTACTGAACATCATCCCTCCTTGAATGTGGGGTTTCTTAGAACTGGAGAAACCTAGCGGGTCAGGCAGCATTCCTGGAGAACATGGATAGGTGACGTTTCAGGTTGGGACCCTTCTTCAAGCTGCCTCAAAACATCACTATCCATGGTCTCCAGAAATGCTGTCTAACCCGCTGAGTTACTCCAGCACTTTGTGTCTTTTTTTGTAAACCGGCATCTGCAGTTTCTTAGTTTCCTTAGGGTTTTGTTATGTGCTGTTTATCGACTCAGATTCGATTTTTTTTTAGTTTTAGTGATACAGTGTGGAAACAGGCCCACCGAGTCCGTGTCGACCAGCAATCACCAGCAATACTAGTTCCATTCTGCACACTAGGGACAATGTACAGAAGCCAATTAACCTACAAACCTGTACGTCCCTAAAGTGTGGGAGGAAACGGGAGCACCCGGAGAAAACCCACGAGGTCACGGGTAGAACGTACAAACTCTGTACACACAGCACCCGTAGTTAGGATGGAACCCGGGTCTCTGGCGCTGTGAGGCAGCAACTCTACCACAGCGCCACATATTATAAAATATACCAGGGTGCAAGAAACTCGTGGAGTAAAAATATACCAAATTGATAAACTATAAATGTCCTGTCTTAATCACTGTAAGTCTACATTCATTCTTGGATACTGTACAGCTTCGGTGGTAAAATAAAGTAAGCAGTGTAAGTCTCTTTTGTGAATTTTGGCTTTATTCCAGGTTCCTGTTTCAATCACCTGCATCTCATCAATGGCTTTTTGAAGAACTGTATGTAATTAGCAAACCATGGACCCCTAACTGCTGTGGAAAATATTAAGGATATGCTTAGATTTATGTGGCACTTTTCATGATCTCTAGGATGGTCTAAAGTGCTTTACAGCTGGTGAAGTTTAGACTTTTGAGGTACCGCTGGGAAACAGGCACTTCTGCTCACTGTGTCCGCGCCGACCAGCGATCACCCCATACACTAGCACTATCCTACACACTAGGGACACTTTATAATGTTACAGAAGCTAATTAACCTACAAACCTGTCCATCTTTGGAGTGTGGGAGACACCCGGAGAAAACCCACGTGGTCGCAGGGAGAACGTGCGAACCCCATACAGACAGCACCCATAGTCAGGATTGAACCAGGATCTCTGGAATTGTAAGACAGCAATTCTACCGCTGTGCCACTGAGCTGTCCAAAGTAATTTTTGAAGTAAATTCTTTGTCACAATACAAGAAAGACAGCAGTCAGGTCGACCACGGCAATGTGTTCATCACCATTTAATCTGCATTAATGATGCAGATCAAGAAATAAATGTTCTATCAGGACATGGGAAGAACTCTCTCCTCTTCAAATGTTGCCACTGGATTACCTGCCTCAACTTAACAGAGGATGCTGACAAGACTTGAGGGCCTGAGTTATTGGGAGAGGTTGAGCAGACCAGGTCTTTATTCCTTGGAGAGCAAGGGGATGAGGGGTGACCTTATAGAGGTATACAGTATCATGAGAGAGTCAGGTAGGGTAAATACTGAATTTACCCTACCTGACCTGGTTTAAGGTGAGGGGGGAAAGATTTAATAGGTACTTGAGGGGTAACTTTTTTTCCCACAAAGGCTGATGGGTATATGGAATGAGCTGCCAAATGTGGTAGTTGAGGCAGGTACTATCATAACATTTAAGAGACATTTGGACAGATACAGGATAGGATAGGCTTAGAGGGTTATGGGCCAAACATGGGCAGGTAGGTACTAGTGCAGATGGGGCATGTTGGTCGGTATGGACAGGATGGACCGAAGGGCCTGTTTCCACGCTGTATGACTCTGTGACTTAAGAGGTTAGAAGTGCATTTTTTAAAAGATGAAGCAGGCCCTTTGGCCCATCGAGTCCACGCTGACCAAGGCTCACTCATACACCAGCCCTGTTATCCCACTCTCACATCCAGTCCCTACACACTAGGGACAATTTACAGAAGCCAATTAACCCACAAACCTGCATGTTTTTGGAATGTGGGAGGAAACTGACGCTGTCACGGGGAGAACGTGCAAAATCCATACAAACAGCTGAGGTTAGGATTGAACCCGGGTATCTGGCACTGTAACGAGCCTGACCCACTTAGGCTATATTTAGGCGACTGCCGGCAACTGTCAAGGTCGTAGTAGGTCGCCGAAAAACCAGCGACTGGACCTCCCTTTAATGTAAAATTTGAAATAGATTAATTACTTTAACAAAAAATAATAATAAACTACATTAAACTGGCGACAACTACGACAGCACCTACGTCAGGAGAAGTCAAGCTGCGTTTATTGGCGTCAAACCCACTGTTGCCGACAGTCTCAGAAAATTTTTCAACAATTAGAAAATCCAGCGGCGACCAGAAAGATGCTACGACTCTTTGGGCGACTGAGGAGACTACTCACGGCCATACAGGCGACACCCCGGCGACCATGTAGCAACAGCCTAGTCGCCTAAAAATAGCCTAAGTGGGACAGGCCCTTAAGGCAGCAACTCCAACAGTTGTTCTTGGATAGCTCTGGAGAAGGAGAAGTTACAGAGGTCTGGGCTCAGTAGAAATTGGAAGCAAAGAGAGGCTAGAAAACTGGAGGGGTATAGATGGATTTATAATAAGCTAAAGAAATTGACATTTTTAAGTAAAAAGGACCGCTGCATAGAAAGTTGTCTCAGAAACCCTTAAACTAAAGCAAAACCTGACTGAATGGTAACACACTGATGGAAACATTTAAATGAATCACAGGAAGTAGTCTGGTTGAAATCTAAAGGCTCCACTGCAACCCTGACAGCCTGGAAATGAATGCATCTGGTGCGGATTTCAGTCAGTGGGTTGTAACATGCTGAACAAATTATCATTCAATAACGATTGAATGAACACAGGTGGAGAAGGTTTGTGTCCCACTCCAGGGAGTTGAACACAGAAACCTAGGCTGCCACTGCAGCAAGGAACTGGAGAAACAATGCTCAGACGCAAGACCCATCTCCCCTGTTAAACAAACAGAAAGAACCTCTGGTGCATTTTCCAAAGAGCAGGATATGAATTCTCCCTGGTCTCCTACATTTATTTATAACCAAATTAACATCACCAAAGCAGATGTCCACCACAGTATAGAATTAGCTGACGAAGGCTCTCGACCTGAAACGTCACCTATCCATGTTCTCAAGGGATGTTGCTTGGCCTGCTGAGCTGCTCCAGCACTTTGTGTCGAGTCTGAAGAAGGGTCCCAACCCGAAACGCCACCTGTCCATGTTCTCCAGAGATGCTGCCTGAGCCGCTGAATTACTCCAGGTCTTTGTGTCCTTTTGAGTATTAGCCAGCATATGCAGTTCTTTGTTTCTACTGTTTATACAAATGCTGCCATGCTTCCTGCGCTGCAGCAGTGAAGACAATCTTCATTAGCTGTAAAGCGTACTGGGATGCACTGAGGTCATGAAACATTTTCTGCAAATGCTAGTTCTTTCTTTGAATCTTGTGAAAGGGACATGAAAATTCAAACCCATGTGAAAAAAGAAACATAATGGTGAAAAGTGTCATGTAAACTCAACGTTTCACTCTTCATTCAGAGGATAATCTGTATCTGTTTAGTTTAGTTTATTGTCATGTGTACTGAGGTACAGTAAAAAGCTTTTTGTTGCATGCTATCCAGTCAGCGGAAAGACTATACATGATAATATCAAGCGATCCACAGTGTACAGATATAGGATACAGGATAAAGAGTATTACATGTAGTGCAAGATAAAGTGCCAGGGGAAGCTATAGAGGCAGGTACAATTATGACCTTCGAAAGACATTTGGACAGATACATGGATAGGAAGGGTTTAGAGGGCTACGAGCCAAATGCAGGCAAATGGGGCCAGCCCAATATGCCAACTTGGTCAGCATGGATAAGGTGGGCCGAAGGGCCTGTTTCCGTGCGGTCCAGCTCTGCTAGTAGAAAAGACTGGAAATGGGAACTAACATAAATGCAAAAATAAGTGTTTGTATTATTGGACTATTATCCTGAAACCCTGGCCATTAATCCATGAAAAAATACTCAAAGTGCTGGAGTAACTCAGCAGGGCAGGCGGCATCTCAGGGAAAACATGGATAGGTGATTTTCCGTGTCGGGACCCTTATTCAGATTCTCCATGCATTCATGTATTTGAATCCCACCTTGGCAACTCGAAATTTGCATTTAACACAAAAAAGATATGGAAGTTAAAACATGCTTAGTACCAATAATAACAACAATGAAAATGCTAGGTTGTTGTAAAAATCCTGATTAGGTTCACCACTGATCTCTTGAGAAGGAGATCTAATGTCTCTAGCCAGTTGAGTCTATACGTATCTTCAGGCCCAGCCGTGTGATTGCCTCTTAACTATCCTCTCACAATTACGCTCCACAATAAATGCAGTGACAATCTAATCCTTTAAATGAATAAACAAGGACCGCAAAATTGATTCAGCAGAACTTCAGGAGACCACTGGATGAGTCACAAATGCTAGGCTGCTTACTTAAGAAGAACAAAGAACTTCTTGCCACCACTTTATATTTGACCACAGTACCTAACTTGCTTTTAAGAACGAGACTAAACTAAATCCCTGTTCAAGTTATCCCAGCATAAAACAAGAACAAGACCTCAACAAGAAGCATTGGTCATTGGAAGAGTGAGATGGGTGTAGAAATCACGTTGTAAAAGAGGGCCAGGTTTACCTTGAGGTCCTAGGGGGATCTCCTCATCTATAGTGTAGCCTGCAAAAAGAACGTTAAAAAAAAACCTTGCATTGACACAGTCCTTGTAGCATTCAAATAAGTTTTCAGGATTAATCCTAAAGGAGCAGAGAAAGAGAGAGAGGTTTGGGAAAAAAGATTGTGGGGTTTAAGCCCTTGGAAGTTGAAGGGTTGGTTGCTTATGGAATGATTACGTTGATAACACTTCAGAGGTCAGAGATAGAAGGGATTGTAGAGTCAGTGGAAATTACAGAGAAAGCGTGGAAGAGTTCGTGGAGAGATTTGCAAACAGTTGAGGATGTTTATGTCAAAACTTTGCTTCACGGGAATCAGGCACGGGATGATGGACGAACTGGCTGCGTGGTGGTTACACGCTCTCCCTGTGACTGCGTGGGTTTTCTCCGGATGCTCTGGTTTCCTCCTCCATTCCAAAAACTGTAAGTTAATTGGGTTCTGTAAATTGTCCCAAGTGTGTAGGATAGAACTAATGTATGGGTAATGATTGGCCAGTGTGGACTCGGTGGGCAGAAGTGACTGTTTCCACACTTTTGTCTAAAACTATCAAACTAAAACAAATTACAATGTAGATAGCAGGGATTTGAAATAGAGAGAAGGTGGAAGTTTGGCCAGGAGAACAGTAAGATGGACACCAGTTACTGGAGTAACTCAATGGGTCAGACAGCATCTCTGGAGAAAAGGAATAGGTGACATTTTAGGTCAAAACCCTTCTTCAGACTGGTATAAATGCCTGATTATGTTTATATCTACCTAATCATCTTGAAACATTACATTATCTGGTTTAAATTGTTCACTTCAAAGCCAACTCAATCTCAAAGGGAAATAAAGTAATTTGCAGTCATTGTTTCTGACTTGATGGTTCAAGAAGTCATTAGTCATGATTAATACTTTCTCAATTACCATTGATCTACCAACGCACAACTGGTTTCCTGAGGGATCCAATGTCAACTGCATGTTACAACTGAATACATGCAGCTGGTGGAAGCCAAACTCTCCAAGTGGTATTTAACTTTACATTTCATGATCATTTGCTGCTGAAACCCCTTCCATGTCGTAATTACATTGAGAGCTGATGATTCCAATGACCACCCCAGACAATCTGCCTTGTTCCACTCTGTGAATAGTTGAGTTTGTCCACATCTCTGTTGCCCATGTACCAAGATCCATACACCTGTGCTTCCTGACACGCGTTACATCCGCCCTTTTTTTTTAAATCCACCTGCACTCCCGACTACCATTTCTGAAATTTCATCCTGGACTATAACGTTTTGACATGTCTACACTCTGCTAATTATAACATCTTGATAATCAAGGACGAGTCTCACCCCGGTCACTCCCACTTCTTCCCTCTCCCATCAGGCACGAAGTACAGAAGTGTGAAAATGCATGCCTTCTTTCTTCCCAGCAGTTATCGGGCAACTGAACCGTCCTCTCACCAGCTAGAGAGCAGTCCTGACCTACCATCTCCCTCGTTAAATAGAACAAGTTGTCCAACAACTTTAGGCTCTGCGCACCACACGAAAGAAGAAGAAGAAGAAGAAGAGGAAGAAGAAGAAGAAGAAGTAGAAGAAGAAGAAGAAGGAGAAGATCTACCTCGTTGGAGACCTTTGAACTATCTTTTGATTATTTGATTATCTTTAATTGAACTTTACTGGATTTCATGATCTGAAGGAACTTCAGATGCTGCTTTACACCAAAGATAGACACAAAATGCAGGAGTAACTCAGTAGGTCAGGCAGCACCTCTGGAGAAAATAAATAAGCGATGTTAAGATTTGAAGAGGGTTGTTGACCCAGAAAGTCACCTATTCCCTTTCTCCAGAGATGCTGCCTGACCCGCTGAGTTACTCCAGCTTTTTATGTCTATTACTGGACTTTATTTTGCACTAAACATTTTATCCTGAATCTGTACACTGTGGACAACTTAATTGTAATCATGTATTGTCTATCTGCTGACTAGATAGCACGCAACAAACTGTACCTCAATAAACTATACTCAAACTCCTCTCACCAACGTGAGTACACGTGACAATAATAAACAAATCTAACCTATACTCCTTCAGGTTAATTCAAAGACTATGCTTTCAGTCGACAAAGTCCCCGAGTTCCTCTCCTAAACATCCAATTCACTTTCTCATCCATTAAGATGTTCCATAAGCCTAATTTCCTTTGACCAACGCTTAGTTACCTAATGTCCTTATATCTCTCAATGTGGATCATTTCTGAGTTGGTTCTAATTTTTTTTTTACAATGTTACAAGATAGAACTTACTATTAATTACCATATAAAATGGTTAAATCATTATTCCAGTTTAGTTTAGTTTGATGATACAGCAGTGAGACAGGCCCTTCAGCCCACCTAGTCCACACCGACCATCGCATGTCTTTGGGATGTGGGAGGAAACCGGAGCACCTGGAGGAAACCCACACAGCCACAGGGAGAATGTGCAAACTTTGCACTGATTATGCTGGAGGCTATGTATTCCTGGGTGATGTTCAGCAGCTGTAATTAATACAAGATGTACTGTAACCATTGGTCTAATCAGTACACCGCAATAAAGAAGAAAAGTCGTTATTTCCATGAAAGCAAATGAGGTTTGTCAGGTTTATGACGCATCATGAATCCTAATAAATAGTACTAATGTTTCGTGATCTAGACTTTATGGGTTTATTTTGTGATTAACAAGCTAGAATCAAAAGGAAAAAAAAGATGAAACATTTACAGCCTTATTTTAATTGTAATGGGGGGGGGGGGGGGGGTTGTAGGTATGTCTGTAAAATAGGTTTAGATGCTGCACCATGCATGCACCATTCACTAGATGAACACAAAGTGAAGCATTAACATACATCCATGGGAACATGCAAAGAGTGGCTGAGGTGCTGGCGGATTACACAGTGACTGGCTCCCTCAGCTTGGGACTCGTCAGCCAGTGACAATGTAGAAGACAGGGGACCTAAGCCGCCGCTTCTCAGACGACACGTGCTTCTACTTCTTCGAGTTGCGTCGAGCCACTCACAAACTTAGCATTCCAGAAACTAATTTGTAGTAAAGTGTTTGCCACACTTCAAACACACTTGATTGGCTTTGGAGCATTTTAGGATGTTCCCAGGTTGTGCAATGCTCTTTGTAAATCCAATTCTTGTCTTTCAACTTTAATTCAAGTGCGCTAAGTAGATTGCATTAAGGATGGATTAACAGATACCAGACAGTTATAGCTATGGGTTTTGTATTTTAAATGTGTAAATACTTCATATAATTTTCAGAGCAAATTGGACATAATTGTTAAAAAGAATACTGCAGCAAACCGATGTAAATATTTCTGTTTGTCTCTGGGTATTCCTAGATATGCAGACTAGCTGGAGTAAGAATCAGTACATATATTTAAAAGTCAAGTTTTTTATAAAGTGTTTAAAAAAAAATTTAAATTCAGTGCAGAGGATTTATCACCAATTATTATACATAATTGTTTTTCAAGAACTTTCTACAAATTTATTTCTGGAATGCTGAAGTTTTGAGTTTATATTGATATATTTTGACATCATCTTGCCTTTGAAATCTATTTTCAACAAGAAGCAAAGATTATTCATTATCCCTTTATGGTCCAGATTTGGAACAAAATCATGGGAGGAAAATTGGATGATATAATATAGTCATTTAAAAAATACAAACTATAAAGCAAAGGGATATTTGAAAATCAATTACTGTTTTATTACTTTCAGTAAAATGACCCAAAGTCAGTTTTGTGTATGTACAGTTATCATTACATTATCTTATGGTAGCTTAAAAATATATAATTCACATAGATATAGACTGGGACATTTTCTAACATATTTCCAGACACTGTAGTGTAGGTGCCAGAGAATGTCAAGTTAACTCTTAGATAACCTGAGATATCTCTGCTTTCAAAAATTGTAAAACAGTCTTTACCTTGATTTCCAGGAATTCAGCTCTACCTCCTTTGATAATGGTTTTACTTTGTACGAGGTGTTCAGCTAAAGGGAACGCTGGAATATCTCAGATATCTTTCCTCCAATCTTGTGTTCCTGAAAGTAAGCAGTAGCTTGCAGCTCTCCAGGATCTATCCTTTAGGATCTTGTTCTTACATCTACAGTAGAACTGGAGGCTCAGCTTCCACTGTACAACAGCCTGTCTTACACCATTGTTAGGCTGTATCAGATTGGCTGAGTCTGCATGCTGGTTTTATTAAGGCAGCCGAATATATATACACAGATTAACTTTTTTTTAACCCTAAAATGGCAGCCAACCACACATGAAGCTGATGGAGTGGGGCAGGGAATGTGTGGCTCGGTAATTTTTAATGTTCTTCTAGAAATCTCAGACTCTTGCTCGTGATGCATGTAATCTACATTCAGAGCTATAGAATAAATAATCTAACTTAATATGGCATGAGTTGAAAAGGATGTAAAATTAAAATGGAACCATTCGGAATGGTGTTCGGAAATATTCCAGATCACCTAATTCAATTCAGTGATATATTATTTAATATTTCAGTCACGCTGCTGAACAACAGGGTAAGGAGTCGCAGCTGTTTCTGGGTTGCTTTCTCCTGGGATTGGGATATGAACCAGATGCAAGAATATTTGTCTTAAGCTTATGGCATAACTGATTCATTTGAGCACCGTGTTTGCATCAATAACCTGACTTGCATTGGTAATGATTGCATTTTAAACGCAGATGGTAAACCTTCAAATGAATTCAGATCACACATGTGTTTCTGCTACATATGGTAATTGATCCATGCACATCTAGAAAGCTAACTACTGCCTGGAGGCTACAAAGTTCATTCAATGCCAAGTCCCCTCCACCCCTGCCACTTCCATCACCAGGGAAGGAGAAGAGATTCAACCAGTTTCAGAAGAAAGGCCACATTCCTTAGGTCCTGGTCCCAGGTCCAAATGAGGCTCACAACTCAGGAACAAATTGGCCATTTCTACTATGCATCTACTGCAATTCAATGATATATTTACAGCAAATTTACCGACTCACTCAGTTATCTGGACTACACTGTTATCAGGCGACTGAACCATCCTACCGACAACTGGAGAGCAGTCATGAACTACTATCTACCCCTTTGGAGACACTCGGATTATCTTTTACTAAATACTAAACATTATTCATGTTATTCCATTTATCATGTATCTCTATACTGTGGATGGCGCGATTGTAATCATGTATTGTCTTTCTGCTGACTGTTTAACACGCAACAAAAGCTTTTCACTGCACCTTGGTACACATGACAATAAAGGAAACTAAACTAAACTTCCTCCCATCCTGCCTCTTGCAAAGACGCTATTCCCTATTCCTCCATCTCCGTCGCGTCTCCTCCCCAGATGAGACTTTCCATTCCAAGATGTCCTCTCTCTTTATTAAATGTTGTCCCCCCCCCCTTCTGTCATAGATGGATCCCTCACCTGTGTCTCCTCTGTGTCCCGTAGTTCTGCTCTTCCTAACCCCTACTCCCACCAGACGGAACAAGGATAGAATTCCCCTGATCCCCACCTTTCACCCCACCAGCCTCTGCATCCACCACACCACACTCCGACATTCCCTTCACCTCCAATGTAATCCCACCCTGATTCACTTCTTCCCGTCTCCAACCCTTTCCATTTTAGGAGTCTGGAGAACCTAAACGTCACCTATCCATGTTCTCCAGAGATGCTGCGTGACCTGTTGAGTTACTCCAGCACTATATGTCCTGCGATGTTTCAACAAATTGGATTAGTTCTTTAACTTGTAATGGTGCTCACACAACCCAAGGCCAGGGTGTTCCTCCCGTAATCACCATATACTGTGTGAGATCACAAAGGGTGGTGGCTATATGCAACCAGCTGAAAAAGGAGATAATTGACAAAATCTGTAGGAAGGAACTGCAGATCCTGGTTTACACCAAAGATGAACACTAAACGCTGGAGTAACTCAAAGGGTAAGGACTTCTCTGGAGAAAAAGAATGAAGTAGGGTTATGACCCGAAATGTCACCTATTCCTTTTCTCTAGAGATGCTGCCTGACCCGTAGAGTTACCCCAGCATTTTGTGTCTATCTTTGAGGAGATAGTTGAGGCAGGTACTATCACAATGTTTAAAAGATGTTTGGATTAGTACATGGATAGGATAGGTTTGGAACATAATGGCCAAATGCAGACAGGAGGGATTAATGTAGATGGGGCATACTGGTCAGTGGGCAAGTTGGGCCGAAGGACAATTTTCGATGGTGTATTATTATAATGGGGTGGCACAGTGGCACAGCGGTAGAGATGCTGCCTTGCAGCGCTAGCAGCGCCAGAGACCTGGGTTCGATCCTGACTATGGGTGCTATCTGTATGGAGTTTGTATGCTCTCCGCGTGACCGCGTGCGTTTTCTCCGAGATCTTCAGTTTCCTCCCACATTCGCAAGACCTACAGGTTTGTAGGTTAATTGGCTTAATATAAGTGTAAATAGTTCCTAGTTTGTGTAGGATAGCATTAATGTGCGGAGATCGCTGGTCGGTGTGGACTCGGTGGGCCAAAGGGCCTGCTTCTGTGCTGTATCTGTAAAACTAAAACTAAATAAAGCTTGGATTAGAATGTCTGTTTAGGGTTCTGGTGTTGAGCATACGAGTGACATGACCTGCCCGTAATGTATTCTTACCCAGCCAACAGGAAGCAACGATCAGACTCATGTGCACAAGGAAACTACTCCCTGGTTTCCACTAAAACAAGCAGACATAGATGCCCCCATCCAATATCTATTCAACACATGGTTTTCAGCTCGGGTGCATTTCTAAGCTGTAAGATCAGAGAGTTTTTACCACATTTCAAAACCATTTGATTGGCTGTCGAGCACTTTAGGATATTCCCTGGTTCTGAAATTCTCTTTGAAAAGGCAATTCTTGTCTTTCAACTTCAATTCAAATACTCCGAGTTTTCATAAAATAAGTAGTTTGAATTAAGGATAGATTAACAGATGCCTTACTCCCAATATTGGTATTAGTTTATTATTTTCATGTGTGCTGAGATACAATGAAAAGCTTTTGTTTGCATGCTATCTATCCATGGTTGCAGTTAAACCAAACGGCAGTACAATGGGAAATGCAAAGAGAAAATTACCAGAGTGCAGAATATAGTTTTGCAGTGTTGTAATGTTGCTCCACAGATAAATAGTCCAATGTTCGCAATTGGGGTAGGTTGGAAGATCGGAACTTCACCCTCGCTTATGGGAGAAGTCTGATAACAGTGGAGAAGTAGGGTCCCAACCCGAAAAGTCAGCTATCCGTATTCACCAGAGATGGTGCCTGAACCGCTGAGTCACTCCAGTACTTTGTGCCTTTTGTTGCAATAGGAAGTAAGATTCATTGGGAACGCAGCACAGAAAAAGGGGTTAAAAGCCGGGGAATTTTAATTGTCCATTAGAAGGGGAGTAAGTTTACCTCAATCAATATTTCCATTAAAAAAATTTTTTAAAGCGTGTGTGTCCAAACAAACCTTAGTGAAAAAATTAACTGGTACGAACGGGTGATTGATGGTTGCCGTGGTCTCGGTGGGCCGAAGGACCTTTCCATCTGCAAAGATAGCTTAGAGAATAGGGAGGCACAGTGGCGTAGTGGTAGAGCTGCTGCCTCACAGTGCCAGAGACCCAGGTGCGCTCCTGACCTCGGATGCTGTCTGCGTGGAGTTTGCACGTTCTCCCCTGTGACCCTGTGGGTTTTCCCCTGTGTGAAGGAGTGGCCCCTCAAGTTCCTAATAAATCTTCCCCTCTCATCTAGAACCTATAGTATGTACTCTGGATCTTGATTCTTTTACCCTGGATAAAAGATTCTGTCGTTCACTGTTTCTACCGGCCAGGCTAGGACCAACAATAGAATAAGGGGTGATCTTTTTTGATCCTGATGAGAATAAATAGGGCAAATGCACAGCCCCTTTTGCCCAGAGAAGGGGAATCAAGAACCAGGGGATATAGGTTTAAAGTGAGAGGAGAAAGGTTTAATAAGAACCTGAGGGATGACTTTTTCACACAGTACAGGGTATATGGAACAAGCTGCCAGTGGAAGTAGCTGAGGCAGGTACAATAACACCATTTAAAAGATGTTTGCTCAGGTGCATGGTAGGAAAGGTTTAGATGGATACGGGCCAAACATGGGGCAGGTGGGACTAGTGTAGATGGGGCATCTCGGTCAGCATGGGTAAGTCGGGAGGAAGGGTCTGTTTCCATGCTGTATGACTCTATGACTCTATGACAAAAAATCTTTGGGACAGGTCTTAAATGCTTAAAATCTAAACAGAGCGTTTGCCCAGCTTGTACATTTACAGCTTCCCCAGCCTTGAACACTGACACAGAAAGGCCATTTGGCCAGTTGAATTAATATAGTCAAAGATTTTCATATCCATTTGAGAGGGAAACGTTGTAGTGTAGTTTAGTTTAGTTTATTATTGATAAAGTACCGATGTGCAGTGAAAACCTTTTGTTTGCTTGCTATCCGGTGAAAGCAAAGACTACCCAAGAATTCTGTCAAGCCGTCCACAGTGCACCGGTAAAGGATAAAGGATACATCATTTAGTGCAAGATATAAAATTGTAGTCAGATAAAGTCCAATTGAAGATAGTCCGAGTGTCTTCAGTGAGATAGATGCAAGGTCAGGACCATTTTCTAGTTGGTGATAGGATTGTTCAGTTGCCTGATAACAGCTGGGAAGAAACTGTTCCTGAATCTGGAGGTGTGTGATTTCAAACTTCTGTACCTCTTGCCTGATGGGTGAGGGGGGAAAAGGGAGTGACTGGGGTGAGGCTGGCCCTTGATTATGCTGGTGGCCTTGCCGAGGCAGCGTGAAGTTAAAGGGGATCTCAATTTAACGTCAAGTTAAACAGACTGCACTTCCGAAAGATGCCACTCACTCGGCATCCACAGGGGAAGCTTACGTGACCAAGTTTCTGTGGGAGCAAATGGAAAGGCCACACAGAGTTGGTGTTCGAAGTAATGGGCGATATATTAAAACTGGTGTGCACCAGGATACCCGTCAAACCTGATCTGCTGAGCACGACTTTGGTACAGTTTTTACATTCTCAGCTGATGAGATTACACAGAAACTTGATTAATAGTAAAACAAGGTCTTGATTACAAAACCGAGATCACAGAAAGACTTAATTAGGTAACAAACAGAATGAGACGATTATCCACAAGTCTAACTTAGTTGCCTGTAACATTGATGGGTGCACGCTATAACATAATCAGTGAAGTTCCTGAAACTTGGGTGTTGCCACTGCTGCATTCTACGTCTCTACTTTTAGGCTTTGTCTGTGGTCAGCACATTAGCACAATCCACACAAAATGCTGGAGTAATCCAGCGGGTCAGGATGCATCTCTAGAGAACAGGAAAAGGTGACATTTCTGGTTGAGACCCTTCCTCTGAAGGAGGGTCTTGACCCTAAATGTCACCTATTCCTTTTCTCCAGAGGTGATGCCTGACCCGCTGGGTTATGCCAGCCTTTTATATCCACCTTTGGTGTAAATCAGCATCTGCAGTTCCTTCCTACACAGCACGGTGGCGCATCGGGGGGCGGTACAGTGTTGTAGCCGTACAATTGCTGCCTTATAGCGGCAGGGACCCTGGTTCGAACCTGACTATGGGTGCTGTCTGTACGGAGTTTGCATGTTCTCTCCATGACTGCGTGTGTTTTCTCCGGATGCTCCAGTTTACTCCCACTCTCCGTACAGGTTTGTAGGTTAATTGGCTTTGGTGAAATTATAAATTGTCCCTAGTGGGCAGGATAGTGTTAGTATATAGGGATTGTTGGTCAGCGCAGATGTGATGGGCCGAAGGGCTTGTTTCCATGCTGTACCCCTAAACTAAACTAAACTAAGCTAAACTAAGCAAAATCCACATCCCTATTTACTAGTTATTAGCGCTCACTTTTCCTTCCCCTACAGCATGTTTTGCCTCAAACACAACCTCAGCTGACTTAGCCGTGGTCTGCTTAATACAGAGCTGCACTTTGCAATCTAGCTGTGACCATGTGGTGTAGCAGGGTTACTTTCCCACCTCCTGCGGTTTAATGGAGATACAGGCAAACATTTTAAGGTTCCCTCTTGAAACAGAGTCTCTGTTCTTGAAGGCAAAATATTATTGCACATTGCCAGCAGAGTTCCAGTGGTACAATAATTGGAGATTGCAGTTGATGTCCAACTGTGTATGGCCTCTCCACATCACATTTATGCATACTTTTAGAAAGCATGTCAAAACTGATCCAAAATAAGTCGTGTCCACCCAAAAGTTTGTTCTCCTCTGTGCCACTCCAGCACAACACTATCCATTGTCGAGTCAAGAGTTTACTGTCATACGTCCAGAAATGGAACAATGAAACTCTTACTAGCAGCAGCACAAGAGATAAGTAAACATAGTACTTTGTAAAACCTATAATAAACAACAAACAAAAAGTTCAGTATACACACACAGACACACAGACACACACGCAGAACTTTTTTTGGTGTTTATTATGGGCTTCACAAAGTACTAGGTTTACTTATCTCTTGTGCTGCTGTAAGTAAGAATGCATTGCATACACACACATGCATATACACACAGCATATGTGTAAATAAGCTCTCTCTAAGCTTCTCCCCAGTCTAGGTCAGTCAATAAACTGATTCAAGCACTGGGACAACTGAACTTTATGTTTGGAAAATACAACACATCACCCTAAACAATACCTAAACCACTGCAGGTTCGATCCTTGTATCTGCCTGGCCAAGCCCTTTAGCCTCGTGCAAGCAGAAACATTCCAAAAGGTCAGGCAGTCCCAAGTGCTCTTCCAGAAGATCGACAAAGGACCTCTTGGGGGCTGTCTTTTATAGGTCCCGAACCTTGAGGGGCCGAACTACAGAGGGGTGGTATATTTACAACCCAATCAAGTATAATAAATTACAATAATACATTACTGACAGGTACACAGGCCAATTACAGAATCTTCTTACGTTGTTGCAGGTGAAGCTTCCAGAAGAGGCTAACAGAATCTTGAATAATGCAACATTTACCCTGGGATTCAAACAAACCAGACAGGGCTTAACATTTCAACCAATCAACACTTAACAGGGTAACTGTCTCGCAACATTATTTACAATATATACAAGGCTCTTGCAGAGATCCAACTAACCTCATGCATTTTACATTTCCCTGAATGTCCTCTGCAAACATCCCATCCATCTGTCAACTGACTATGCAACACTGACCTGGGCCACAGACTTGCCGGCACCATTCAGAAGCTTGTCCCATTTTTGCAGAGCACACCAGACTTGACCAAAATGGCCTAGCATTACATAAGTCCTTATTAAAGTGTGGGTACTGTGGCTGCTCGATTTCAGCCAGGATTAACATTCCTCCCTTTTACCAAATATGATAACCATCATTTATGATAACCATCGATACATTCTTGACCAGTACATTATCAAACAAATTAACAACAAGATGGTGATGTTTCTCCTCAGAATCTCATCAAGCTTCCCGAGTTTTTGTGGGCGTAGCTTCTTGATTCCTGTCAGATGAGTCTTCACCTCCCGAGTTGAATGCGCGTGAATCCTTTCCATCTGTGTTGTCAATCCCTCTGTACTTGATCCAAAGTTGAACCTATAATTCCTAAGAGAACTTGGGATGAAGTAAGTTACACTCCATACTTTTGCTGATGCTTTCCCATCCATTCCTGTCATTCACTATTAACCAAAAGCCCATTTCTATATACTATTCATACATAGAAACATAAAAAATGGGTGCAGGAGGCCATTCGGCCCTTCGAGCCAGCACCGCCATTCATTGTGATCATGGCTGATCATCCCCAATCAATAACCTGTGCCTGCCTCCTCCCCATATCCCTTGATTTCACTAGCCCTTAGAGCTCTATCTAACTCTCTCTTAAATCCATCCAGTATAGAAACATAGAAAATAGGTGCAGGAGGAGGCCATTCGAATATAATCTTTCCCCTACTATGATCAACACTAACAATTAATCAGTTATCTCTGCAGTCACATGGTGGTTCCCAATGTACCTCTAATGAAGGTTTCTCATATTAATTTCAGCTGGGTTCAGCCAGATTTCCCTACAGGCATGACACTTATTCAACAGCCACGGGGAATGCTTCATTTCAGCCAAATTCAGCCTCAGCCTTTAATTTATTATTTTAAATTTCAGGGTCTGTTTTACCCTTTTCTATTCCACAGCTTGCAGTCGATAACACAATTCAATCCAATTTCTGTGCAATTCCCAGCTGTTTAATTTCATCAATTAATTTCCATTTGTTGGGGACCATTATTTTAAATCAAGCCAATTAAGAATACCGAATCTAGGGACAATTTTCTTTATGCCTTGATAACAGTAGCTGCTTTATTACCAAGGGTTGGATAAATTTCGATCCACTGGTCAAATACATCGACTCTGACAATAAGTACCCACTCCCCTGGTACATCTAATCCAATGCAACTTTTTCTAGTCCGTTGTACAACTCACAGGCAATAAGGATTCTTTCTTATGACTAGTGTCCTCTTACCACTGAGTAACTTTGGATGGTTAGTATAGACCTCTCCGAGGGGAACGCGTTATTTAAACTTTCAGTCTACCTCATCATTCTACACCACCACCTTACGTTCCCAAGGTATCTTATTATTAAATTCACACTGTAATGTCTGATATCTCCTAGGGTCTGTCCTTTTCTTGATAGTCACTAAACAGTCCCCGTTCCATCTCTGATTGTTCTCCTATGGGTGAGACAAGGAAAGATGCCAAGTCAACAATCAAATTCCTGATTAAGTTTTTACTATATCCCATAGACCATTTTTAAATACTCAATGTATTCCTAGTACCTAAAATGTAGGCACAAATTAGGTGTCCCCAAACCACAGAGGAGTATTTATTTCCAAATTTCCAATTTAATTTTTTTAAATTGGAGCTTGCACCAATAGTCTTCAGAGGTTGTCTGTATTTCTTCAGAAAGTATTGGACGTTGTTCTTTTCTTTTCCCTTCACTGGTGTCAAATATTTTGTTATGTTAAAGTTGGCCACTAGAGTATGTATCTTTCTTTTCCTTCTCGATGTTAATTCTGAAGGCGTAGGGATACCGAGGAGCAACCTTCTTTGTCTGGTGGCCTTTCCCAGATGGTACATACTAAAGGGACCGGACAGTATCACTTCTTCCTTGTTGTTTGTCCTTATCTGTGGGGAGCTACCTGGATGGAGATGGTGACTACACATCCTACCTGAGCTGTGTCTTCTGCCTGTTCTCAAAGGTCCAAGTACTCTCTTTACCTCACTCCCCAGTTAACAGCATTTCATAGGTAATACTGTCCTGAAGGCATAACAACTTAACAAAAATGTATTCAACGAGTTCACAATTGCTCCTATTCCTCACTCCTACACCTCCTGCACAATATATTATTTTTCTTCCTTCCCTAGTGCCAATCTAACTTCCCTTCAGTTCTTTTTCCTTTGACACCAGCTACTGGGTTCCTTTTCTTAATTTCTTTATTGCTCCTTGATTTTTCCTCCATTCTGCTAAATTCTGCCTTGTAGATGGGCACTTCTTACCAAAGATCCTATAGCAAGCAAGATAGACCACTCCTGCTAAATGCAATGGGCTGACGTGTAGTACGCAACAGAGAGGAATGTGGGCCGTTTTTTCATCCATTTCAGTAACCTGGCCCGACCCGACCCGACTCACAGAGTAATCAACGTTGCTGTGGAACAGTTTGTGTTAATAAATTACAAATCATTGTATGATTTGCTAACAATCATACACAACTGAAGATGTGTCTAATTGGTAGCAAATTAACCTAGTGGTCATACCCAAGAATGTCAATTGTAGTGAAAAATCTTAGGGATTGTAACATCCAGTCCTACTAATCAATCTGAAAATGAGGAGGAGATTTTTACCAAAGAACTTTTGGTTAAAAAAAAAAATAAAAATTTTGTCAGTCTCCCTAATGGTCGAAAGTGGTTTCCGTTTTAAAAATCGGTAATTTTTTAGTCGAAGCCGGTTGGGATGCTAGTTGAAGGTGTTGCCGGAGGACAAAAACCTCTGGGAACCTCCGGGAACCGCACGGAAACCTTGGGTGGGGCGCAAAGTCTCCAGAGGTTTCCTAAGTGAGACAGGGGCATAATGACAAGTTCCCAAATTTACAGTGTTCTTTGCTTTAAGGTGTTTCCTTGGGCAGTTATAGATTTGCTTACAATTTTTTATCATGTGATCTTCAGTTTTTACTATGATAGTACTATGATTCTTTCATTCTGGGAAATCACTTGAGTAGGTTCAAGGGTAGGGATCATGTTACTTTATCCACAATTCCTGGATGGGTTGTTGAGTTAGGACTGAGAGAACGTGTTGGTTTGAGTAAACAGTGTATGTCTTCTTGGTTCCTGACATTCTGACCAGCTCTCTCTGTGTTCTCTTGGATCCCAGAAGTCTTTTGAATCTCAAGACCTTCTATTATTCCTGGGATCTCGGATGTTTCTATATCCCCTAGGATTTCGAATTTCCCCGTGATCCTGGAAATTCTTCCCTTGACCGCTCTCTCTCACTCGTTCCCTTGTCGGACAGGCTCAGCTCCAACGTCCCATTCCCCCACAAGTATAACATTGATTACGTAATGTTGTTGTATTTCTTTTACCGCTGGAATACAGTAGAATTGGTTCTAAATTGGGATAATTATGATAGGGTAGTCTGGAACTCTAATTTCTCCCAATCCATTCTTTGCTAACATTCGAGGACTCCATGGTCCTGAGCCAGAGCTTGGTCCCTCCTTTTTAACCATATATTCAGTTCTTCTTCCAGTTACAGGATAATCTTCCTGTTTTCTACTATCCTTCCAATGATGCCTCCCAGCTCTGGCCATTTGACTGGCGCGGTTCTCAGACCAGTCCCTGTTGTTAGTCTTAATTGAGTCAGCTACCGTAGAGGGGAGATAATTTAACAAGATGGCACAATATTGTGGGGAACTCACTCAATTTTGATAGTTTAAATCACCTGATTGGTCCACGTATAATCTTGCGAATCGTTATAAAAATTCATCTGCTCTCTCTCCGTTTGCGCGCCTTGTGGTTGCGGCTCGCCTGCAGTCCGTCTGTCTTTTTTCTTTTTTTTTGTCTTGTTAGGAGTATGTTTTTGGTTTATTTATAGTTGTGTACATGTATGGGGGTGGAGGGGGGGGGGGGTGGGGGAAACTTTTTAATCTCTTCCTTGAACAGGGACGCAACCTTTTCCTTGTCGTGTCTCCGTTTCGCTGGGGCATAACATCGTGGAGCTGCCGGCCAACCGGAATCGACCTGAGGGCTCCAGTCGTAGAGTCTGCGGACTTACCATCGCGGAGCTGGCTGACTTCAGAGGCTGTGATGGCACGACGGCTGCGACCCGACTACGGAGCTTCGGAGGCTTCAGCCGCAGGCCCTGTGGACGGTAAAGTCGGGAGCTCGTAGGTCCCTGGTAGGAGACTGATTTTCGGAGCTCCCACAACGGCAACTTCGCCCGCCCCGAATCGTGGGGTTTGAATCGGCCCGTCGCTGGGCCTTACATCACCCGGCGCGGCTTAATCGGCCGCGGGACATACCATCGCCCACCGGGGGTTTTAACATCAAGAGCCTCTTGCGCCTCGACGCAGCAGATTGACTGCCTGACCACGGGAGAAGAACAGGGAAGAGATAAGACTTTTGCCTTCCATCACAGTGAGGAGGTGTTTGGAGAGTCACTGTGATGGATGTTTTTGTGGAACTGTGTTAATTGTGTGTTTTCTTTTTTGCTGTTAGACTGCAGGGAACAAAATTTTGTTCAAACCTTTGTTTTTTTGAATGATAATAAAGGCATTCTAATTCTAATTCTAATTCTCATTTTTTTGTTTTATCTCCAGAATGATTGTTAAATCAATTGGTTTCTGAAGGATGGTTGCAAGGGCCATTAGAACAGCCTCTTCTCTAGCATTATCATCCACTATTACGTTTGAAAACGCTTCA
This sequence comes from Raja brachyura, assembly GCA_963514005.1. The sequence goes on from OY740800.1 coordinate 23,667,490, forward strand.
TGTGTCGGGTGTCCCACGGCTGCTAGATATTTGGTGTTTTCAGCTGGAGTAATTATTTGTTGTATGGTCTCCCATAGGTCTCCGGAGTCTGTATGATATACACGCATTGTCGTTCTTAAATCATCTACAAAAGCAACAGGTGACCTTTTCCTATTAGGGATTTTATTTAACACCGCTATTATTTCATGGGGTTTCCATGGAGTATGGACATCTATGGTGCGGGGATTATTTACACGTACTGTGCTGGTTGAATCAAAGGCAGGATTCTGCACTTCCCTGACTGGGAATTGTCTATGGGGTATCTGTTCAGCCTGTTGACTTTCTGTCAAATCACAATCTATCTCGGTATTTTCAATTACTGTCTCACCCTCAGGTGAACCATCCTCCTCATTATGGGGTTCACGGTACTTTCTAAATGAGTCGTTCCTTCCTCTTGCTACTCGTCTAATTTGTCTAGGTTGAGGCTCACAAAAATATTCCGGAGGTTGCACTGTATCCATCATACCCTCATTCTCTTTAAATACCGGGACTAACCTCATTGTTCTTCTTCTGGTACCATAAGCTACTAGACGATCTATTAATGGTGGAGTGGATGGAGTCAAAAATTCTGGCACCCCAGTCACTACTATCGGTAATGTTTGCCCCGACATGGAATCTGTAGGAGTTGTTATCAGTTCTGCAGACTCTGGATATCTATTATGGACACAAGTCATACAAGGTGCAAATGAAGCCTGGGGAACACAAGAGGAACATGGTGGGGGCTGCAAATTTCTACTAGTTTTAGCATCTGTCCAATCTTCCAAATATTCATCTACTTCCCCCTCAAAGTCAACACTAACCATTGGATCTCTAAACTTTAAATTTACAGGGACTAGTTTCCTTTCAAGAGATCTATCTCTTTCCTGTTCTGTGTGCTTTCCTTCATCTCTACTCATGTCCTTCTTACTACCCGAGTTGATCTACTTCACCCTCTTTCAGTTCTATTCCGAGTTTTGAAATTGATTTTTCCCAACTTGCCATTCTCCTAACCTCTTTATTTGCCTTTCGTTCCTCATAATATTTTTTCCATAGTCCTAGTTGCACTTTCGCTATTACTCTACTGCCAAATGATGATCAAAGTCAAAGTCAAAAGTGTTTATTGTCATGTGTCCCTGACAGGACAATGACATTCTTTCTTTGCTTAGCACAACAGAACATAGTAGGCATTGACTACAAAACAGATCAGTGTGACCATATACCATTATATACGTAAATACACACATGAATGAATAAATTGATAAAGTGCAGTCCTCAGGCTCCTGTACCTACCCGAAGGTAGCAGGGAGATGAGTGTGTGGCCAGGATGGTGTGGGTCCTTGATGATGCTGCCCGTCTTTTTGAGGCATCGACTGTGATAGTTCCCCTCGATGGAAGGAAGGTCAGAGCCGATGATGGACTGGGCAGTGTTTACTACTTTTTGGAGTCTTTTCCTCTCCAGGGCGCTCAAGTTGCTGAACCAAGCCACGATGCAACCGGTCAGCAAGCTCTCTACTGTGCACCTGTAGAAGTTAGAGAGAGAAGTTAGAGATGATGGCTCTATGTACTTCAATCCTTTCACTGTTTTAATGCCCCCTAACAGCCTTAGTTTGCTTCCCAATTTCTTATTTAGTGCTCCTGACAAGTCTCTCAATTTCTCTTCCTTGTGTGGGAACACATTGCATATCATCTGCAAAGGGCTCCGAACATCTTCTGTCATATCTCGGTCTAGTCTATTTCCCATGTCTTCAGACACCCAAAACAAAATTCCTAAGCCCTTCACAACTGTTTGATAATTCACTTCTCCCTTTTAATCTCCAAAGTTATCAAACTCGCTGAACAGTGGCTGACGACTTCAAAGCACAAGCGGTTTCCCACCACTTTCACAGAATTGCACAATCATTCTTTCCAATCTACTCTTCAAATTCTTCTCCTATTTCCCACAAGTCCACACACTTTCAACCTTTCAATTTCCACAATCCTCACTCATCTAAAGACAAGGTGCTCCAGGGAACAATCGAACACACAGCCAAACACGCTCCCGAGCCTGTCTTCTATACCCAAGACAACCACAATCTAATGTCTACATGCAAATGAGCTCCAAACACGCAAACAAAACCATACACAGACAAGAAACAACACCTATTATTATCATGCACAACCACATTCCTTTACAAACCACAAGCATTCATCTAATATCACATTCGTTAACTGAACAGTTTCAAAAGCAAATCACAATATGTATCCCGCTTCGTGCTGTTATCAACCAATGAACCCCTCCCTCAGATACAGAAGACTTTCCCCTTCCTAGGGTACTCTTTGCTGTGGGGGACTACTTCTTTGTTAGCTACTTTTCCCCTTCAGGTACGTCTCCTCTCACTAAGTGCTCAACCAGCTTTGTCTTGCAATATCCCGTCAATCGGATATCTAATTCTGGGGTGGGCCTCTAACCCAAGTTTTACAGGCCTTTAACCCAAAGTAGATGGCCTTTAACCCAACCATAGATTGGTCTCAGCAGCTGCTGCAGCTACTAACCTCGACCAATAGTTTCACAGGCCTTGAACCCAGAGGAGAGAGCCTTTAACCCAACCCCGAATTTATGTTATGGGTCTTTAACCCAGTAGGACCTCTAACCCCAAAGGCACTAATGCCTTCAGTGCTTGCTAGATTCTGTTCTACGATCTCGTTTGGACCCTTTCCCAAGCCTGGGAATGATCGATCTGCTCCGACTAGCGATGAAAATCAATGTGAAAACTGCATCGTGGCACCGATTTCTGCACTCGTGATCGGGAACAGCTCAACACCCTTAATCGCAAGCCTGTGTTTGGGGGTCCGTTGACAACCTGGATGAGCCCCCAATGTAAATAAGCTATTTCTAAGCTTCCCCCCAGTCTAGGTCAGTCAATAAACCAATGATTCAAGCACTGGTACAACTAAACCTTATTTTTGGAAAACATAACAAATCACTCTAAACAATACCTAACCACTGCAGGTTCGATCCTTGTATCTGCCTGCCCAAGTCCTTTAGCCTCGTGCAAGCTGAAACACTGCAAAAGGTCATGCAGTCCCAAACGCTCTTCCAGAAGATCAACAAAGGACCTCGTGGGGGTTGTCTTTTAAAGGTCCCGAACCTTGAGGGGCCGAACTACAAAGGGGCAGTATATTTACAATCCAATCAAGTATAACAAATTACAAAAATACATTACTGACAGGAACACAGGCCAATTACAGAATCTTCTTACATTGTTGCAGGTGAAGCTTCCACAAGGCTAACTTGAATAATGCAACATTTACCCTGGGATTCAAACAAACCAGACAGGGCTTAACATTTCAACCAATCAACACTTAACAGGGTAACTGTCTCGCAACATTATTTACAATATATACAAGGCTCTTGCAGAGATCCAATTAACCTCATGCATTTTACATTTCCCTGAATGCCCTCCGCAAAAATCGCATCCATCTGTCAACTGAATATGCAACACTGATCAGGGCCACAGACTTGCTGGCCCCATTCAGAAGCTTGACCCATTTTTACAGAGCACACCAGACTTGACCAAAATGGCCCAGCAATACATATGTCCTTATTAAAGTGTGCATACGATTTCAGCCAGGATTAACATTTGCACACAAACACACATATATATATATAAATATATATATATATACAAAGAATACAAAGGACATTTATTATCACATACACCAATTGGTGTAGTAAAATTTGACTTGCTATTTGCAGGACATCAATAAAAATAAGACACAACGTTAAAGAATTTAACAATAAGCATAAAAACATTCCAGTCCTATCCCCTGTTCACCCATGGTCGGACCTATTGAGACTTCCCCAGTCGCCGCTACAGCAACCCGATGCTTCAGGCCCTCTTGCCGGATGATGGAGCCCCGGCGTCGGCAGAACCCTCTCAGCGGCTTGGAGTGTCTGGAACGGCCGCTTCCTCCCCAGAGACCACGGCTCCCGAAGTGCACAGGCTGCGCTGGTCGGAGCTTCAACACTGGCGATCTCAGTGAGAGATCCGTGTCTCCGTGGTGTTCAGCGTCGCCCCGCAGCTGGACTCTGCTCAGACTGCAGCTCTGCTATGTTGGAGTCGACAGTATCAGCAATCCAGAGCCAACCATACGGTGACCCAGGTAAGGCATTGCCCGCTCCGTGATGGTGCTTCAGCGGTGTGCAGCCGCCGAAGCTAAAGTCCTGGCCGGTCCCGGCAAGAAACGTTGCTCCAGTCCCTTTTGTAGGCCGCAAGGAAGGGGCAAAGATACGGCTCAGAGAAAAGCCGCATCTCCGACCAGGTAGGGACTGAGAAAAACAGTTTTCCCCTTCCCCCCCACCCCCCACATAAAAAGACTAAACATCCAAAACAAACACTTTTCAACTCACAAAAAAATTGAAAAAAGGGTGAAAGGACTAACAGCTACTGGCAGGGCAGTAATACTCGATGGTGCCCCCTCCTATATATATATATATATATATATACTAGACCAAGTGGGACCATTGGGTCCCAGCATCACACGGGAGGGCTGGCCCCCCAACGCAATATTCCACCTCTCCACCAATTCCAATATTTGTGGCAACTGTGTGGGGTGGGGGGGGAGGGGGGGGGGGGGCTTTCTGGAGTGCTAGTATGGGTGTTGTGGGATGAAGGGACTGGTTTCCAGATGGCTAGTATGGACATTGTGGACAGAATGGACTCTTGGGCTGGCGGCTGCCACTCAAGCCTGTTGTGCTGGAAGCTCACTCACTCACTTGTGGGCTGGGAGTTGACTAACGGCTATTCCTTGAAATTCCATTTCAAGCAGGGCGCAAGCCCACCAAATTCAAGTGCACTTTCTTACCACTTCAAGCAAGGTGCAAGGCCACCAAATTCAAGTGCAGTTTTATACCATTTCAAGCAGGGTGCAAGGCCACTAAAGACAGCGAGTCGTGACCTCTCCCTCCTCCATCTTGCAGAGACTGAGCCACACCCACATGTCTGGGTTTTATAGTCCCCCCCCCTCCCACCAGAAGGGGCGTGGCCTTCATGGCGTGATTGACTGGAGAGAGAATCTCAACATTTTTTAAACACTAATAACTTTTATTTTTCATTGATGGAAAAAGTTTCGGCACCTGATGAGCAGAGGGGGACTCTGAGTACGATTGCCAAAAATCACAGCCGTACATGGTAGCGTTTTTTCGAAAATCAATATAAAGCGCAAACAGGAAGTGGTCAAGATTAGACTTTTAATTTTATAGAAGGCAAGGCAACTTTAATTAGGCAAGGGAACTTTAATTAGGCAAGGGAACTTTAATTAGGCAACGCAACTTTAATTAGGCAAGGCAACTTTAATTACGGAAGGCAACTTTAATTAGGCAAGGTAACTTTAATTAGGTAACACAGCTTTAGCATTTCCAAACCAAAGGCAACACAGCTTTAGCATTTCCAAACCAAAGGCAACACCGCTTTAGTATTTCCAAACCAAAGGCAACACAGCTTTAGCATTTCCAAACCAAAGGGAACACAGCTTTAGCATTTCCAAACCAAAGGGAACACAGCTTTAGCATTTACAAACCAAAGGCAACACAGCGTTAGCATTTACAAACTATCTTTTCAAACCACATTAAGGGCACTGACAGGTCAGTGAAACCACTCACAGTTTAGTAGACCTGTGTTCAGTGTTATTCACAGCTTAGACTGAGACGTGACCCTTTCGCTTCCCCCATCTGACTGACTGAGGCACTCAACACTTCTGGGTTTTATAGTCCCTCCATAAGGGGTGTGGCCTTCAGGAGAGAGAATCTCAACATTTTTTAAACACTAATAATTATTTTATTTTTAATCAATGGGAAAAATCCTCTTGTCCTGCACAGCGGAGATGGAATCTGAGTAAGATGGCCAAATATCACAGCCGTAAGTGGCAGTGTTTTTTTTATAAAATCAATATACAGAACAACAGGAAATGGCATGAATGATTTCTCAGGGTTGGCAGTCAGTTGGCTTTTAAAAAAAAACTGCATGCGCAGATTGTTCTCTCCGTAAAAATAAAAATAAAAATAAAGACAGTAACAATTTAATTTGCCCAAGGCTTCCAAGTCTCCTTTATTCTGAATTACTGAATGGGTGGGGAGTGAAGGGTGATGGCAGGTGGTGGTCGGGGATGATGCCAGTAACTCACTTACCGCTGCAGGGGCGCTCCGGACGCAGAGCCACCACATTGTGTCCGGGGAAGTGAATCAGTTCGGGTGGCTGCGAGCGGCCACCGGGACCCGACAACAGAACTTTCCGCCACTTCAGCGCCTTCTGCTGGCCCGCTCACCTTTGGCAGTGATCTCCATCTGACCACCTCTCACTAGTCGCTCGCCGACTTCGCTCATGTCAGCCGCTTCCCACAAATCCTTAAATTCCCACAGCCGAGTAACTTCAATCGCGCTGCCAAATTTAAGGATTTGCAGGAAGCAGCTGACATGAATGATGCCGGCAAGCGGCAGGAAAGAGGTTTTTAGACGGAGAGCTGCCAGAGGTGAGCGGGGGCCAGCAGAAGGAGCTGAGGTGGCGGCAAGTTCCACTGTCCGGCCCGGCGGGCTCTCGCAGCCACCAAGCTACTTCTCCCCCCACCCCCCCGCCACCCCCGGCCACAATGCGGTGCCTCCGTGCACAGTGTGTTGCAAATGGGTTACTGGCATGATCCCAATCCCCTCCTTCACAACACTCCTGCCCTCCCTGCAACTTTACCCCAGGCCAGACTCCCCAAACGCTGTGAAAGGAACTCTCCCTTTCCGGGCTACGCACCGGGAAATATGGTATTTAAAAACATGGAATAAGCTGCCGGAGGAGATAGTTGTGGCAGATACTATCACAGCTTTTAAGAAACATTTAGACAGGTATACGGATAGGTTTAGAGGGATATGGGTCAAATGCAGGCAGGTGGGACTAATGTAGATGGGACACTAGTCGGTGAGGGCGCTGCGAGACGGCTGCCTTGCCAGCAGCGTGTTCGTTATTTCTACTTTTTTGTTTTTTTTAGTGAGTCCAAATGTTTGTTTTAGTGTCTCTTGGTGTGTCTTGTTTGGGGGGGGGGGGGGTGAGGGGGGGTAAGGGGGAACCGCTTTCGGTCACCTCCTCCATGGAGAGGCGACTTTTTCCAAGATTGGAGCGGCCTTTTCCGGAGTCGGGCCCAGAGTTTCAGCAGCGGGCGCAGCATGAACTTTTCATCGTGGAGTGGGCGAGGCCTTGGCGAGGTCGCCAGAAGGGAGTGCTCTGAATGCTGCTACATCCTGGAGCCGCGGTCTGCGGAGCTTCTAGCCGCGGGCGCGGCGTCCGGTGTCTGGGATCCCTCATTGGGGACCCCCGAAGAAGAACTCCGATCACCGGCCCACGGCCTATGACATCCTGAAGCCGCGATCCATGGAGCTTCTAGCCGCGGGCGCGCCGTGGACTTACCATCTGGAGCCTTGGCTACCTCGCCGGGGACAGCCAGAGAAGAGCTCCGACTGCCGGCCTGCAGCCTACAACATCCTGAAGCCGCGGTCTCCGGTAGGAAAGCACCGATTCTCGACCATCCCGACGTCGGAGTTTCAACAATCCTGACGAGAGGGCTTGTAGCGGCGACTACGGAGGTTTATGGCCCCGATCACGGGTGAACAATGGAGGAGGACTGACTGTACTTTGTTTCTTCCGCCACAGTAAAGAATGCTGTGGTGGATGTTTGTGTTCAGTTTTATTGAGTATTGTGTGTTCTTTTTTGATTGTACCACTGCTGGCAAATTCATTTCACTGCACTTTTATGTGTATGTGATGAATACAACTGATTGATTGATGTTGGTCTGTGTGGGCAAGTTGGGCCGAATTTCCCTGCTTCCATGTTATATGACTCTATGTCTTTAAAGAGTAAAGAGGAAGCTGACCTTGAAGAGGGAAAGGTTTAGTCAGGGAATTCCAGAGCTTAAGACCGAGGAAGATGAAGACCGATGCCTGTGGTGGAAGAGAGAATGGAAAGGGAGGCCTGTACTGCTGGAGAGATTTAATGTAATTAATTCAGATCAATGAACTATTAGATTCTAATAAGTAACGTTCAATTCTCACTTCACGCAGTCAATATGTTGTGTTTATTCTTCTGTCTTTTCATCTTAATCACAATCACAATCCCAATTATACTTTATTAGCCAAGTATGTTTTGCAACATACGAGGAATTTCATTTGCCAAGTCAGCCATACAAATAAAAAGCAACGGAACACACAAAATACATGTTAACATAAACATCCACCACAGTGACTCCTCCACATTCCTCACTGGGATGGAAGGCAAAAGAAAGTTGAAATCTCTTCCTTTCTTTGCTATCCCACTTTCGGGGGCCTCGAGCCGTCCGTTGACGGGACGATCTTGTCTCCCATAGCCGGCGGCATTTGGGTGCTCCGCATAGGGGCGATCAGCTCCCGTATCAGCTTCCCGGCGCCGGCGTTCGGACCCCGCGTCCGTGCTGGTCGAGCCTCTGCATCATTGGAGCTTTCAGACTGGCCTCTCCCGAGACTGCAAGCGCTCGATGGTAAAGTCCGCAGGCCGCGGTTGGAGCGATCCCAGACAAGGGATCAACTCCGATGTTAATTCCACGCCCCATGATGGAACTCAAAGTCGGTCCGAGGAGGCCTCCAGCTCCATCGATGGTAGGGCACAGAGCAACCGGAGATGTGACCCGGAAAACAATCCCATCTCCGGCAAGGTAAGAAATTTTTTTTAAAGTTTCCCCGACCCCATCCCCCTCCCCCTCCCCCTCCCCCTCCCCCTCCCCCGACCCCCACATAAAACAAACCAGAGAACATTTACATAAACTTTTAACACCACTTCAAAAAAAATTAAAAGATGAAACAGACAGACTGTTGGCAGGGCTGTCCATCGTGAGGCGCCCCTGGTGTCCAACCATCTGCCTATCAAATAACCCTCGTCGCATGTGTCAGAATATTACTGGCCAGGCTTTGTCCTGCCCCTCTTCTCTTTCAACTTTCTTCCCCCCTCTTACAATCAGTCTGCAGAAGGGTCCTGATTCGAAATGTCACCTATCCATGTTCTCCTGAGATGCTGTCTGACCTGCTGAGATACTCCAGCACTTTGTGTCTTCAACATGTTATGTTTTGCTGATAGAAAATTAGTTCCTGTTCTAGTTTATCTCAAAGGTCTCCAAACATCTTGGCTTCATTGACTAAGGCTTACAAAACTAGAGGGCAGAATTTGAGGGGTGATCTTATAGAGGTGTACAAGATTATGAGAGGAATAGATCAGGTAAATGTCTTTTGCCCAGAGTAGGGGAATCGAGAACCAGTGGACATAGGTTTAAAGTGAGGGGAGAAAGATTTAATAGGAACCTGAGGGGTACCTTTTTTTCACAAATAGTGTTGGGTGTATGGAATGAACTGCCAGAGGAGATAGTTGAAGCAGGTACTATCACAACGTTTAAGAGACATTTGGACAGGTACATGGATAAGATAGGTTTAGAAGGAATGGGTGATGTTTCTCTCCATAGATGCTGCCTCGCCCACTGAGTTACTCCAGCATTTATGTCTACCTTCGATTTTATCCAGCATCTGCAGTTCTTTCTCACACTCTCACAGGTTTGGAGGAATATGGGTCAGGCACGGTCAGGTGGGACTAGTGTAGATGGGATGACTAGTTCTTGTTGAAGGGCCTGTTTCCATGCTTGGTAATTTTTACATAGGCCAAGGCAACTGGAGATATGGCCAATGCATCAAAGGCCTTATAAGTATTTTGCTGTGGGTTTATTACCATCATCTATCGAATGCATATTGATTATCATTCCATCATTTATGATAGTAGAGTATTTACAAACAGGATGAAGAAGGGTCTTGACCCAAAACGTCACCTATTTCATTTCGGAGTCACGTGAGTGACTTCGTGAAGAGCCCGCCGGCACGCATGCGCGACATATCGTCGCATCGCATTGCTGCCGACGGCTGGTCGGGAGCGCGGCTCCCGACCAGCCCTTCAGAGGGCCGACTCAGGTAAGGCTAAGCCCCCTAGAGTTGGTGTTTCCTGTTGGGGGGGGGGAGCAGTGTGTTCTCTCCCTACAGGAACGTGGATTTGGAGTCGCCGGCCACTTATCCCGGAGCCTTTCTCAGCGGCTCACCTGCGAGTCGGGCCGGGAAACAGGCGTGGTAGTCGGGGAGCCCTGTTGGTACAGGGCCCGACCCGCCGATACACCGGAGCTCCAGTGTGAGTTGGTGTCTTGTTGTGGCGGGTGTATGTTATGTTCTCTCCCTGCAGGTACGTGGGGAAATAGGCGTGGATGTCGGGGAGCCCTGTTGTTACCGGGCCCGACCCGCCGCTATGCGGGAGCTCCAGTGCCGATTCAAGGAGCAGGTGCTCCAGTGTTGATTTGAGGAGCAGGAGCTCCAGTGCTGGTTCAAGGAGCAGGAGCTCCAGTGCTGATTCAAGGAGCAGGAGCTCCAGTGCTGATTTAAGGAGCAGGAGCTCCAGTGCTGATTCGAGGAGCAGGAGCTCCAGTGCTGATTCAAGGAGCAGGAGCTCCAGTGCTGGTTCCAGGAGCAGGAGCTCCTGTGCTGATTCAAGGAGCAGGAGCTCCTGTGCTGAGTCGAGGAGCAGCAGCTCCAATGCTGATTCCAGGAGCCGAGAACGGGATGCCTCTCGAAAGGGGGGACCCTGCCACAAGTTCGCCATAGGCGACCACGGGGAAGGGGTCGTGCTGCGGCCCGACCTCCCTCCGCTAGCCCTTCGTTGAAGGGCAGGGGAGGAGCCCGTAAGCCTAAACCCGGTTCGGGCCAAGGCTCCACCAGCCGCCTTGGTGCGGTCTGGTGCAACGGCGGGACCTGGGTCTGTGAGATCTGCTATCCAACTCCCAAACCCCGCCGCTGGGACGGGGGGCTTGGGTACGGTCCCGCCTCGGTCGCCGAGTCCCCTGTCGATGGGGGGGACGAGACCGTGCGTCGGCAAGGTCCACGATGTGGACAGCCGGCAAGCCCGCGCGGGCATCGCTCCATGCTTCTGCTGGAGTCGACCCCAAGCCGTCAGGGCCCTTTGTGGCAACGGCTTCCGCTCCTGTTAAACGGAGACGGTTGAACACCTTTCCCGCGCGGGAATCGCGCGGTTTCGCTGCGGCGGCCGATAGCGACAACTTCCGGCACCGAGATCACTTCTCAGAGGTGCGGGCCAATGAAAGGAGCCCCGGCAATCTTTCTGAGCCGGAGGTCTCCGACCACCCCAGTGTTCAGGGTGAAGGACGTATGGCCGCATGACGCGGCTACTGGAGAGGAGCCATCCAGCTCCAGTAGGCACAGGGAGGTTAACCGCCGTCAGCAGCAGCTGAGAACCGTCAGCAGACACTAAGCCCAGCGAACTGCTCCTCCCTTCAACGAGCCCATACGCCACGGTCGCCGAGTCCCCCATGGATGGGAGGACGAGACTATGCGTCGGCTAGGTCCATGATATGGACAGCCGGCAAGCCCGCGCGGGCGTCGGATCTCCATGCTAAGTCAGGTGCCGACTTCCCATCGCATTTGCCCTCCGAGGCAGCGAGACCAAGCTCCGCCGAGGAGGCGTTTGAGTGTACCTCCCGCGCGGGAATCGCTCAGCTTCGCTGCAGCGGCTACCGGCGACAACTTTGCGGCACCAGGTTCACCTCGATGAGGTGCGGGCCGATGGACGAAGCCCCAGCAGTTCAGCAGAACATGAGGACTTCGGCCGCCCGAGTTTTTAGCTCAAGGGGCGTATTGGTCAGGATGGAGCGGATATTGGAGCCCCTCCTGCAGCAGAATCAAAAAATTTCGGGGAAGACTTCTCCAAGAGGGAAGGATATTCGGGGTCATTTTATTGAATTTATTCACGGGAACATTCCTCCATCCCAGCATATGCCTCAACGGAAGTTTACGCTGTCTGCCGTTGAGCAGGCAGCAGGCACGGCTGAAATTTTTCGTTTGGAACAAAAAGGCGTGATAGAGAAAACTATTCACGAGCCCATTGAATTCGTCTCCAATATTTTTACTAGTCCAAAAAAGGATGGAGGTTGTCGGGTGATTATTGACTTGACCAGTTGAATACCTTTGTAACATATACACATTTCAAAATGGACACCTTTTGAGACAGCTTTGAGAATCACTGCTTTCGCATGGTTGCTTTATGGCATGTATTGATTTGAAAGATGCATGCTATTCAGTGTCCATCCGGAAACATCACCGGAAAATTTTGAAATTTGTCTGGATGGATCAGCTCTGGCAATATCGGGCCTTACCAAATGGGCTTTCTACCGCCCTAGGCTTTACTAAATTACTCAAACCTATTATGGCCAAATTACGTATACAACATCATATTGTAATGGCTTATTTAGATGATATTCTGATTATTGGCAACACTCTGGAAGCAGCTGAAAGCGCTGTTTCAGCAACTGTTACTATATTTCAGCAGCTGGGGTTTATAGTCCATCCAGAAAAATCGAAGTTTCACCCATCCCAGGTTATGGATTATTTGGGTTTCACGGTGGACTCTATTCAAATGAGGGCCACCATTCCATTTTCACAAGGTGGAGGATGTTTCCCTTGCATGTCAGGATCTCGCATCCGCCAGTATACCATCTATTCGGCATACAGCTAAGATGATTGGGAAAATCGTAGCTTTATTTCCGGCAGCCCGGTTTGGACCTTTGCATTATCAAAATCTGCAAAGGGCCAAGATTGCTGCGTTAAAAAAGAACGCTGGTCATTTTGACAGACCTATGGGGCTGCCTTCCGATGCTAAGGTTGAGCTACAATGGTGGGTGTCCAATATTGGCAAGGCATTCAAACCCATTGTTGTGCCCAATCCGGTGGTATATTTGCAAACTGACGCAAGCTCTCTAGGCTGGGGAGCTGCGGACAGCTCTTCTAGTTGTGGAGGCAGGTGGGATCCCCTTGAAGCTAGCATGTTGCTAATACAAGGGATTAACTATTTGAAGCTGTTTGCAGCATTTCACGGACTGCGGGTATATTGTGCTAATCTTAGTGGTACTCATGTCCGTCTCCAAATAGACAACACCACAGCGGTGGCATATTTAAACCATATGGGCGGTACCAGGTCAGTCTCTTGTGACAAATTGGCTAATACTATTTGGTGCTGGTGTATTGATCGAGATATTTGGATTTCAGCTACCTATTTGCCAGGTAGGCTTAATACTGTGGCAGACACCAGGTCACGCAAATTCAATGATAATTTTGAGTGGATGCTGCATCCTCAAATATTTGCCCAAATTACAGCCAAATTTGGCCAACCGGATATCGACCTTTTTGCGTCCCGGTTGAACCATCAGGTACCGACATATGTTTCATGGGAACCAGACCCTGGGGCATTAGCGATTGATGCATTCTCGCTAGACTGGGGGAAGTGGGTTTTCTATGCATTCCCCCCATTTTGCCTCATCAGTCGGGTATTACAAAAAATCAGGATGGATTCTGCCAGAGGCATTCTTGTCATACCCGACTGGCCTACACAGCCTTGGTATCCGGTGGTCTCTGACATGATTAGTCAACCTTGGGTCCCTCTAGAGGGTTGCCCACATTTGGTTTCTCACCCTGTCTCAGGGGAGTTACACCCCTGCCATGCCTATCTAAAATTACTGGCTTGCAGGTTCTGACCAGGCCATGGATGCAGTATGGCCTTACCACCCGGACCATGAACACCATTGGAGCATCATGTCGAGAGTCAACCAGGCGGAGATATCTCTCCCACATCACCAAGTGGGAAGCCTACTGCAGTCGCTCTCACATCACCTGTGATGATGTCTCCATAGCCGACGTCCTGGAATTCCTCGCGGGGTTGCACCATGATGAGCACTTGAGTTATAGTGCCATCAACAGCGCCAGGAGTGCGCTATCATTCTACCTCAACATCGAGGTAGGATCGAACAGGCTAGTGTCCAGGCTTATGCGGGGAATATTCAATCTGAATCCGCCTACACCACGCTACAACATCACCTGGGATGTCAGGGATGTACTTACCCTGCTCAGGTCGTGGTCACCCATGGAAGGGTTACAGCTGGACCAACTCACTATGAAATTGGTGATGTTCCTAGCGCTGACTTCAGCACAGCGGGTTCAGACGCTCCACAAACTACGTATTGACAGGATGACTTCAACCCCTGGAGAAGTAGTCTTTTTTATCGATGAGCTACTTAAGCAGCATAGACCTGGGTGCACAGGGCTGCAGCTGAAGTTCCCGGCATACCCTGCAGATGCTCGGCTATGTTTAGCCACTCACATCCGTTACTACATCAAGGTGAGGAGGAGCATCAGAGGAATGGAGTTGTACCTGCTTGTCACTCACAAAAGACCTCACCATCGAGTGACAGTCCAGACGATATCCAGGTGGCTCCGGATCGTCCTGAATAAGGCAGGTATTGACACTAATGTGTTTACATCCCACTCCACCAGGGCTGCATCTACGTCGGCGGCGAGAGTCATGGAGGTACCCATGGACCATATCCTCGCCACAGCAGGATGGGCGAATGAAGCTGTGTTCCAGCGATTCTATAATAAGCCTGTTGCTGCTCCCCTTCAGTTCGCAGAGGCCGTGCTGAACGCCGGGTGTGAACGTGGGGATGTCCCTGATTAAAAGGGCGTTATTTGTTGTGTTATTAACAAATCTTCTTTTTGTTTCAGTATAACCTCGTTTCGTCAACTTGTTTCCTCCAATCCATCCTTGCTAGTGGTGTGTCCGCATGGACGTTGTCCAGGGCGTGTAATCACAGAAGCTTTGAAGTCTTCACGAAGTCACTCACGTGACTCCGAAATGAAATAGTAAGATTGAACGAGAACTTACCAAGTTTGAAGGTTGATCTTTATTTCATGAGGAGTTGCGGTGAGGGATTTCGTGCCCTCCGCTCCCAACCCTCGATCATCTTCAGCTGGTAATCAGAGTCTCTTTAAATCTTACTATGCCAAGTCATTTCTGTTGTTGTTTCTGTGATTCCACACCGCTGCTTTGAAGAATGTCGCGCATGCGTGCCGGCGGGCTCTTCACGAAATCCCTCACCGCAACTCCTCATGAAATAAAGATCAACCTTCAAACTTGGTAAGTTCTCGTTCAATCTTACTATTCTTTTTCTCCAGAGATGCTGTCTGACCCGCTGAGTTGTTCCAGCTCTTTGTGTCTATCTTTGTTTTAAACCAGCATCCGCAGTTCCTTCCTACACTATATTTACACTCATAACAAAGTGCTCCAAGGATGTCAAACGGCTAATTTAGGATATTATATTATTTGTATTTAAATCACATGAATAATAAAGACTGGTAATAAATGCCAAGACAAACTGAGATGGGGTTTGATATTCATACAAAATCAGTTAGTTCAGTTTCCTGTAGAAATAAAAAACTGCAGATGCTGGTTGTTACCAAAGATAGACACAAAGTGCTGGAGTAACTCAGCGGGACATGCAGAATCTCTGGAGAAAAACGATGGGTGACATTACAGGTCAGGACCCAGGTCGGGGCTGAGGAAGAGTCCCGAACCAAGACATCACCCGTCCTTTTTCTCCAGAGATTCTGCATGACCCACTGAGTTTCTCCAGCATTTTGTGTCTGTCTCTAGTTCAGTTTCATTATAGCTTTGAATTAAATTTGGGTGGCTTGGGTAAAGAACATAATTTAAGGCAGAGGTCTTATTTTGGGTACAAACAAGGAACTGCAGTTCCTGGTTTACACAGGAGGACACAAAGTGTTGGAGTACCTCAGCAGACCAGACAGCTTCTCTGGAGAACATGATAGGTGCCGTTTCAGGTGGGGACCTTTCTTCAGACTGATTGTGGTGGGGAGGGGGAAGAAAAATGGGAGAGAGGAGAGGCAGGACGAAGTGTGGCAGGTAATTAGTAAACACAGGTAAGGGGGAGGGTTGGATAGACAAATGGTTGGAACCACGGATGATTTTTTAAACATACTCTGGCATGAAAAAGGCTAAGACTGAAGAAGCTTTGAGGCCAGGAAGTCTTGTATGCTTGTAGGAGATATAGGGTGAGGGAGGGGTGGGACTGTGGAGGCATTAAGAATGAGAGTGTAGATTATAAAACCAACATTCTGTTGGATCGGGAGCTAGTGGAAAGTCAGATAGCTATGGGGTGATGAGTGAATGAGACGTGCAGCAAGCTAATAGAGGTGGGTAAAAATGGAAAATGCTGGAAAAACTCAGCATGTCAGGCAGCATCTGCGGAAAAAGAAACAGTCAACGGTTTGGGTCTGAAAGACCTCATCAATACTCAGATGCAAACCTTTGATTGTAGTACAGTGAAAAGTTTTTTAGCCTGATAGGAGTGAAGAGGGAGTGACTGGGGTGAAACTGGTCTTTGATTATGCTGGTGGTCTTACAGAGGCAGCATGAAGTGTAGATGGAGTCAATGGAAGGGAGGATGGCTTACATGATAGTCTGGGCTACGTCCACAACTCAATTTACCAAGAGAGCAGAGAGTCTATGTCAGATTCAGACAGTTGGGACTGACTGACAACGTTTGTATCTG
This sequence comes from Raja brachyura, assembly GCA_963514005.1. Next base: position 23,683,994 of record OY740800.1, read on the forward strand.
CCTTCAGACATTCCTGATCGATCTGGCAGATGTGTTGGCCCATGCAGTTTAGTTAATGCTTGGTGGAGATTTCCCACAAGATATATCAAAACCTTGCCTTGGGCATTTGTGCTTGGGATGCCTCCACATGCATCTGTGCATATATTCATAAGCACAACGATATTTTCTTGCAGATGGCATAGCAGACAATGGTTACATTATTCAATTTTCAGTTTTTTATTGTCATCGTGCCACATTGGCAAGGCTTGGTTGGAAGATGCTGAGCTAACCAAATAAAAAATACAGTGTGAAACACTGTGAAAGGGAGGTGTAGGGATAAGTGCACCTTTACAGAAGCATGATTCTATCTCCAGTTCAAGTTCTTGCTGTTGCTAATCTTTAAATTATTTCTTGGGAGAAAAAAACTAAATTATTATTTTGCCCAAGGTTTATTTACAGAGAACTACTGTGGTATATTGTCTAAGTGCATGTTTGTACATTATAATAAAGGCAGGCACAGTGGCACAGTGGTGGAGTTGCTGTCTCACAGGGTCAGAAACCCAGGATCGATCCTGACCTCGGGTGCTGTCTGTACGGAGTTTGTGTGTTCATCATCGGCTTTGACCTTCCTTCCATCGAGGGGATTTATCACAGTCGCTGCCTCAAAAAGGCTGGCAGCATCATCAAGGACCCACACCATCCTGGCCACACACTCATCTCCCTGCCACCTTCAGGTAGAAGGTACAGGAGCCTGAAGACTGCAACAACCCGGTTTAGGAATAGCTACTTCCCCACAGCCATCAGGCTATTAAACCTGGCTCGGAACTCTGAACATTAATATCCCTCCATCTGTTATTTGCACTTTATTAATTTATTAATTCATGGGTGTATTTATGTATAGAATTGTAGTCAATGCCTTCTATGTTCTGTTGTGCTATGCAAAGAAAGATTTTCATTGTCCTGTCAGGGACACATGACAATAAAATCTTTTGACTTTTGACTTTTGACTTTTTGTTCTCCCTGTGAGCGTGGGATTTCTCCGAGTTCCGATTTACTTTCACATTCCAAAGATGTACAGGCTTGTATGTTCATTGGCTCCTGTAAATTGCCCCTAGTTTGTAGGATTGTGAAAGTGGGATTACAGAGAACGAGTGTGAACGGGTGATCAGTGGTTAGTGCAGATTCTGTGGGGCTGAAGAGCCTGTTTCCACACGGTATCTCCAAACACAAAAATGATCGCACAAAGCCCTCTTCATCTTTGAGAATAGTTGGGCCTAATCACTCCCTTTACTCCCCTCTCCCAATAGGCATGAGGTAGAGAAATGTGAACACGCAGGTTCAGGTTCTTCCTAGCTGTTATCATGCAACTGAACCATCCTATCACCAATTGGAGAGCGGTCGTGACCTCCCATCTACTCCAATTGAGACCCTTAGACTATCTTTCTACCTTGCAGTAAATGTTATTCTCTTTATCCTGTATCTGCACACTGCGGACGGCTAGATTGTAATCAAGTATAGTCTTTCCGCTGACAGGATAGCACGCAAGAAAATGCTTTTCACTGTACCTCGATACATGTAATAATAATAAACTAAACTAAACTAATCTAAACTTATACTTCATTTTTTAAATTGTGTTACAAACCACATTACACTGAAACCTAAAGGATTTAAGAATAATTAAGGCGAGACGCAAGGTATAGCAGAAGGGACAAATATTGTCTGCCCTCCACAGATACTGCCCGACGCGCTGAGTTATTCCAGCACTTTGTGTTTTGCTACAATTAATGCAAGGTCTTAAAGCCTGTCAGGCCTTTTCAAGAGAGAGTTAGATCTAGCTCTTAGGGCTAAATGAATCAAGGGATATGGGGAGAAAGCAGGGTACTGATTTTAGATAATCAGCCATGATCATATTGAATGACGGTGCTGGCTCGAAGGGCTGAATGGCCTACTCCTGCACCTATTTTTCCATGTTTCTATGTTCCAAGTAAAATTATGAATGCAGGACCTGGAACGAGAAAGTAAAACAAAATACTTTGCATTTTAATAAAATGCCTTTCATAACTTCTGAATGTCCTTTACAGCATATTTGGATTTGAATCGTTGTCAGAATGTCTGAAACGTGGCAGCCAATTTGCCCTCAGTAAACCACAGCTTGTGAACCTTTCCATTAAAGTTGCTCCTGAGATAAATATGGCACTGGGCCAAACTGGCTTGTTCTTCTTTAGTTGTTGTATGTTCACCTGAGAGGTTTAGCTTCTCACTTTAACTTCTCCTGGTGTTGCTCTACCTTAACCTGGTGTTAGTGTGCTGGGCTAGGTACAGAATTAATGTGGGTGAACAAACAGCAGTGTTCAGAAGCAGTGATTTCACCCAAAACTTTATCTTTCAATCAATGAATTCAACCAATATTCCTCTGAACCCTTCCTATCCATATATCTGTCCACATGTCTTTTAAAAGTTGTAAATGAACCCACTTCTACAGATTTTTCTGGCAGCTTATTTCTGATACAGATTAACCTCTGAGTGAAAAAGTTGCCCCAGTTGTCCCTCAAAATCTTTCCTCCTCACCTTGAAGTATTGAAGTTGGGAGGTCATGTTACAGTTGTACAAGACTGGCCTCATTTTGAGTATTATGGTCAGTTTTGGTCAGTCTGACCTAGAAAAGATGTTGTCAAACTGGAAAGGGTGCCGAAAAGATTTAGGAGAATGTTGCCAGGACGCGAGGGCCTGAGCGATAGGGAGAGGTTGAGCAGGCTAGGACTTTATTCCTTGGAGCACAGCAGGATGAGGGGTGAACTGATAGCAGTGCATAAGATCATGAGAGGAATAGGGTAAATCCACAGAGTCTTTTACCCAGTTGGAGAACAGAGAACTTGAGGACAAAGGTTTAAGGTGAGAGGAGAAAAAACCTAAGGGGCAATTTTTTTGCACAAAGGGTGGTAGGTATATGGAATAAGCTATGGGAGGAGCTAGTTGGGCAGGTACTGTCTCATGTAAGAGATATTTGGACAGGGAGATGGATAGGAAAGGTTTAGAAGGATATGGGCCAAACGCTGGCAAGTAGGAGTAGTGTAGATTGAGCATGTTGGTCAGTGTTGGCAAGTTGACCTGAAGGGCCTGTTCCTATGCTGTATGGCTGTGTGACCCCCGAGCTTTAGAATATTCTACCCTGAGGAAAAAAATGTTCACTTTATCCATCATCCTCGTGATCTTATATCTCGATGAGTTCACCTCAGCAGTAACTTCCAAAGTCCCAGAATGCTAGAAATCTGAAATTAAAATCAGAAATGACCAGAAAATTCTCAGCAGCTAATACCACACTTGTGGGGCGAGACACGGATTAACATGAGATGCTGATGATATTTTCATTAGATTCCAGTATGAATCTTTCCAAAAAATGCAAAAAGCTCAGAAGGTCCAAGTGAGACAAACAAGCATGACAGAAATGTGGCTGTAAGTGGAGCTGGAGTTTAATGTGGCCAATGGGAGAAGTCTTGCAGGCCTCACCTCTGGGCCGAACCATTCTGTTCCAAGGTCCAAGAATGAGTCAAATACAACACAGTAATAAAGGCAATCTACAATCAAGTATAAAGGGCGGCACGGTGGCGCAGCCATGGGGTTATTGCCTCACAGTGCCAGAGACTTGTTTCAATCCTGACTATGTGTTCTGTTTGTGGAGTTTGTACATTCTCCCTGTGACCGCGTAGGTTTTCTCCAGGTGCTATGGCTCCCTGTACACTGTGAACTGAAAGCCTAGAAGAAAGGTCCCAATCCAAAATGTCACCTATCCATATTTTGCAGAGACGTTGCTAGACCGGATGAGTCACGCCCAACACTTTGTTTTTAACCTACAACGGTGACTCTGTTTTTCCCTCCACAACACTGGCCTGATCTACTGAGTATTTCCAGCATCTTATAGTTTAGTTTACTCAATAGGCCTTTTGGCCCACCAAGTCCGCGCTAGCCATTGATCAGCCACATACTTGTTCCATGTTTTCCCACTTTTGCATCCAGCATCCTATGAAAACTTATAAAGTCAATTCACCCACAAACCTGCACGTCTTTGGAGTGTGAGAGGAAACCGGAGCATCGGGCATCAGAATTAAAGGAGGTTCTTTTAAGAAAGAGATGAGGAGATTTTTTTTTTAGTCAGAGGGTTGTGAGTCTGTGGAATTCTTTGCTATTGGAGGTTGTGGAGGCAAAATCAGTGGATATTTTTAAGGCCGAGATTCTAGATTGGAACTGGTGTCAGAGGTTATGGGGAGAAGGCCGGAGAATGGGGTTAGGAGGGAGAGATAGATCAGCCACGATTGAATGGCGGAGTAGACTTGACGGGCTGAAATGGCCTAATTCTACCCCTATTCCTTATGACTGTATGACCAACCAGAGGAAACCCACGCAGTCCCAAATGGAACGTATGAAACAAAAGCACCCGTAGTTAGGATTGAACCCAGATGTCTGATGCTGTAAAGCAGTAACTCTACTGCTGCACCACTGTGCAGAAGATATAAAAGCATGAAAACTCATACCACCAGATTCAAAAATGGCTTATACCCAGCTTTGAAATCATCAAAGTGTACAGAAGGCAAGGACTGCCACTGTTGTGGTTTTGAATGTGTTTTTGTGGTTCTCCCAGTGACTGTGTGGGTTTTCTCCGGGTGCTCCAGTTTCCTTTCATACTCCGATGTCGTGCGGGTTTGTAGTTTAATTTGCCTCAGTTATTGTCCCTAGTGCATAAGTCAGAACTACAGCTGCCGGTGTGGGCTCGGTGGGCCGAAGGGCCTGCTTCCATGCTGTATCTCTAAACTAAGCTAAACTAAATTCAGCGGGTCAGGCAGCAACTCTGGAGAAAAAGGATGGGTGACATTTTGGGTTGGCACTTTTTTCTTCAGACTGAAGAAAGTAGAGGGGAGGGCACTAGTGGTAAGAAAAGGCCAGAAAAAATCAGGGCTGGTAACAGATGTCCAAGGAAGGGTGGAGCCCATAATAGCTCATTGTGGGCTGGGGAAGAGGTGCAAGGGTGCAAACAGTGGAACTAGTAGGATGACCTGGGTCGGGGAGGGGGGAGAGAGGGAATGCAGGGGTAACTTGAAATTAGAGAAATCAACATGTACTGCAGGGTTGTAAGCTGCCCAAGCGAAATATGAGTTGCTGCTCCTCCACTGGCCTCACTCTGACAGTGGAGGAGACCCAGGACTGAAAGGTCAGTGTGGGAATGGAAAAGAGAGTTAAAATGTTTGGCAACTGGGAGATTGTGATTGCCAAGACGATGAACATATGAGTAAAGTGAATGTATGTCTACTGGGACTCACACTGCATACTGATAGTGGATGGAAGATTTGAGACGAAGAATGTTTTTAATTAAGTGAAAAATAAGCAACTTCAAGTGAATGTATCAAAGTTTAACTCTGGCTGTACAACCAGACGAAGGGAAAAAAAATTCAAGTGATCAAAGTGCACAGAAGGCAGGAACCTTCACTGTTGTGGCTTTGAATAGGGAACATATTGCAAATGCATTTGGTTTAAACAATGCATTTGGTTTCTTGCTGTTACCACGAAGGTTCCCGCTAATGCTTGCTTCAATTATACAGCCTCAAGTTGTTTGAAGGAGAAGACTAGGAATATCCATCACAAAGTTTGTTTGCTAAAGCAATCTGGTTTTTAAACATTCTTATATTAAAATTAATACAATAAAATAAAGTGTGCAAATTAAAAGATCTGAGTCATCCAGTTTTATTTACAGACGTATTGGTCCGCTTCCAGATCCAATCACCATCTCTAACTTTTCACAGGGATGGATTCAGTGAGTGTAGACTGAGCTCCTCTCGCCACTTCACCCCCCCTCTTCCCCCTCCCGCCTCCATTCCTCCTTTTCCACTATCCCCCACCTTTCTCCCCTCTCCTCTCCCCCCTTCTTCCCTTCCCCCTCTTCCACCCTTTTCCCCGCTCCACTCTTCTCTCTCCCCTCACATCCCCTCCCCCCCTCCCCCTTCTGCCCCCCCACCCCCTCCCCCCCCCACCCCCTCCCCCCCTCCCCCCTCCCCCCCCTCCCCCCACCCCCCACAACTCATGGCCAACAGTTTAGTTTCCATGAGGACGTTGGGGGTTCAAAACCAACCTCTGGGGCCCCTGTGTTCACATTTATTTCTGAGATACAGTGCCCTAAGGCCCACCGTGTCCGCACCGACCAGTGATCCCCAGCACGCAAGCCCACACACGCTAGGGACAATTTATAATTATACAAAGCCTATCAACCTAGAGTTAGAGTTAAGGGCCTGTCCCACCAGCATGCAACTCGATGCGATTAGCGCGACCTAACGTGGTCGCTTGAGCCGTCCAGCGTCGCGGGGCCGGTCCCACTTCGATCGCCGGAGCCGTGCGGAATTGTGCGGAGTTCGTCCCGAGTTCGTCCCGACGCCGCGCGGGGCTCCGAAAAACCGACAATGTCCAAAAATCCCGCGCGGCAACGGTTTGTCGGCTCGCAGTCGACGCGACATTTACACACCGCCCGGACATCGTGCCTCCGTGAAACTATTTGTAAGTGCCTCCGTGACCCTCTATGTGTGTGGCTCCGTGGCCCTGTATGTGTGTGTGTCTCGGTGCCCCTCTCTGTGTGCCCCTCTAAGTCCTGGCGAACTTACCTTGGACTTGCTTCAAGTTCGCCTCGCTTTGCGCCGCGTTGCGCCACTCACCCAACCTCCGCGCGGCCCCTACTGCCGGTTTAGTTGCGCTTGCCGCATGCAGGCGCATGCTGGTGGGACCGGCCCTGTACAGGGGATCACCTGACCTCCGCGCGGCCCCCGCTGCCGGTTTGATCGCGTTCATCGCATATAGTTGCGTGCTGGTGGGACAGGCCCTTTAGGGTTTCCTCCCGCACTCCAAAGGTGCACAGGTTTGTATAAATTGTCCCTAGCGTGTGTGGGATAGTGTGCGGGGGTTCGCTGGTCGCAGGCTGAGTCCACAAATGGGGGGCGTCGGTGAAGTGGGGGGGGGGGGAGAATGGGAGAAGGGAGAGAGAGGGGAAGAAGAGGATGAGAGGGGAGTGGAGAAGGGGGAGAAGAGTGGAGCAGGGAGAAGGGAGGAAGGGGGGAAGGGAAAAGGGGGGAGGGGAGGGGAGAAGGGTGGGGGGGAGAAGGAGGGATGGGGGTGGGAGGGGGGTGGAGGGGAGAGGAGAGTTCATTCTACACTCACACTCACCCCTGTGAAAAGTTAGAGACGGTGATTGGATCTGGAAGCGGACCAATACATCTGTAAATAAAACTGAATGATTCAGACATCTTTTCACTTGCACAATTGATTTTGTACTAATTTTAATATATTAATATTTAAAATCCATGCATTGAAGGAAGAATATTTTACAGCCCATCTGTGGTCCCTAACCCTAACCCTAACCCTAACCCTAACCCTAACAAACCCGTAACCGGGCGTCACCCGCAGGGCAGCATACGTCAGCGTGTATGTCGCGCAACCTGGCGGTTTTACAGGCGTCAGTCACTGACGCTCCGCAGTCGCCAAAAAAATCACAAAGTGGGACAGGCCCTTTATTTCACCTTTGCCAAGACTGAATCACTGCACATCTAAAGTAATTTCATGTTTGTACCTTGGTGCCTTTTCTCATAGTTCCTTGCACTATCACTGACTGGAGAGTGGTCCTGATCTATCATCTACCTCTTTGGAGACCCTTGGACTAACTTTAACTGGACTTTACCGGACTTTATCTTGCACTAAATATTATTCCCTTTATCCTGTATTTGTACACCGTGAACGGCTTGATTGTAATCATGTATAGTCTTTCCACTGACTGGATAGCACTCAACAAAAAAGCTTTTCACTATGTATGTACATGTGACAATAATTAACTAAACTAACTAACTGACTAACATATGCTTCTTCTCCACCTGTAGCAGTTAAACCACCAGGATTACCCTGCACTCCCCAGCAAATTCAGACTAAAAGAAGTTACATGAATATGACACATTTCATGAGCTTAATGCTTTATGCTCAATGAAACATTTTTGAGGAGTAGTCACTGTTCCAAGTCATTGAGGCAGAGAACTATGATGATGACCAGAAATTCAACTGTTTTAGTGTCAACCATGAGGTGTTGATTGTGAAGAGAGTGAATGTTTAGTTTAGTTTAAAGATACAGCGTGGAAACAGGGCCTGCTACCCACTGAGTCCACGCCGACCCTCGATCACCCATTCACATTTGTTCCATGTAATCCCACTTGCGCATCCTACACACTAGGGGAATTTACAGAAGCCAATTAACCTACAAACCTGTATGTCTTTGTAGTGTGGGAGGAAACTGGAGCACTTGAAGAGAACCCTCGCGGTCGCAGTGAGAACATACAAATGCCACACAGACAGCACCCTTAGTCAGGATTGAATGCGGATCTCTGGTGCTATGAGGCAATCCTTGTACCTATCTATAAGCCTCTTAAGTGCCATTATTGCATCTGCCTCCATCAGCCTGGCCATGTGCTCCAAGCCCATAACACTGTGTAAAATATCTGCCCTGCATATCTTTTTTTAATTTAGTCTTCTCATGTTTAAGCTATGCCCTCTAGTGTTGGAGATGTCCACTGCAACCATGAGGTGCTGGTTTAGTTTAGTTTAGAGGTACATCATGGAATCAGGCCCTTTGGCCCAGGGAGTCCACGTCGTCTATCGATCGCCATTCACACTAGTTCTATGTATTCCTGCCTTTGCATCCACTCCATATACACTAAAGGCAATTTACAGAGGGCCAATTAATCTACAGACCTGCACGTCTTTGGGATGTGGGAGGAAACCAGAGCCCCAAGCGGTCAATGGGAGAATGTGCAAACTCCGTACAGACAGCACGAAAGTGCTTAATGCTCAATGAAGCAATTTTGAGGTGTTGTCACTGTCCTGGCACAAACCTGCAATTCAATTAGTAGCTTTGACATTTACATCTTCATCCCAAGAATGATTTTTATATAAATGATCACAAATCCTATTTTTTCTTCCATTAGTTTGAGGAAGTCTGGCTTCTATAAAGCAATGACTGTAACATGTTGGAAGGAGATCAGTGTTTAGCAAAATACTAACCTCTTTACCATGCTAGACTTGTTGTATAATCTGCTTTCTACTCTTGAGTCATGTCTGATTTTGCAACATTATGAAACTTGAACATAAATAGAACCAGTTGCAAGATTATTATTTTCAACTTTATTTTTCATCGGAAAGCATTTGGACAATTTTTTTCCATCCTGAGGTTGCAGCTGACTAGACTGTTAAAATCAGAAGAATTCGAAAATTTCCTGTTGTTTCTTGTAGACTGAATACAAATCTTCTTGGAAGTAGAATGTGCAAATTATTTTATTCAACGATCGTTTAGTTTAACTGTTTGGAAGAAACTGAATGAAAGAGAAGATTTTGAATGATGTGCATTCATCATTCTCTGTCCCCACCTGCTCTCCCCACCCCTTCCCTACCACGAACCTCCTGAGTCTCTCCCGCAGCATCACCAAATAAGCAGAGGCCATTCAGCTCTTTGAGAATGGACCCATAGTCATACAGCATAGAAACAGGCCCTTCGGCTCGACTTGCCCACGACGACCAACATGCCCCATCTCCACATTCCCACCTGCCTGCATTTGCTCCATAAATCCTCTAAACCTGTCCAATCCAAGTACCTGTCCAAATGTCTCTTAAACATTATTATAGTATCTGCTTCAACTACTTCCTCCAGCAGCTCGTTCCACACACCCACCACCCTTTGTGTAAAAAAGTAGCTTCTTAGGTTCTTATTAAGTCTTTCCCCCCTCACTTTAAACCCTCTGGTTCTCAATTCCCCGACTCTGGGCAGAAGATTCTGTGTGTTTACCCTATCTATACCTCTCATGTTCTTATACACCACCCCTGATCCTCCTGCACTCCAAGGAATAGCCCCAGCCTGCTCATCCTCTCCCTATAGCTCAGGCAACATCCTTGTACATCTTCTCTGTGCCCCTTCCAGACTGTCTTGCCATTCAGCAAGAACATTGCTGAGATGTGAAATAAAACAGTTAATTCTATCTCATTTCCCCCACCTTTGGCCAAAAACATTTAAAATCAGATTTTAAATCAATACAATACAATACAATTATTTATTGTCATTTGAACCTCAAATAAAGTTCAAACGAAATTTGGTTTTGGAATTTGGAATGCAGGTCCGTCCCAGGTTAGCTTTTCATCTTTCATTTCTGGGCAGCACAGTGGCGCAGCGGTAGAGTTGCTGCCTTAGAGCGCCAGGGACCCAGGTTTTATCCTGACGACGGGTGGAGTTTTCACGTTCTCCCTCTGATCATATGGGTTTTCTCCGGGTGCACTGGTTTCCTCCCACAATCCAAAGACATGCAGGTTTGTAGATTAATTGGCTTCTGTAAAATTGTAAATTGTCGGTACTCGAGAATTTTGTGTCTACGCATGGAACACGGTGTCTTCCACAGTGCAAATGCGACAGGCTACTGGCATGGTCTGCTCTCTGAACTAATGAGTGTTGGTGTAAATGTTGCAATCACGCATTTAAAATTCCACAAGGATCTCAAAAAATAACCATCCAGCAAAGGCCCACTGTTGGCCCCACTTATTATGGTGATCTCATCATCTCTCCATAATGATTTCCATCTGGTAGATGAGTGCTCAGTCTCAAGAAGATGACAGCTTGCTGGAGCCACAGGCAACAAAATGCTTTGCAGTTTTTACTGCTTTCTTTGGACTCAGTTGAATTGTATCCCTTGCCACCATTCTGTATTTACAAGCTTATGGAAAAGATTTGCTTGAATCATGCATTCAGTATAGAGACCTGGGTTCGATCCTGATTGCGGGTGCCGTCTTTACGGAGATTGTACGTTCTCCCTGTGACTGCATGGGTTTTCTCCAGGTGTTCCGGTTTCCTCCTCACTCCAAAGACGTTCAGGTTTGTAGGCTAATTAGCTTCTGTAAATTGTCCCTAGTGTGTAGGATAGAATCAGTGTACGGGTGAACGCTGGTTGGTGCGGATTCGATGGGCCAGAGGACCCATTTCCATACTGTATAGCTAAACTAAGTTAAATTAATCCATGTCATACAGCAAGGTGACAAGCCCGTCGGCCTAGCTTGTCCATACAACCAAGATGCCCATCTAAGCTAGTCCCTATTATCCATGTTTGCCCTATATCCCTTTAAGACTTCCCTATCCATGCATCTATCGAAATGTCATCTAAATGTTATTGTACCTGCCTCAACTACTTCCTTTTGTGATCGATTGAAAGATACATCATGGAAACAGACCCTTCGGCCCACCGAGTCCATGCCGACCATCAGTCATCCATTCACACATGATCCATTTTAACCCACTTTTGCATCCACTCATGTACACAATGCACAGAGATCAATTAACCTACAAACCTGCACGTCTTTGGAATGTAGAAAGAAAACTAGAGCACTCAGAGAAAACCCACGGGGTCACAGGGAGAACATGTAAACTCCACACAGACAGCACCTGAGGTCAGGATCGAACCTGGGTACCACTGCCCACAGCGCTGCTGTAACTTGGTATTTTTAAGGAAGAGATTGACAGGTTCTTGATTAGGAAGGGCACCAAAGGTTGTAGGCAGAAGGCAGGAGAAGGGAATTGAGAGGGAAAGATAGATCAGTCACAATTTAATGATGGAGCACTCAATGGACCCAATTGCCTAATTCGGCTCCTAGGTTTTATGGTCCTATTATGCTTTTTCCATTCTGTCGTCTTCATTCCCATGCTCATTGCTGTTCCTCTGCCACTACTCATCTCCCTCTTCTGCTGTCCTACCATTCTTAGTGTTTTCTCATTCACTCTTGATGGCCCTCACCACAACCTTCATCACATTCAGCAAGCCCGTTTCATCCACTCACTTTCCTTTCCTCCTCCTCCCCTTTCAAAGTCCTCCCCTTAGTTTAGTTTTGTTTAGCGATACAGCGCGGAAACAGGCCCTTCAGCCCACCGAGTCCGCGCCGACCAGCAATCCCCGCATGGTAACACTATCCAACACATACTGGGCACAATTTACAATTGTACTGAAGCAATTAACCCACAAACTTGTGCGCCTTTGAAAAGTGGGAGGAACTGAAGCACCTGGAGAAAACCTAAGTTAACAAGGAGAATGTACAAACTCCGTGCAGACAGCACCCATAGTCAGGATTGAACCCGGGTCTCTGGCACTGTATGTCAGCAAGTCTACTGCTGCACCACTGTGCTGCCCTTACTTTCCTCTTCCTAGAACCTGGCTCTTCCTCTGCCTTCTCTTTCATTTCCCATTCTTCGCATTGGCAAAACAGAGAAGGCGGCAGAACCCTCAGGATGTTACCTATGGAGTATTCAAAGAGTTCAAATTCCAATGGAGAAGGGGATATCACAGTAAATGATGAATACTCTGGCCCAGAAGTTTAATTGCAGGTTGTATTTTCTTTGTCTGCGCATTCCTACATCGAATGCACAAGGATGATATCACTCCCATGCAGCCTCTTCTAGGAGGCTTGCAAGGAGAAAGGGACTACATAGAAATAGAAGGTCCCAGGGAAACACATCAACATTCACACTCTGGATGACTCCATGTTTTATTGGCACAAGTCTGCTTTGTGAACTTTCCTCCCTTTTCCCCTGACAACATGCGGTGCAGTGGCGCAGCGGTAGAGTTGCTGCCTTCCAGCGCCAGAGACCCGGGTTCGATCCTGACCACAGGTGCTGTCTGTACAGATTTTGTAAGTTCTCCCGCTGACCTCGTAGGTTTTCCTCGGGTGCTCCGGTTTCCTCCCACACTCCAAAGACGTTCAGGTTTGTCGGTCCGTTGGCTTTGGTAAAGTTTGTAAATTGTCCCTAATGTGTAGGATAGTGCTATTGTACGGGAATCGCTGTCCAGCAGGGACTCGATGGGCCGAACGGCCTGTTTCAGCTCTGTATCTCAAAAGTAAGGTAAACGTAAAGTAATCCCTTTGGGTGCCTTGAGTTAAGCGGACCCTTGAATCTAATCACCACCTCACAAACTGGTCCTGGACATTTCCAATCCTTCCAACTATTCCAAGCTGCTCAATGGATGGCCTGGTCCACAGCCATCAACTCTATCAGCGAGCTAAACTGGAAATGGTGCAGCAAAGATTTAGGAGGATATTAAGCTCAAGACTCGAGGCCAGTACTATAGGGAGAGGTTAGGACTTTATTCCTTGGAGCGCAGGAGGGTGAGGGGTAATCTTACAGAGGTGCAGAAAATCATGAGAGGAATGGATCGGGTAAATGCACAGAGTCTTTTTCCCAGAGAAGGGGAGTCAAAAACCAGAGGGCATAGGTTTAAGGTGAGGGGAAACAATTTAATAAGTACCCGAGGGATAACTATTTTACACGATGAGTGGTTGTATGGAACGAGCTGCAGGAGGAGGTAGTTGAGGCAGGTATCACAATGGTTAAGAAACATTTAGACAAGTACATGGATAGGATAGGGATATGGACCAAATGCAGGCAGGTGGGATTAGAGTAGATGGGACATGCTGGTTGACTTGGGCAAGTTGGGCCAAAAGGCCTGTTTTCATTCCGTATGACACCTCTATATCAGAACCGTATCTTAATCCACTGAGCTACTCCAGCATTTTGTGTCTACCTTCATAATAAAAAGCTCTGCAGTTGTAAAACAGCTAGCTCACAGCACCAGAGATCCAGGTTCGATCCTGTCCCCAGGTGCTGTCAGTGTGGAGTTTGTACATTCCCCCAGTAACCGCGTGCGTTTCCTCCGAGTGCTCCAGTTTCCTCCCACATCCCAAAAATTTGTGGGTTGCCGTGTTTGAGTACTAAGTGCTAAGAACAAAGTGATAATCAAATTTAGTTGAACAAGTTGAAGAACAAGTAAAATTTTGTAGTCAATATGTTTTAATGGCTACAATGTATGAACAATAACTTTTCCAAAAGTGTTAAAGATACAAGGCATGTTTATCACATCTGTAAGTGACACATTTTTCACATCATTTATTTTGGAACAAGTTCTCCCGTGGAACTTTGGCATAAATCTTTTCTTCCGTTGCAACACGTTCAATAATTTAGGTTGCAATTTTCCCCCCACTGGTTCGATCCAGAGACTTAGAGCCATAGTCAGACAGCGTGGAAACAGGCTCTTCGGCCCAACCTGCCCACACATGTCTCATCTACACTCTCCCACCTGCCTACATTTGACCCATATCCCACTAAACCTTTCATATCCATGCACCTGTCCAAATGTTTCTTAAACATTGCGATAGTACCTCAACTATCTCCTCCGACAGCTCGTTCCGTACACCCGCCATCCTTTGTATAAAAAAAAGTTTCCCCTCAGGTTCCTATTACATCTTTTCCTCCTCACCTTAAACCTTTCTCCTCTGGTTCTTAATTCCCCTACTCTGGGCAAGAGACTGTGCATCTACCCGATCTATTCCTCTCATGATTTTGTACACATCTATAAGGTCACCCCCTCATCCTCCTGCGCTCCAAGGAATAGAGTCCTGGCTTGCTAAAGTAGCCTGTAGGTACAGCAGACAGTGAAGAAAGCGAATGGCATGCTGGACTTCATAACAAGAGGAGTTGAGTAGAGGAGCAAAGAGGTCCTTCTGTAGTTATACAGGGCCCTAGTGAGCCCACACCTGGAGTATTGAGGGGTAGTTGAGGTCAGTTCCGGGTAGTTGAGGCCAGTTCATTGGCTATATTTAAGAGGGAGTTAGATGTGGCCCTTGTGGCTAAGGGGATCAGAGGGTATGGAGAGAAGGCAGGTACGGGATACTGAGTTGGATGATCAGCCATGATCACATTGAATGGCGGTGCAGGCTCGAAGGGCCAAATGGGCTACTCCTGCACCTAATTTCTATGTTTCTATGTTTCTATGTATTGTGTGCAGTTTTGGTCTCCAAATTTGAGGAAGGACATTCTTGCTATTGAGGGAGTGTAGCGTAAGTTCACAAGGTTAATTCCCGGGATGGTGGGACGGTCATATGCTGAGAGAATGGAGCGGCTGGGATGGTATACTCTGGTATTTAGAAGGATGAGAGGGGATCTTATTGAAACATATAAGATTATTAAGGGTTTGGACACGCTAAAGGCAGGACAATGTTCCCGATGTTGGGGGAGTCCAGAACTAGGGGCCACAGTTTTAGGAATAAGGGGTAAGCCATTTAGAACGGAGATGAGGGAAATACTTTTTCACACAGAGAGTTGTGAGTCTGTGGAATTCTCTGCATCAGAAGGCAGTGGAGGCTGGTTCTCTGGATACTTTCAAGAGAGAGCTAGATAGGGCTCTTAAAAATAGTAGTGTCAGGGGATATGGGGGGGAGGCAGGAATGGGATGATCAGCCATGATCACATTGAATGGCTCGAATGGCCTAATCCTGCACCTATTGCCTATTGTCTATTTCTCAATCTTTTCCCTATAGCTCAGACCTTCGAGTCCTGGCAACATCCTCAGAAATCTTCTCTGCATCCGTTCCAGCTTGAGATCTTCGTTCCTATGGCATGTTACATTTCTATAGCCCCCTCCTGAAACACCTACAGAATAGAATCCATTGCCTACCAATAGCACTTGGATTTTAAAGATCTCAGATCCCCAAACCCAGTACTATTTAAAAACCGTTTCTAATCATATTCTTGCAGGGTTAAAATTAGGAGCTAAAACAAGAAGAAGCAACAGTTAAACTAAAGGCAATAATAAGCGATGCAACTTAATTAACTATGCTTTATTTCCTATATATAACTCAATGTTGCATACAAGTTGTTAATGGAAGATGCATAAATGTCATGCATGATTTACAACATACAACATCGGTGAGGTTACAATATTATTTATTGTATCTATGAAAAATTATTCTAACATTTTAGGAGCTGTTATTCTTTAAAAAAAAATGATATAGACAGAATTACATAATAATAAAAGAAAGTTGCTTAATTGGTAATTAAAATTACATTTCTTTTTCCATAACACCTCCATGCAAAATTAAATTGCAAAACCCAATTAAATCCCCTCTTTTACGGATTCTTACAGATCCTAAAGCAGTTCCAATCCTGTTTTGTGAGAGTCAAATGATCACGAATAGAAAAGGTGTTAAATTGATTCAGTATGCATTACAACATTGGCCCATGACATTCCTATAAGATTTTTGTGAAAAATATATCTTGATTTAGATGTATCAGAAAGCTAAATTGTGTATGAAATCCAGCTTATTATAACATTTGTAAGTCTTTAAAAATTAAAGAGTTCCTATTGCTCAAATGTAGTGTATATAATATCTCTCGTAGTCAATTAAACAGCAGAAGAGCGTTCTAAATAATGGAATCAATGTACAAAGACAACGGTGAAGTAACATCATTCAGTTTTAACATTGCACCTGTGCATACTCAGTTTACTGGGAAGCTTTAAAAAAAACTGTTATTCAATTTGCAGCCAGCTGGAGAATATAATTCATATATGCTATATTTCAAAAGGATGCTTCCTTGCCACTTTGCACAGCGTTAACCTTTAACATACACTACTGTAACATTAATTTATTTTCAATTATATTGTCAATTTTAATTAGCCGTTAAGAGAAAAGTTATGATTATGTGACGATATAAGAATTAAAGGTGTTAGGTTTGCACTATATGATGTGTTAATAGGTGAACAATTTGAAATCAAGCCATTTTCTTCTCAATTGATTAAAATGTCCCCAGCCACGCGGAGGCACAGTGACATATCTATGGGCATGCTTTCACGGGTGAGATGATTGCCATCCAGTCGCAGGTGTTTCATCTTGGAGAAATCCACAGAGGTGGTTAGACGACAGAAGCTAGACAAGGTGAACTCTGAAAAACGAGTGACAGTATTAGAACATGAACAAACAGCAGCTCAGCACAAGAACAGGCCCCTTGGCCCACAAGGTCCGTACAATCTCCGTACAATGTCCGTACAATGTCCGTACCAAACACAATGCCAAGGTCAACTAATCTCTTCTACCTGCATGTGATCCATGTCCTTCCTTCTCCACATTCCCAATTAAAAGCCTCTTAAATGCCACTATCATATCTACCTTCACCACCATCCTTGGCAGCACGTTACAGGCACTCAAAACCCTATGTGCAAAATACTCGCCCTGCATCTGTCTGTCTGTCTGTCTGTCTGTCTGTCTGTCTGTCTGTCTGTCTGTCTGTCTGTCTGTCTGTCTGTCTGTCTGTCTGTCTGTCTGTCTGTCTGTCTGTCTGTCCGTCTGTCTGTCTGTCTATCTTGGTATTTACAGAGTATATCTGTAAATTATCTGTTGTGCTGCTGCAAGTACGAATTTCATTGTTCCATATCAAGGCTTATGACAACAAGGCATTCCTGATACTTGTCTGTTGACCCTTCTTTGGCCTCTTATGGGTGGCAACCCTTCTTCAGACAGTTCTGCTTGCATCTTCTTTAAACTTTGCCCCACATATCTTAAAGCTATGCCCGCTAGTCTTGGGCATTTTCATGTATGTATTTCAACCACCACCCCCAGAAGCACGTTCCAGGCACTCACTACCCTCAGTGCAAAATCCTTGCCTTGTGCATCCTCCTTAAAATTTACCCCTCTCACCTCAAAGCTTCGCCAACTAGCCTTTTCCATTTTCACCCTGGAATATAGATTCTAACAGTCTACCCTATCTGTACTTCTAAAAATTCACATCTTTAATCAATAATGTTTTATTATTAATGTTTAATGTTTTATGTGTCATTCCAAACTCACTGTATGTTGCCACTTGCGGGCAGAGCACCAAGGCAAATTCCTTGTATGTGAATACTTGGCCAATAAACTTATTCATTCATTCATTCATTCATTAACCTGTACTAATAATTGTATATATTTCTATCAGGTCGTTAAGTACTTTATGCCCAGCAGTATGAATATTGATTTCTCTAACTTCAAGTAATCCCGGCATTCCCTCTCTCTCCATCCCTTGCCCACCCAAGTCGCACCAGCTTTTCGTCTTCACCCAACATACAACCAGCAATGGCCCATTTCCTTTATCATTGTTACTTTCTGCCTATCTTTCATTCATTGCTCTTTATCTCTCGACATCATCTTCTATATTTCCCTTTCCCTTTCCCCTGACTAGTCTGGTGAAGGGTCTCGACATGAAACGTCACCCATTCCTTCTCTCCAGAGATGCTGCCTGGTCCGCTGAGTTACTCCAGCTGTTTGTGTCTATCTTCGGTTTAAACCAGCATCTGCAGTTCCTTCTTACACACTTTATGTACTTCTATCAAATATTGAAAGAAAACAAGAATAACTGATTGTACTTAAGATCAGCACCACACACATGTACGAGGCATGTCAGATTTTCATTTTCATGTGCTTTGGCACTAAATGTGAGTAAAAGTATGTGGCACTCTGATAGATCTTAATTAGACTTCAGTTTCCCATAAATCTCAAGATTAATTTTAAACACAGGATTTGTCACTTCAGGATAAACAACTCGCAAAGCAAAATATCACCAAATTCTAAATCTTTGAGATCTTTCTCCAACAATAACAGCAATAAAGATGTGTTTAAGAAGGAAGTACAGGTGCTGGACAATCGAAGGTAGACAAAAGTGCTGGAAAAGTGCATCTATGGAGCGAAGGAAATAGGTAACGTTTCGGGCCGAAGCCCTTCTTCAGACTGATGTGGGGGGGGGGGGGGGGGGGGGGGGATGGGGGGGATGGGTGGTGTTGGGTGTGTGGGGGGTGGGGTGCTTCTCCCTCCCCCCCCCCCCCCCCCACTCCACCCTACATCAGTGGGTGGGTGGGTAAGTGGGTGAGTGGGTGGGTGGGAGGCATGGGTGGGTAGGTGGATGAGTTGGGTGTATGGTTGAATGGATGTATGGGGAGTTGGATAAATACAAGAACAATAGTGCAAAAACAAAAAGAATGCCCCAAAAACTATGTAGTTTGGGGCTTATTTGGAGGTTATAGTGTTCAAGAGCCTGATTGTTGTTGGGAAGAAGCTGGTCCTGAACCTGGATTTTACAGTTTTCAGGCTCTTGTCTGATTCTTGCTAATGGCAGGAATGAAATGAGAGTGTGGCCTAACCCAAAACATAACCTATCCATGTTCTCCTATCTCCTTCGCTCCTTAGATGCTGCTGCACCCGCTGAGTTTCTCCAGCTTTTTGTGTAACCCATGCTGCCTGACCTACTGAGTTACTCCAGAACTTGGTGTCCTTTTGTGCATTAACCAGCAACTGCAGTTCCTTGTTTCCTCCCCTGACAGACATTGGTTTTGGATTCTGTCACTGCGTGGGTGAAAAGTATACTCCTCGATTCTAATCTTTAAATTTATACCTTCTTGTATTTAACTTACCTAACTAGATGTCAACAAAGACAGATCAATTCAACCAATAGGTCTTGATGTGCTCAAATATTTGATTAATGGTACATCCTTATATTCGTTGAGTCAAATAACTTGGTGTACGCTTATGTCCAATTATTTGAGTCAAATAGTAATAGGGGATGAATTATTAACAGTAGCTGTCTGAGTAGCCATTGCCTTGGTTTAATCATGGGTTTCTCCATTGACTATTTTCGCCCATTATTTTAGTTTAGTTTAGAGATACAGCAGAGAAACAGGCCCTTCAGCCCACCGAGTCTATACCGACCAAAGATCTCCCATAAACTAGTTCTATCCTACCCTCTAGGGACAATTTACAGAAGCCAATTAACCTACAAACCCGCATGTTTTGGGGATGAGGGAGGAAACCGGAACACCTGGAGAAAACCCACGCGGTCACACTGAAAATGTACAAACTCCGTACAGACAGCACCCGTGGCCAGGATCGAACCTGGGTCTCTGACGCTGTAAGGCAGCAACTCCACCACAGCGCCACTGTGCTGCCCCCAAACACTCTAATCCAGGTAATATCCTTGTGAATCTTTTCTGCATCTTTTCCAGTTAATTCACCTCTTTCCTGCAGTATGGCAAAGAGAAACGCACCCAGAGCAGCCTCACCAACATTTTGTACCACAACATCCCAACACTTGCTGTCAATGCTTTAGCAGCAGAAGCCCAGCATGCCAAAATTTTTATGTAGCACCCTGTCCACCTGTAGTGCCACATTTTGGGAGCTATGTCCTTTTACCTCAGGAGTTTTCTCTTCAACAGCACTCCCCAGGGTCCTGCCATTCACTGTCTATGTCCTCCCTTGGTTAGCTTCCCAAAATGAAGCACTTTGCATATGTCTGGGTTAAAACTCCGCCTGCCATTTCCTTGCTCATTTTCACACTTGATCCATATCCTGCTGTAGCCTTGATGAACACTGGTGAGGAATATCTTGCAAAATCCCCAAACTTTAGATTATATTCTGCTAACGGACAAGCTCCTCATTAGCTTTTCTGCGGGCAAAGTCATGCATGGGGAAAATGTGGGCATGTCATAGTCATAGAGTCATATAGCGTGGAACCCAACTTGCTCACATCGACGAACATGTCCCATCTACACTAATCCCACCTGCCTGCTTCTGGCCTATATCCCTTTAAACCTATCCTATTCCATTCTAAATGTTTTTTAAATGTTGCAATAGTCCCTGCCTCAGCTACCTTTTCCAGCAGCATTTCATACACCCATCACCCTTTGTGTCAAAAAGTTACCCCTCAGGTTCCTATTACATTTTTTCCCCACCTCACCTGAAAAAATATGTCTTCTGGTTCTCAATTCCCCTGCCCTGGGAAGAGTCTGCTGCCTTCTCTGCACTCTTTTCAGCTTGACAACATATTTCCAAAACGTGATGCCCAAAAATGAACACAATACTCTAAATGTGGCCGCACCAACATCTTATACAACTGCAACATCTTATCCCCACTTTTATACTCATTGCTCTGGTTGACAAAGGCCAATGCACCAAAAGCCTTTTTGACCACCTTATCTACCTGTGACGTCTCTTTAAAGGAACTATGTACCCATACTCCTACATGTGCAGATTTGCCCCTAATGGAAATTTGATTTTACCTGATTTCTTTTAGGAATTGTAATGAAATGCAGTCAGACTTACTTTCAATCTTATTCGCCTGTAGATACAGATTTTCTAGGTTTTCGTTGACAACTGGGATTGTCTTCAATTCATTGAAGGCAAGGTCCAACTCAATCAGTGAGGTGATGTTGAAGACTTTGTCGGGGATTCCTTCATCCGTTATTTTATTATTTGCCATGCGTAGGTATTGCAAGGTGGGATATTTGTGGAAGTAGTCCTTAGGAATCTTGTCAATGTTATTGTAATCCATGTAGAGCATTTCGATGGCGGGCGGGAGATTTTCAGGTAGTTTGGTTAATTTGTTCCTACTCAAGTCAACGAACATCAGTGACTTCAAATTGCCCAGCACTCCGCCGACATCTTTCAACTTGTTGTCTTCCAGTACAAGCGTAGTCAGATTTTCAAGTCCTTTTAAGCCGTTTCCAATCTTCGAGATCTGGTTCGACGACATTTTCAGCTCCATCAATGACTTTGGAAGGGAGGGGATGACTTCTGTCAGGTTGTTCCTGTTGAAATACAACCTCTGTAAAGACTTTAGCTTGGAGAAGGCTTTCTTGCCTACCTTCTCGTTGACGATCTCATTGTTGTCGAGGACGATCCATCGCAAGTCGGTGGCGTTTTCGAAAGCATTGTTTGGAATGCCCGTGAGCTGGTTGTTTTGGAGGTAAACATACTTTATCTGTGCTGGCACGGCCGGGATTGTTTTAAGCTTGCGGTCATTGCAGTACATGGCAGTGGGGAAGGTGTAGGGACACTCACACTCAACCGAGCAGACTGGATATGGAAGACCCGCTTGGTTTGCTGGATAATAACCAAAGAATGAATCGTAATCATACTGACAAAGTATGCAGCTGACCAGCAAAGCGAATATAGGAAGTTGAATGAGCTTCATCTTAGGAGTGAGTGTACGATACTGCTGTATGTAGAGAACATGGGAAAAAATATGCATGGAATTAATCCTCTTATCTCAAATGACAGGAATATCAATATTCAACAATGTATTTGAGTTAAAATGTAGGAACAAAAAGCTGCCAATGCTGGTTTACGGAAAAACTCACAAAATGCTGGCATAATGCAACGAGTCGGGCAGCATTCCTGCAGAACGTGGATAGGTGACGTTTCAAATTGGGACCTTTCTTCAGACCCAAATTGTCATCTTATGAAGAAGGTTCCCAAGCCGATACGTCACCTATACATATTCTTCAGGGATGCTTCCTGAGTTATTCCAGCACTTAGTGTTTTAACATATAGAAACTGCAAAGTAACGAGCTGTACTAGAAAATTCCAGCCGCACAATTGCGCAGCAGTAGAGTTGTGCCTCGCAGCGCCAGAGACCCGGGTACGTTCCTGACCACGGGTGCTGTATGTACGAAGTTTGTACGTTCTCTCTGTGACCGTGTGGGTTTTCTCCAGGTGCTCCAGTTTTCTCCCACATGCCAAAGATGTACAGATTTGTAGGTTAATTGGCTTCTGGGAATTGTAAATTGTCCCTGGCGTGTAGGGTCGTGCGGGGTAATCGCTGTTCAGCATGGACCCAGTGGGCCGAAGGGCCTGTTTCCACGCTGTATCTCTAAAGTCTAAAGTCTAAATCTGGTGAAGGTGGAACTGGGAACAGGAAGGCATAAGGGGAACGGTTCCTTGGGAATATTGGAAGGGGAGGTGAGGGGCCTGGTGGTGGAGTCTCAATAGAGATGGGTGGATTTGTGAATGTGGAGACTGGATGGGTGGAAAGTGAGGACCAGGGGACCATATCCCCCCCAAACCGGTCATATCCATGTACCCGTGTAAATGTTTCTTAAACTTTGTGAGAGTACCTGCCTCAACCTCCTCCAGCATCTGGTTCCATACACCTACCACTCTTTGTGTAAACAAAGTTGCCCTTCAGGCCCCTATTAAATCCGTTCCCCCTCACCTTAAACCTTTGTCCTCTTTGTTCTTGTTTCCACTGCAATGGATAAATAACTCCATGCATTTACCCTATCTATTCCACTACTAATCTTATACATCTCTGTAAGATCACCCCTCATTTTCCTGTGCTTCAACAATTCAATAATTATTCAAAGAATATAGGTGAACAAAATCCAAGTCGTTTCAATCTTCACCATTCATGTTAATGAATTTTTTAAAATGATTCCAATTCATTTAATTGCATGCCCACCAGACTGGGGTGTGCACATGTGAACTTTAAGACTGGATTGTTAGTCTATTAGCATCAATCCGGTGCCCATACCATGAACCAACATTTTTGGAGATGCCCTATTACAGCAAATGAAACCATCATGTATAGGGAGGAACTGCAGGTGCTGGTTTATACTGAAGATAGTCACAAAATGCTGGAGTAACTCAGCGGGTCAGCCAGCATCTCTGGAGAAAAAGAATAGGTGACGGTTCGGGTCAGATCCCTTCTTCAGACTGAGAAGAAATTATGATTTTGTTTAATAATTGCCATTATACCGATCATAGAGCCATAGTCTTACTGCACGGAAACAGGCCCTTCGGTCCAACTTGCCTATGCTGACCAAGATTCCATATCTACACTAATCCCACCTGCCCTCATTTGGCCCATTACCCTCTAAATCTTTCCTATCCATGTACCAGTTGCTGTCAGGGAAAGAAAAAAATGGCATTAAAGTTTTATTAAAGGCAAATGTACATTATATCAACAAGTCAAGATTGACTATCTGAAGAATTGTATTGAATTTAATTTAATTTAATGTAATTTCCTTTATTGTCATTCAAACAATAGTTTGAACGAAATTGCTTACCTTGCAGTCATGACAGAAAAAAAGCAACAAAACACACATTGAACACAATTTAACACAAACATCCATCACAGTGAATCTCCAGGCACCTCCTCACTGTGATGGAAGGCAAAAAGTCTTATCTCTTCCTTGCTTGTTCTTCTGCTGCATCAAGACGATCGAGGCTCTCGATGATGAAGCCCCCACCGAGTGATGGTAAATCCCGCGGTCAATTCCAAGCTCCGCGAACGGGCCGATTCAAACTCCGCGACTCGGGGCGGACCAAGCTGCTACCCTCCAGTCCAGCCGACGAAGATGCCTTTGCGGGGGCTCCCGAAAATTGGTCACCAACCTGGGACCTGCGAGATCCCGATGTTACCGTCCACAGGGCTCACAGCCGAAGCCTCCGAAGCTCCGAAGTCGGGTCGCAGCCACAGCGCCACCACAGCCTCCGAAGTCAGCCAGCTCCGCGATGGTGAGTCCACAGGCTCGATTCCAGTTGGAGGCCGCCAGCTCCATGATATTAGGCCTCAGCGCAGACGGAGACGGAGATACGACAAGGAAAAGGTCGCATCCCCGTTGAAGGAAGAGATGAACAAAAGTTTCCCCCTCCCCCCACATATAACACACCTAAGAATAGACTAAAACATGCATCTAACAAGACAAAAGAAAACAAAAAAAGGAAAAGTCAGATGCACTGCAGGCGAGCTGCAGCTGATTGGGCAGCGCCGCCACTTCCGGAATGCATGAAGGGGCCTGACCCGAAACGTCACCTGTCATTTTTCTCCAGAGATGCTGCTTGACCCGCTGAGTTACTCCAGCACTTTGCCTCTGTCTTTATACTCCTTGTGGTGTTGTCTGTATAGACCACTTGGTCAACAGGAACACATTTGAAAGGCTACTGCATGAAGTTTCACACCGCCAAGCCTATGCAACTGGATCCTCGACTTCCTCATTAACCAGGAACCCCAAGATCTCAATCAGTAAGGATTGGCAACAACACCTCCTCCTCGCAGCCCATCAGCACAGGGACAACTCAGGCCCCAGAGTCATACAGTCATTGAGTGATGATACATTGTGGAAACAGGCCCTTCGGCCCAACTTGCCCAAACCAGCCACAATGTCCCAGCTAGTCCCACCTGCCAGCATTTGGTCCATATCCCTACAAATCTGTCCTATCCATGTACCTGTCTAACTGCTTCTTAAATGTTGGTGCCTCAACTACCTCCTCTGGCAGCTTGAACTGCAGATGCTGGAAAAATCGAAGGCAGACAATAATGGCGGAGAAACTCAGCGGCTGAGACATGCAAGGATTGCATGAGGCTGCCTCACCCGCTGAGTTTCTCCAGCATTTTTGTCTACCTTCTGTGAACACGTGATTTGATGCCTGCCATCCAGGACTCGATGGGGTCGAGATCCATGTGTATACGTGATAGATGTGGCCCGCCATCCGCTCACAGACATGCGTACCGGCCCCTATGCAGAACAAGGTTGCCGACCCTTGGGCTAGACCAAGGAGATGATTGTAGACACATGGAACTGTAGATGCTGATTTACTGCAGTGACTGACGGTTGACTTCATGAAGGGAAGTTGAGGGACCATGTACCTGTCTTCATCAACGAGAAGGTGGTGGAGAGAGTCAACCGCTTCAAGTTCCTGGGCATGCACTGCAGATCTCGGTGCAGCGGTAGAGTTGCTGCCTTGCAGCGGGTTCGTTCCTGACTACAGGTGCTGTTTGTAAGGAGTTTGCTTGTTCTCCCTGTGACCATGTGGATTTTCTCCCAGTGCTCCGGTTTCCTCTCGCACTCCAAAGACGTTCAGGTTTGTAGACAGATTGGCTTCTGTAAATGATACCTAGTGTGTAGGGTAGAACTAGTGTGCATGTGTTCAGTTGTCAGCGTGGACTGGGTGGCTGGAGAGCCCGTTTCCACGCTGAATCTCTAAATCTAGTTTAGGGTTTGTAGTGATTTTAGTTTAGAGATACAATGCAGAAAATGGCCTTTCAGCTCATCGAGTCTGCGTCGACCAGCAATCCTTGTACACTAACACTGTCCTACACCCTAGTGACAATTTGCAAATCTTACCAAAGCCAATTAACCTACCAACCTGTACGTCTTTGAATGTGGGAGGTGACTAGAGCTCTAGAGCTCTAGAGAGCAGGCTATTCTAGACTGGGTATTGAGTAATGAGGAAGGGTTAGTTAGCAGTCTTATTGTGCGTGGCCCCTTGGGCAAGAGTGATCATAATATGGTTGAGTTCTTCATTAGGATGGAGAGTGACAAAATTAAGTCAGAAACAAGGGTTCTGAACTTCAACAAAGGTAACTTTGAAGGTATGAGATGTGAATTGGCCAAGATAGACTGGCAGGTGATTCTTAAAGGGTTGACAGTGGATGTGCAATGGAAGGTATTTAAAGACTGCATGGATGAAGTACAAAAATTGTTCATACCAGTTTGGCAAAAGAATAAATCGGGGTAGGTGGTGCATCCATGGATAACAAGGGAAATCAGGGATAGTATAAAAACAAAAGATGAGGTATACAAATTTGCTAGAAAATGCAGCCTACCGGAGGACTGGGAGAAATTCAGAATCCAGCAGAGGAGGACAAAGGGCTTAATTAGGAAAGGGAAAATAGATTATGAAAGGAAACTGGCAGGGAACATAAAAACTGACTGCAAAAGTTTTTATAGATATGTGAAGAGAAAGAGGCTAGTTAAAACAAATGTTGGTCCCTTGCAGTCAGAAACAGGTGAATTGATCATGGGGAACAAGGACATGGCAGACCAATTGAATAACTACTTTGGTTCTGTCTTCACTAAGGAAGACATAAATAATCTGCCGGAAATAGCAGTGGAACGGGGGTCAAATAAGATGGAGGAACTGAGTGAAATCCAGGTTAGCCGGGAGGTGGTGTTGGGTAAATTGAACGGATTGATGGCCGATAAATCCCCAGGGCCAGATAGTCTGCATCCCAGAGTACTCAAGGAGGTAGCCACAGAAATAGTGGATGCATTAGTGATAATTTTTCAAAATTCCTTAGATTCTGGAGTAGTTCCTGAGGATTGGAGGGTAGCTAATGTAACCCCACTTTTTAAAAAAGGAGGGAGAGAGAAAGCGGGGAATTACAGACCAGTTAGTCTAACATCGGTAGTGGGGAAACTGCTAGAGTCAGTTATTAAAGATGGGATAGCAGCACATTTGGAAAGTGGTGAAATCATTGGACAAAGTCAGCATGGATTTACGAAAGGTAAATCATGTCTGACAAATCTGATAGAATTTTTCGAGGATGTAACTAGTAGACTGGATAAGGGAGAACCAGTGGATGTGTTATATCTAGACTTTCAGAAGGCTTTCGACAAGGTCCCGCATAAGAGATTAGCATACAAACTTAAAGCACACGGTATTGGGGGTTCAGTATTGATGTGGATAGAGAACTGGTTAGCAGACAGGAGGCAAAGGGTAGGAGTAAACGGGTCCTTTTCAGAATGGCAGGCAGTGACTAGTGGGGTACCGCAAGGCTCAGTGCTGGGACCCCAGCTATTTACAATATATATTAATGATTTGGATGAGGGAATTCAATGCAACATCTCCAAGTTTGCAGATGACACCAAGCTGGGGGGTATAGTTAGGTGTGAGGAGGATGCTTGGAGGCTGCAGGGTGATTTGGATAGGCTGAGTCAATGGGCAGATGCATGGCAGATGCAGTATAATGTGGATAAATGTGAGGTTATCCACTTTGGTGGCAAAAACATGAGGGTAGACTATTATCTGAATGGTGGCAGATTAGGAAAAGGGGAGATGCAACCAGACCTGGGTGTCATGGTACACCAGTCATTGAAAGTAGGCATGCAGGTGCAGCAGGCAGTGAAGAAAGCAAATGGTATGTTAGCATTCATAGCGAAAGGATTTGAGTATAGGAGCAGGGAGGTTCTACTGCAGTTGTACAGGGTTTTGGTGAGGCCACACCTGGAGTATTGCGTACAGTTTTGGTCTCCAAATCTGAGGAAAGACATCCTTGCCATAGAGGGGGTACAGAGAAGATTCGCCAGACTGATTCCTGGGATGTCAGGACTTTCATATGAGGAAAGATTGGATAGACTCGGCTTGTACTCGCTGGAATTTAGAAGATTGAGGGGGGATCTTATAGAAACTTACAAAATTCTTAAGGGGTTGGACAAGCTAGATAGTCTAAGGATAAGGGGGAATTCCTTTAGGACCGAGATGAGGAAAACATTCTTTACACAGAGAGTGGTGAGTCTCTGGAATTCTCTGCCACAGAAGGTAGTTGAGGCCAGTTCATTGGCTATATTTAAGAGGGCGTTAGATGTGGCACTTGTGGCTAAAGGGATCAGGGGGTATGGAGAGAAGGCAGGTACGGGATACTGAGTTGGATGATCAGCCATGATCATATTGAATGGCGGTGCAGGCTCAAAGGGCTGAATGGCCTACTCCTGCACCTATTTTTCTATGTTTCTATGTTTCTATGTGGGTTTCCTCCGATTTTTCAAAGACCTACAGGTTTGTAGGTTAATTGGCTTCTGTAACATTGTCTCTAATGTGTGGGATAGACTGAGTGTACTGGCTGGTTGGCGAGGACTTGGTGGGCCGAAGAGTCTGTTTCAAGGCTGTATCTCTAAACTAAACTGGACAAAACTAGTGTACAGGTGATCGGTGGCTGGTCGATATGCATTCTGTCGGCCCAAGGGCCTGTTTCTATGCTACATCTCTAAATTAAACCAAACTAAATTGTATGGAGTCGAGTTTAACAACAGACACGCAGAACATTAGGAAAAGCGGAGGTGAGATGCAGATTGGCTCCCAAATAATTGTGGGATGGTATCAGCCCAAAGGGCTGAATGGTCGTTTTGTGCCTTTGGTCTCTGTATGGCCTGTTGTTATGTGGTGCTGTTGTTTTTCCATCATGCATTTAAGAGTCTTGATGAGCCAGCTGGAACATGCTGCCTCTGAAGCAAGCTGGCGTCAAGGAAAGGGATTTTAAGCAACTTAACCATTTCGCAATCCCGCCTTGGTTTCTATCCTCCGCTTGCCAGAATGAAAACCAAAAAAAACATCTTTATAATGACTGTCTGTCTCAGTAATGCAATTTTGCTTAGTGTGAGGTCAATTTCACAAGGCAATTACAACATTTCTTGCTGCAAGACCATTAATTCCAAGCAAATTAAAGTCGGACAGATGTTGTTTTGAACGTAAGTGAGTTTTTGTTGGGTGTGGGCAATGGTTGAAGATATGGGAAATGTTTCTGTAAGACATACGTTCAATCACACAGCACCAGTATTCTATGTCAGGGCAGACAACCACCTTTAGAAAGGAGATGAGGAGCAATTTCTTTAGCCAGAGTGTGGTGAATCTGTGGAATTTATTGCCACAGAAGCCAAGTCAATAGATATTTTTAAGACGGAGATTGACAGATTCTTGATTAGTATGGGTGTCAGGGGTTACAGGGAGAAGGCAGGCGAATGGGGTTGAGTGAGAAAGATAGATCAGCCAAGATTGTATGAGGGGGTAAACTTGATGGGCCGAATGGCCTAATTCTGCTCCAAGAACTTATGAACATACGTTTTTATTTAATTTCCTCTGGGATCCTTGCTTGGTTGGCCCCAGCAGTGTTATACTACATTGCTGGCGTGAATTCTGTTTGTTGAAGCTTTATGTTGTACTTCTATAGACAGCATGTAGTTGAAAAGTAAAGTTTTGGTTTTAAAATAATTAACTGGTAACATTAAACAGCAGATGCATTTTCAAATATCAGAGCTTTCAAGATCAAATTTCACCTAAGTTCCAATAGTTTGATAATGGTCAAAGATTGATATTCACCGTTTGGCAATTCTGATATCTGGCATAATTGATATTTCCTAAATTCATGTCATACGTGCAGAATTAGGCCATTTGGCCCATCGAGTCTACTGCGCCATTCAATCATGGCTGATCTATCTTTCCCTCCTAACCCCATTCTCCTGTCTTCTCCCTATAACCTTTGACACCTGTACTAATCGAAGGAAGCTATCAATCTCCGGTTTTTTTTTGTGGCTTGATTCGCGTCGTAATTGACAATAGAGGATATGAGTGTTAATTTTGAACAAACTAACCGTATGCACAAATGCCCTGCACAATTGACCAGTCAATAAATAATGATTGAAATAAGACCAACTCTTCAGACAGTTCATCTCTGGAGTCAGCCGGCGATGGTTCTGTGCAACATCACAGCCTGCTTTGCTGCCTTCCCTGCTTTGCATCAGGCACAGAATGCTAAAAAAAAGAATGATTATTGACTTCTTCTTTCCACGTGAACCTGGCTTTCTTTGAATGAAGCAAGCAGATTATTAACGGCAGATAGCTCCTGGAATGCACTCCTTTTTACTTCTTTGCTTCGGTAGTTGGCTTAAGTCTTGTGGTTCTACAGTTTTGTACAGTTCTGAGATTATTTCTGAATTCGATCTGCTTTGCTCACAGTTGCAAGGAGAATCTCTGTAACAGTGGAGTCTTAAAAACACCCAACTTGCCACGAATTTCATGTTAATTACTCTTCCGCCCACAAACAGCTGTATTAGCCCCGAGCACGTATGTTTACCATGATCAATTAATATCCAACAGCCTACAACAAATTATGAATACACTCGACAATGATGATCCTTCACAAATCGTCTGCTGTGCATATCTTACAATATCACCGTTCAAGGGTTAAGAAGCAATTTTCCAATCTGTTCCCTGTGCAACAAAAGTTTCTGAATGTAACTTTGGGGGAAGAGAAAGAAAGAAAGAGCGTATAAAGACCTCCACTAACAATGACTGAAATCACATACGTTCAAGCTCAAACGCTGAAACCCACAAAATTAAACTTACCTTTAGCTGGGAGCCTTGTGGTTTGTTAATTCCAAAAGAATGAGAGGGGAGAGAGAGAGAGACAAAGAGGACAAGAATCAAATAATAAGTGCTGTTCTCCTGGGTCTCTGGAGAAAGAGGAAGCTGCCAGACTTGCGTGCCCCAATGCTGACAATAACAGTGAGAGAGGTGGATACTGCTAGAGAGCTGCTATGTCATCACTTTGGATTAGTGCTGTGGAATGCTAAGAAATACCAAAAATAGAGCCCGCTAACTAAATGCAGATGGATGGCTGGAGTTACGGTGCAGATAAGACACAAGGGTTAGGGTTTTTTTTGGTACAATTTGCACGTTGGCGTTTCAATTTTCACAAGTTCCCCATTTTGATTCAATTATTTTTTTGGGAAAAGTACAGCCAGAACGAACAGCGAAAGCCGACAACTTCAAAGTGCCCGACGTTCTTCAGAGTGCATAGCTCAACACTCCACGAAGCAAGGCAATACTTTCCATGTGTTCTCAGATCCCGAGAGAAAGTGTTTGAAATGACTAGCGTGAAGTACAGCCTGACCCTGAGCAGAATGTTGGACAAGGGTTTGTGCCTTTCTACCACAAAAAGCAGCCGAGGATCAAATCTCGCACTGACGCCAAAACGAAAACAGTGGAAGGTTTCTGTTCGAAACTCAAAGCTGAAAGAAAGGAGAACAGGGTAACAAGTTCTTGCAACAGTGAGAGATCAGATTTAACATTTCAATATATGTAGTCAATAAAAGCACACAATGGGGCAGCGCAGCTGTAGAGTTGCTAGAGACCTGGGTTCGATCCTGACTACGGGCGCTGTCTGTAAGGAGTTTGCACGTTCTCCCTGTGACCGTGTGGGTTTTATCCGGGTAGTCCGGTTTCCCCCCACATTCCAAAGACGTGCAAGTTTTTTAGGCTAATTGTCTTCTGTAAAATTGTAAATTGTCCCGGTGTGTCCCGATAGTGCTAATGGATGGGGTGATTGCTGGCCGGCATGGATTCGGTGGGCCGAAGGGACTGTTTCCACGCTGCATCTCTCAAATCGAAAGTTTTCAAATGACCCCTCACCACATTTACAAATTCCATCCAATTCGAGTTCAGCTTCTCTGGATTTGACTGTAAAACCGTCTGGAATAAATCAAGCCTTTTGTGTGAAGCCTGTTTCTTGTTATGTGGATAGCATTAAAGAATGTGGACTCATCCTGAAACCTTAAACCTTCCAAGATTTAGAACTGCAAGACAGAAAACATTTGTAATTAAAGTAAACTGCAACTTGCAGCGTGGCTGTGAGGTCTCATAATGTTGCAGGGTTAAGATGGAGAGGGTGCAGAAAAGATTCACAATTATGTTGCCAGGACTCGAGAGCCCGAGCTATAGGGAGAGTTTGGGCAGGCTAGGACTTTTTCCCTTGGAGTGCAGGAGGATTAGGGGTGATCTTATGGAGGTGTATAAGGTCATGAGGGGAGTAGATACATGGAGTCTTTTATCCAGAGTAGGCAAATCAAGAACCAGAGTGCATAGGTTTAAGGTGAGAGAGGAGAGATTTAATAGGAAACTGAGGGACAACATTTTCCCCCAAAAATTATTGGTGATATATGGAACGAGCTGCCAGAGGAGGTAGTTGATGCAAATATTATCGCAACATTTGGACAGGCACATGGATAGGAAAGGTTTAGAGGGATATGGGCCAAACACAGACATGGCAGACCAGTGTAGATAGGTATCTTGGTTGGGAGTGGGCAAGTTAGGCATTAGGACCTGTTTCATCGTTGTATGACTGGTGGGCTAGAGTTATGAGAAGAGAGTGAGTAGGCTGGGACTGTTATTCCTGAGGAAATACTCAGAGATAGACAAAAGTTTCCAGCTGCGGGCGACGCTGACTTTAACATCGCGGAGCCTGGGATCTTTCGCCCGTTGTGGACTTCGGGAGCCGCAGTCTCCGGTAGGAAGCGGCAGTTTCGGAAACTCCAAGCCGGAGAGAGTGTTCTTCCGTCCCAAAGCCGGAGCTCCATCATCCCGGCGAGAGGGCCTGAAACATCGGGCCGCCGTTGCAGTGACTGCGGAGGCCTCAATAGGCCCCGACCACGGGTGAAGAAGAGGAAGAGGACTGAACTTTGGTGCCTTCCCTCACAGTGGGAAACGTTGATTCCGCTGTGGGGGGATGTCTTTATGTTTTATGTTAAATTCTATAGTGTTGTGTTCATCTTATTTGTGTGCTGCTTGGTAACTCAAATATCACTGCACCAATTGGTGATAATAAATGTCCTTAGTCCTTTATCATTTGTGCTGGAGTAACTCAGTGGGTTAGGCAACAACTCTGGAGAAAAAGCATTGGTGAAGTTTCGGGTCAGAAGCCTTCTTCAGACTGAAAGTAGAAGGTGGGGATGGGGGGGGAGGGGGGGGGGGCATGAGATTGGAAGACGGCCAGAACTAATCAGGGCTGGCAGAAAAGGAAGGTGTGGAGCCCACAATGGCTCTTTGTTGGCTGAGGAAGCGGCGATAATGAAGGGATAAAGGGATGCAAACAGTGTAACTGGTTGGACGACTAGGTGGGAGAGGGAATGCAGGGGTTACTTGAAATTTGAGAAATCAATATTCATAGCGCTGGGTTGTAAGCTGCCCAAGCAATTATGAGGTGCTGTTCCTCCTATTTGCATGTGGCAGTGGAGGAGACCCAGAACAGGACGGTCAATGTGGGAATCGGAAGGGGAGTTTGCATAGGCCAAGGCAAACTAAGCATTTCTTGGAGGTTTAGGAAACCTTGAGGGCCACAGATTGGGCAGATGGTCCAGTCTCTTTTTCCAGAGTAGAAGTGTCTAAAACTAGAGGGAACAACTTTTAGGTGCGAGGGAACGTAGAAACATAGAAAATAGGTGCAGGAGGAGGCCATTCAGCCCTTCGAGCAAGCACCGCCATTCATTGTGATCATGGCTGATCATCCCCAATCAATAAATAGAAACATAGAAAATAGTTTGGGATCCTGAGGGGAGAGTTAATCACACACCGAGAAGCTGATATATTGAACGAGCTGCCAGAGGAAGTTGTAGAGGCAGGTAAAAGCCCCATTGTAAGCAGGTATTTTATTTATTTAAATTTTATTTTAGACCATAAGTCATAGGAGCAGAATTAGAATATTGGGTCCATCAAGTCTACTCCACCATTCAATCATGGCTGATCTATCTTTCCCCCTCAACCCCATTCTCCTGCCTTCTCCCTGTAACCCATACTAATCAGGAATCTGTCAATCTCCGTCTTAAAAAACATCCATTGACTTGGCCTCCACCACCTTCTGTGGCACTGAATTCCACAGATTCACCACCCTCTGGCTAAAGAAATTCCTTCTCATCTCCATTCTAAAGGTACGTCCTTTTATTCTGGGACTGCGCCCTCTGACCCAGGACTTTCCCATTACTGAATCATCCATTTCACATCCACTCTATCCGGGCCTTTCATTATTCCATAGGTTTCAATGAGATCCCCCTCAGACACAACCAGTTGAACATTTTCAATTGTTAATATTTGTATGCACGTTCTCCCTGTGACCACATGAGTTTTCTCTGACTGTTCCAATTTCCGCTCACGTTCTAAAGTCGTACCGGTATGTAGGTTAATTGGCTTTGGTAAATTGTAAAAAAATGTTGCTTGTGCGTGTGGGTTAGTGTACAGGGTGATCGCTGGTTACTCGGTGGGCCGAAGGGCCTTTTTCCCCACTGTATTTCTAAAGTCTAAAGTTTATGCGATGCTGCCTCAGATCTATCATCAAAGATCCCCACCATCTGGGCCATGCCTTCTTCTCGAGTACAGGTCCAGAACCGTTAAATGCTCATCATACGTTAACCCAATCATCCCCAGAATCATTTTCATAAACATGGAAAAGTTTGTCTTATAATCAGTCTGAAGAAGAGTCTCGACCCAGAACGTCACCTATCCATGCCCTCCAGAGATGCTGCCTGGCCTGCTGAATTATTCCCGCTAAGTTGAAGATGCTTTAATAAAGGAGTGGAGTTAGATATGCAGGAATGGAGGGACAGGGATCATGTGCAGGCAAAAGTGGTTAGCTTATCTTGGCATCATGTTCAGCACAGATATTGTGGGCTGAAGGGCCTGTTCCTGTCCTGTACTGTTCTATATTCTAGATTCTAGTTAGAGAAACCTTGCAGTTTCTTGCTATTTTCAATAGTAGCCTAGCTGCTGTTCAAACCTAGTTGTGCTCTGAATTGTATTCCGTTTTAAACAATTTCCTTCCCTGTGCCTGCAGCTGGTGGAACTGCTGCCTCTCAGTCCCAGAGACCCGGATTACATCCTGACCTCAGGTGCTGATTGTTTGTGAAGTTTGCACGTTCTCCCTGTGACTGCGTGAATTTCCTCCTGGTGTTACGGTTTTCTCCCACGTCCCAAAGACGTGCAGGTTTGTAGGTTCATCTGCCCAGTGTAAATTTCCCCTAGTGTGTAGGGAGTGTGTGAGAAAGTGGGACAGCATAGAACTTGTGTGAATCGGTGATTGATGGTCGTCACGGACTCGGCCAAAGGACCTGTTAAACATGCTGTGTCTCTAAACTGAACTAACACAGAAAATTCTGGAGATACTCAGCAGGCCAGGAAGATTCTGTGGCAAGAGATTCAACCTGATGACCTTTCTGTTTTCGCAGACAGACTGATCTCTGTGTGAAGGTTTCACTCTGCTGCCAGGGCTGTGTCTGGCTGTTCTAGGTTTGGATGTACATGTTGACACCCCATGTTCCTTCCTTCAGCATCTCTTCATCTCCCAAATTGCTACTGACACTGCGTCTCTATGCTTGGTCTCAGATGTGCAGGAGGCCACATCGTGAATACCAGATGCAGTGGATGAGTTTAATCGCGATGCACGTGAACCTCTGTCACACCTGGAAGGACTGTTGTGGTCAATGGATGGAGGTGAGGAGGAGATACATCCCCTTCTTCAGACCTTAGACTTCAGAAATACAGCACAGAAACTGGCCCTTCGGCCCATCGAGTCTGCATAACCAATGATCACCCCGTTCATTTCTACTATCCTACACACTAGGGACAATTTACAATTAGCAGAAGCTAATTAACATACAAACCTGCATGTCTTTAGTGTGGAAGGAAATGGGAGCACCCAGAGAAAACCCACGCAGTCACAGGGGGAGCGTGCAAACTCCGTACAGACAGCATCTGTAGTCAGGATCAAACCCGGGTCTCTGACGCTGTAAGGCAGCAAATCTACCACTGCACCACTGTGCCGTCCCGATCTATCATGGGGTAGGGCTGTTCCTGAATCTGGGGGTATGTGCTTTCAAGCTTTTACACCTTCTGCATGGAAGAAGGGAGCAGAAAGGAGGATTGGAGTGTGAGCAGTCCTTGACTAGAGTCATAGAGTCATAGAGTCATAGTGCATGGAAACAGGCCCTTTAGCCCAAATTGGCTCTACCGGCCAACATGTCCCATCTACACCAGTCCCACCTGCCTGCGTTAGTCCCATATCTCTCTAAACCTATCCTATCTATATCAATTATCTATTATCTTTAATCAATAATGTTTTATTATTAATGTTTGATGTGTCATTCCTAACTGTCACTGTATATCATGTTGTCACTTGCGGACGGAGCACCAAAGCAAATTCCTTGTATGTGAGTACTTGGTCAATAAACTTATTGATTGATTGATTTATTCATTCATTCTATGTACCTGTGTAAATGTTTCTTAAATGTTGCTCTAGTACCTGCCTCAACTACCTCCTCCAGCAGCCCCTTCCATTCACCCAACTCCTTTTGTGCAAAAGGTTACCCCTCAGATTCCTATTAAATCTTTCCCCCCTCACATTAAACCTGTGTCCTCTGGTTCTCGATTCTCCTAAGCTGCGCACGAGACTCTGGGTATTTACCCAATCTATTTCTCTCACGATTATGAATCTGGTGGTACGTGCTTTTAAGCTTTTGTTTAAGGAGAGGGGAGAGGATAGAATGATTGTTGTCTGAAACGTCCCCAACTCTGGGCCAGAGGCTCTGCGCATTCACCCCATCTATTCCTCTCACAATTTTCAATATCTGCTTTCAAGCTTTTGTACCTTCTGCCTGTGAGTGGTCCTTGACCTTGTTGGCTGCTTTCCTGAGGCAGCGTGAAAACTGGGCTGCAACCACAACTCTCTGCAATTTCTTGTGGTCTTGGGGACAGCAATTGCCAAACCAAAGTTCTGCTGCATCCCATTTGTATGCTCTTTATGACGCATCTGCGGAAATTTGGAAGATTCGTTGAAGATATATATTTCTCCTTTGTTTGTTTATTAATTCTCTAGATGGAACATACAACAGTACAGCACAGGAACAGGCATTTCAGTCCAAGATGTCTGTGCCAAACGTAATGCCAAATTAAACTAATAGTTCTGGCTGCACATGATCCATATCCTTCCATTCTATGTATATAACATGCCTATTTAAAAGCCTCTTAAACACAATTCTCATTTCTGCCTCCACCAACACACCTGACGATGTGTTCTAGGCACCCACCACTCTCTGTGTAAAATAACTTGCCCTGCACATCTCCTTTCAAATTCCATTTTCTGACCGTAAACCTATGCCCTCTTTAACATTTCTGCCCCGGCCAGAAACGTCACCTATCCATGTTCTCCTGAGATGCTGCCTGACTAGTTGAGTTACTCCAACACTTTGTGTCTTTATTTGTAAACCAGCATCTGCAGTTCTTCATATCCTATCATCGTAGCTGATGTCCTCTTGTTAATCCTGGCTAAATTGGAACAGCTAGGACTTCAAAATGGGGTTACGTTTCAGGGTTGCTGGGAGATTTGATCAAATTGGAATTGATCTCTGCAAGAGCTGGGACAAGCTATGGAGTGGTGCCAGAGTGCCTGGAGCATAGATACAATTTGCAAGCAAAGAATGGGAAGATCTGCAAACACTGTCAATTTGGTGCAAAATGCACAGAATGGATTGGATGGCTGCAACCTTGTAAATAGTTGTAAATAATGTAGCACAGTTTGACTTTGCCAAGTGTTGATTGGATGAGGGGTTGAGCCTTGTCTGGGTTTTCTGTAAATCTGGGTAAATGTTTCTAAATTGGCTTCCTCTCAAAGTCCGTTTTGAATACAATGTATTGAACTGTTGTATCATTGGGCTAGGGGAATGCCTGTAATGTACAAGGATAATCGATATCTGTAATTGGATTATTGAGAGATCACCCTTATGTGGTTCGGCGCCTCGAGGTCCCGGGACATATAAACGTCTGTGATCACGAGGCTCAGCGTCGATCTTCTGGGAGAAAGCTTGGGACTGTGTGAACTTCTGTAGGGTCTTTGTCTGAGTGAGGCTTGAACAGGCAGACACGAGGATCGAACCCGCGGTGGGATAGGTACAGTAGTTGATCTGTAACGCGCTTTTGGTAAAGTTAAATTTAGTTGTTTCAAGTGCTTGATTCAGTGTTTTTACTGAAAGTAGACTGGGGGCAAGCTTAGATACAAGCAATTATCATTGGGGGCTTGTCCGGGATCTCAATAGACCCCAAAACACAAGTTTGCAATCAAGGATGTTGAGCTGCTACGATCGAGAGTGCAGCACTCGGGCCCATGGTGCGGTTTGCACATTGATTTTCGGCATTTCGTGAGTCGAAGCGGATCGATCGTTCACGGGCTTGGGAAAGGGTCTATTCAAGATCATTAGAACAGAGTCTAGCAAGCACGGGGGAGTGGTTAGCACGCCTTTGGGTTGGAGGCCCATAAAACCAGGCTGGGGTTAGAGGCCCTGGTGGGGTTGGGTTAGAGGCCCTTTCCTGAGTTAGGGGCCCAAAACTGGCAGCTGCAGTTAGGCAGACTGCAGCTGCCTTTAACGAGAGCCAATTGTCCTTCATCGGGCGAGGAGTGGCCCAGGGTTAGACTTGGTATCCAAATTGGTGGGGTATTAAAAGACAGGTCTCGCCTTCGATCGGATCGTTGCCGGGAGCGCGAATTGAAAAGGTGCGCTTCGAAAAATGGCATCGATAAATCACGGCACAAAGCGACTAGGCGCTGGATCCTCGGTACTTAGCGGAGAGGTGTGGCTATATGTAGGTATCTGAGTCTCTCCCTGAAGTGATGGACGAGGAGTCTCGAGAAGGTACCGGGCTTGGACAAACAGAGTATAGATTTGCCGGAATACTCCAGTTCGTTCAATAATTTTAGTGGGCAATTTTAGCTAATTCGAGAGCCCGCGTAGTATGAGAGATACGCACTAAAAATTAGGAGATCGAGTTTGAGTCTATATTTGCAGCCAAATTTTCAAATACTGGATTTCATATTGAAGTTCTGCTAGTAAGGTGGAATTCGAATTCGTGTAAATAGAACTTTGAAGTTGGTGCAAGTCCGTGATCGATTCCGAATAGCGGCTGATCAACAGTGAATAGTAGCCCTCTGGTCGATTGTTGACTAGTACCTGATAGTTCAAGTTCAAGTTCAAGTGAGTTTATTGTCATGCGTCCCTGATGTAGGACAATGACATTCTTGCTTTGCTTCTGCACAACAGAACATAGTAGGCATGACTACAAAACAGATCAGTGTGTCCATATATCATTATATAGATATATACACACATGAATAAATAAACTGATAAAGTGAAAATAACAGATAATGGGGTATTAATGTTTACAGTTTTGTCCGAGCCAGGTTTAATAGTAAGATTAAATGAGAACTTACCAGTTTGAAGTTTGATCTTTATTTTATGAGGAGTTAC
The DNA here is from genome assembly GCA_963514005.1 of Raja brachyura. Next base: position 23,723,263 of record OY740800.1, read on the forward strand.
GATGAGGGATTACGTGAAGACCCCGCCAGCACGCATGCGCGACATTCTTCAAAGCAGTGGTGTGAAATCACAGATAGCAACGTAGACTAATATAGTAAGATAAGAGAGAACTTTCATACCAGTTGAACTTTATAATAGAGGGTTTTGGGAGCAGAGGGCACGTAATCCCTCATCGTAACTCCTCATAAAATAAAGATCAAACTTCAAACTGGTAAGTTCTCATTTAATCTTACTATTTTACTTCGGAGTCACGTGAGTGACTACGTGAAGATTTCAAAGCTCTGTGATTTCATGCCCTGGAACGAGTCCATGCTCACACACTGCCATGCTGGGATAAGAGGATGAACGTATTTCAGACATGACACTGTGCTGAAAAACAAAATAGGTATTTATTCATACCAAAATAATAATATACCCCACATTGGGTAATTTATTTTGCAAAACTCAAAATTTTCCCTGCAAATGTGTCAGGAGTGGCCACGGGTTTATTATAGAAGTGTTGGAAAGTCTTTTCATTGCTCCAACCCGCTGTGGCCAGGATGTGGTCCATGGGAAGTTCCATCATCCTAGCCGCCAATGTAGATGCAGCCCTAGTGGAGTGAGATTTGAAAACATTAGTATCCACCCCCGCTGCATCTAACACCACCCTTAACCATCTTGATATGGTTTGCACCGTGACTTTGTGATGAGGCCGTTTATGGCTTATAAGTAAAGCTCTCTCCGTGCCCCTTAGAGTCTTAGTGACTTTTATATATTGCAGTATAAGTGTAACAATGCAGAGTCGAGTATCTGCAGGATAGGCTTGAAATTCTAATTTTTGGCTAGATGAACCAGGTCGGTCTTGTTTTAATAATCCCTGTATAAGAAAAGTTATTTTGCCATTGGTGATAGTCATGACGTCCATACTTAACTTGTGTAGGGACTGGACCCGTTGTGCTGTTACAAGTGCCATAATCATTACCATCTTATATGTGAGTTTATCCAAGGTGAGCCCCGTTATGGGTGTCCATCCTCGTAACATAGTCAAGACTATGCTTATGTCCCACGTATGGTTGTATCTGGGCCTAGGGGGATTGGAGTTAAATATTCCCCTCATTAGTTTAGACACTAATGGGTGTGATCCTATTGCCAGATGATCACTCCCTTTGCCCAGATAATTTGATAGAGCACTCCTTGCACAATTGATAGCACTGTAACTTAATCCTTCATCGAAATGAAGGGTAGCCAGAAACTCCAGTACTTCCGTGATGGTGGCTGTGTCATAAGTAGTGTTCGTCATGGTACAGAACACTTCCCATTTCCTGACATACGTCAGGTACTGTCTTCTGGTGGACTCCCTGCACGACGCTGAGATGGCATTTATCGTTCTGTCAGAGAGTCCGTATCCCAGAAATGGCCTTTTCAGAATCTGCAAATTAATAGATCCATGCGGTCATGACACGGATGACTATCCCCTGTAACGGGATGTACCAACAAACTAGGTCGTTTGTTAACCCGGATGCAGGGTTCTGTGGCCATCTTCTGTACTGCTGGGAACCATGGTTGGGTAGGCCAGTCGGGAACAACCAAAATACCCGTTGCGGAGTCTTGTCTTATTTTTTGCAAGACCCGACTGATGAGGCAGAAGGGGGGAAATGCATAGCAGAACAAATCCCCCAATGTAGCGAGAAAGCGTCCATCGCTACTGCCCCTGGGTCTGGTTCCCAAGCAACATATGTTGGAAGTTGGTGATTTAGTCTGGATGCAAAAAGGTCGTTATCTGGTGTCCCATAACGTTCTATAATATCTGTAAACACTTTCCGATCCAACATCCATTCTATGTTGTCGTTGAATTTACATGATCTAGTGTCTGCCACTGTATTTAGCTTACCTGGAAGGTAAGTGGCTGAGATCCAAATCTCCCTTTTCAGACACCAGTGCCAGATATTATTAGCCAATTCATCACATGATATCGACTTTATTCCACCCATATGATTAATATAGGCCACCACTGTGGTATTGTCAATTTGTAATCTGACATGCAACTGGTGCATATCCGAACAGTAGGCCCTGAGTCCATGAAATGCTTCCAGCATTTCTAAATAATTAATCCCTAATGTTTTGAATAGGGTTAGCTCTTGTGCACTCCATCTGCCTCCACAACTTGTGGTGGTATTAGTTGCTCCCCAACCTTTAGCACTGGCATCATTTTGTAATGTAACCAAGGGATTAATGATAGTGATGGGGTTAGAACAAAGCTGAGCATTTTCTATCCAACAATTTAATTCGGATTTGCCTTCCCTGGTAGTTTCATAGGCCTATCAAAATGGCCTGCATGATTTTTGAGAGCTAACATTTTTGCTCTTTGAAGGTTTTGATAATGGAGTGGCCCAAATTGTGCTGCTGGAAACGCAGCCACTATTTTCCCAATCACTCTGGCTACTTGCCGTATGGATGGTTCCCTGATGCCAGTGAGGCTTCTGCATGCTTTTATCAAGTCCACCACTTTGTTAGGTGGCAAGGTGATAGACATTAGCACAGAATTAATAGTAAACCCCAAATAATCCATGGTAGTGGAGGGTTCCAATTTTGATTTATCTGGATGTATGATAAATCCCAGCTTTTGAAAAAGATGTTTTGTGGCTGAAACTGCCAATGTAGCCATCTCCAAATTCTCCCCGACAATGAGGATATCATCAAGGTAGGCCATAACAATATGGTTTTGTTTCCTTAAATAAGCTAGAGCTGGTTTTAATATTTTTGTAAACAGTCTGAGTGCTGATGACAACCCATTGGGTAAGGCTTTGTACTGCCACAATTGTCCCATCCAGTTAAATTTTAGGTATTTCCTATGATCCATGTGTATAGGTACTGAATAGTACGCATCTTTAAGATCAATGCAAGCCATGTAGTACCTTTCAGATATTAGCTGTTTAGCTGTGACTAATGTGTCCATCTTGAAATGGGCATACTGAACGGAAGTATTTAGTTCGGTCAGATCTATAATGATGCGGCAACCGCCATCTCTTTTATTTTTTGTAAATATATTTGATACGAACTCTTGAGATTCTCTGATAGTCTTCTCAATTACCCCTTTATTGTTTAGTCTTAATAGTTCAGCATGGCCTGCCGTTCTTTCTTTTTGTGAAAGTATGAACTTCCGGCTAGGCGAATGCTGAACTGGGGTAGGGAGTTTGTGTATAAATTCAATTTTGTAACCCTGAATACTTCCGAGTATGTAAGGATCAGAGGTAAAAGTGCACCACACATGATGAAACAAGTGCAACCGTCCCCCAACATTCGATTAATTTAAACATGCAATGTTTTTGAGGGAACCAGACCCACCTACCTCCATGGTTATCGTCGGTGTTGTGGTCTCTGCCCTTGCTTCTTCTGTTGCTCTGTTGCTGTGTTGTGGGGTTGGTGCATTTTTCAGGAAGGCCGGGCTGGGCCATGGCCTAAAAAAGACCATTGTGCAGGTGGGCCGGCCTTCGAGCTTTCACCACCAGATGGTCTGTCATAGTACCGTTGTCTGGTGGATGTGTAGGGGTGCTGCCGCTGCTGGTAATGGGATTTTGAGGTACAGGGTACCTTGATCAGGCCTATAGCCTTGGCCTCCTCATCCAGGTCTTTCACCTGCTTCGGAAGGTTGTCCCCAAACAGCAGATTTGGCGGTTGCGTGTTACCTGACCTGCATAATCCCGCGATGTAGGAACGGCATGTTTGTTCACCATGCCCAATAACTCTTCTGGCACCCTCAACACTGCTGGTTGTTCAGCCATAGCCCCCTCTTCAGGGTCAGCCCAGCTCTGACCCCTAATGCTCCCCCGCGAAGAGGGTGAGACATTTGGCAGTCCATGATAGGATTCTGCCGTGGGTCTGCGAGGAGACCCACCGTGACTCTGCCCCTGCATAAGCAGGTCACGCTGGAGCAACTGCTCCACCATCCGCTCCATGCGGGAAAGACGCCCGCCGTCGCTATCTGCGAACGGGGGTCTTCGGGTCCGGACCCAGCTGAGTCAACGGCCCCGTCCGACTTCTGGGTGGTTTTGCCGCCCGACCGCGGCGCACCTGCGGTCCTTATCGGCGAGAAGTCGGGAGCTGCCGGCAACACCTGCAGCTCTGGAGTAGCTGCACGCTGCTGGTTGCTTTCCACAGCAGCGGATTTTGCCGCTGCTCTCTTCGATTTTCGCGACTCCATTTGTGTTTTTTTCTGTAAAGCAAGAAGACACCGAGTTGCCACGCTCACCACTACAAGTGAGACTTACCTTCCGTAAGTTTTTAAACTTACGCTGGAGGAGCGACGCTCCTCCCGACTGTCGCTTCCGCAATGCGTTCGACGATATGTTGCGCATGCGTGCTGGCGGGGTCTTCACGTAGTCACTCACGTGACTCCGAAGTAAAATAGCCTGATGGCTGTGGGGAAGTAGCTATTCCTGAACCTGGTCATTGCAGTCTTCAGGCTCCTGTACCTTCTACCTGAAGGTAGCAGGGAAATGAGTGTGTGGCCAGTATGGTGTTGGTCTTTGATGATACTGCCAACCTTTTTGAGGCAGTGACTGCGGTAAATCCCCTCGATGGAAGGAAGGTCAGAGCTGATTTTGGACTGGGCGGTGTTTACTACTTTTTGTAGTCTTTTCCTCTCCAGTGCGCTCAAGCCACGATGCAACCGGTCAGCATGCTCTCTACTGTGCACCTGTAGAAGTTAGAGAGAGTCCTCCTTGACAAACCAACTCTCGATAATCTTCTCAGGAAGTAGAGGCGCTGATGTGCTTTCTTGATAATTGCATCAGTGTTCTCGGACCAGGAAAGGTCTTCAGAGATGTGCACGCCCAGGAATTTGAAGCTCTTGACCCTTTCAACCATCGACCCCTTGATATAAACGGGACTGCGGGTCCCCATCCTACTTCTTCCAAAGTCCACAATCAGTTCCTTGGTTTTGCTGGTGTTGAGGGCCAGGTTATTGTGCTGGCACCACATGGACAGTTGCTCGATCTATACTCTGACTCATCCCCATCAGTGATACGTCCCACAACAGTGGTGTCGTCAGGGAACTTGGTGATGGAGTTCGCACTATGACCGGCTATGCAGTTATGAGTATAGAGTGAGTACAGCAGGGGGCTGAGCACACAGCCTTGAGGTGCTCCCGTACTGATTGTTATCGAGTCTGACACATTTCCACCAATACGCACAGACCAACAAGCAAATTCTTGCTTTGCTTCAGCACAACAGAACATAGTAGGCATTGACGAGTAGCGAAGAGTACCTGAGGGTCGGGAGCCTCTTTACTTGACGAAAAGTAATCCAAATAGCGAAGGGTACCCCTAATTCTGTCGACCTTAGAGAGGAGGGATAGAGGTCCCCCTATAGAAGTCCAGTCTTAGCAGAGGGATAGTAACATTCGGGAGGAAAAGTAATAATTTAAGGAATAGTACCCCTCAGCAAAGAGTAAACTAGGGAGGGGAAAATCTTCGGTATCAGAGGGAGAGGTTCACAGCGTGATAACAGCGTGCTGCGGTATTGAGGTCGAGTGTTCGTGAATTGTGCGCTAGTGCTTTAAATCATTTTATAAATTGTAAAATCTAGCTTTCCATATTGTCATAGGATCTGGATTTAGTAAATATTCTGTGTGTGTAAATAAACTTAGAGTAATTAAAAGTTAAGATTTAGATCGTGTTAAGTCCGCGGACCATCATTTGTGTTGCTGCTTGTGCGAGTGTTTACAGATTTAAAACTTGAAGTGAGAGTGTGTTTAAGTTAGATATTCGTATTTGTTTAATATTGTTTTGTAAGAATCTGAATCAGGGTGGTTTGATCAGAGGTTGTACTTCTTCGATCGCTGCGTCGGGAGAGGAGTCATCCCGCTGATTGATCGCGCCATGAGGAAGAGTGGGATTTACTGGATGCTTATAATTATATTGGGGTGTGTTTTGGGTTATTGGTGATCGGGGGAATATTTTCATTCTTAATTATAGTTTTGTTAGTGTGGTTTGGGTTCATTTGTTTGTGCAAACTTAAAGTTAATTAAGCGAGAGAGAGACTGCTGCTTGAGAGACTGCGAGTGGGAGTTAGACCCTTTGTTTGAAAGTTTGGGATTGAATGCAGTGATTGTAATTTAACTGATAAGAGAGTTGGGAGAGACTGAATAGGAGCGGGGGTTACACAAAAAGCTGGAGAAACTCAGCGGGTGCAGCAGCATCTAAGGGGCGAAGGAGATAGGCAACGTTTCGGGTCGAGACCCTTCTTCGAGTGGTTTGAATAATTAAACAGGAGTGATTGAGTAGGAGTGATTGGGAGATAGTTGAAAGGAAGTGATTGCTAGAGTAAGTGTGATTCGGAAAGATCGTTGACCATTGTATGTAAGAGATTCCATTGACCCTGGAGTCTGAGAGAAAGAGGTGTTAGTGTCTGGAACCTTTATTTTGCAATTTGTGTTTCGTCCATTGTTCCGAGAATGGCAAATGCCTCTGAGAAGGATCGATCAAACAGATCGGAAAGCCTGATAAAGATAATTTGCGGGGCGCTTCCAAATGAAGCGGATAGACTGAGAGGATTATTGGGGAAACTAAATGCAATTTTGAAGGACAAACTTTGGCCGTTGGCGGGAATAAAGTCTTTAATTGGGATAAACTATATAGAGATGATCGTTAAAAAATATGGGAATAGTGAAGGGAAGATATTCTTCACTAAAAGAAAAATAAATAAATAAATTGTTTTTCTGTCCACCCTAAAAATGGCGGCTTGTAAATTGGGAAGAGAAGAAAACGATAGAACTGATCCTTCTCAGGACATTTCAGAGCAAGGACATGGAGAATTAGTAAGCCAACAGCTGGAGCAGGAGCAGGAGCAGGAGCAGGAGCAGGAGCAGGAGCAGGAGCAGGAGCAGAAGAGAGTATCATCTTTCGGAATGGAGACTGCTGAAATGACTCTCAAAGAGAAGGTGCCAACGGAAATTAAATCAGTAAATTGGGTAAGAATGAGAAAGGATCTGCTCAACTTGGAGGGAGAGATATTTATTAAATGCCAGGTTGTGCAGAATTCTTCGGAGTAGAGATAGAACCACAGTATTCCTCGCAGAACTCTGTTCCCAATTCGGAGAAACCGCGCGCAGCCTGCGAGGGGGGCACACGGGAGGAGTCAACGTTATCTTCGGCTCCTCCCCCCAAATTTAAATCTGACATAGAGACATCGGGTACAGATCTTCTATCTCCTAGGATTGCCCCTCAGGTGGAGGACAATAGGGGAAACCAAGGAGCTTTAAGAAGATTTCATCGACATGGGTGCCGAAACTAATTAGAGACTCCAATAGCAAAAGAATAAAAGAATCATTCTTGAAGTATCGAGATAAACCAAATAGCCTTTCAGGGGGTGAGATAAGGGGAGAATATGGATGGATTGGTCCGGACATTAATAATATTATTATTATGTCAGAACAATTCACCACGGAAGAGGATTTAGTAAGAACCCCTCCGTAGACAATGTGTTTGTAGGGAGATGCTCGCATCAGGTATAAATGTTCCCCAGACCACTGACAGTCAGACATCAAGGCAGCCTGGTTCAACGGCAGCCCGGAGATTAGAGGTCCGAATAAAATAAATAAGAACAGATGAGGATAAGGAGGAAGAAGACCTCGAGGCCTGGATAGACCTCCCATTTAAACAACCAACCTTTCCTAGGTTTGGCTGGCGAGGTTGTAGAGCAGTCCGGCTTGATCAGTGTTTTAGTTGTGGAGGACTAGGGCATTGGACCCGGTTGTGTCCCATGAGAGAATACCGTCAGGAAGGAAGGGGGCAGAGAAGGAGGCCACAGGGTCACGGAAACCGATGGATTCCAAGAAGGTACCGAGGCTCCTGTGACCCTGAAGGTAGAGGACGGGGGATACTGGCAGGGGGATCAGGGGGGAGGGACATTCCACAGTCCAACCCATTTCGGTAGCCCTGACCTGCCAGTTAGCAGCAATACCATCTGATGGAATTAAAAGGCCTCCTCACCTGGCCTAAGAAATAGCACTGTACTTTAAACAGGAACACTGCCCCTTCCAAATAGGAGAAGATACATCAAATCCGACTCTCAGGGAACCCTCAGTAAAGGAAGAAGTACGACAGGGAAACATAGTAGCTAGCGTGAAAAGGGATGACAACTAAGGAATGGAAATGACACAAGGGAGAGAAGAAACACACTTACCGTGCAGGAGGAATGGGAGTGTGGATAGAAGATATTGAATTAATGTATTGCTGTGTTTTGTGCCTGCAGGACAGTATATCCACGAGGCACTATCTGGGGAGTGAGGTAGAAGAATGCACAGACCCCTAAGAACGGAAAGAAGACAGCGAAAGGTAATGTAGCTCCCCAGAAAAAGGTGACCAACTCAAGTCGTCAAGTTTATTCGTCACATACACATACGGGATGTGCGGTGAAATGAAACGTGGCAATGCTCGCGGACTTTGTGATAAAAAAAAACAATCAAACAAACAACTAACAAACTACAAACAGAATGGAACAGAATCACATGTTCTTTTACATATTAAATATTGTGGGCAGTATCGTGGTCCAGTAAAGTTAGTCCCTGGTGAGATAGGAGTTTTCAGGCCGAATGGCCTCTGGGAAGAAACTCCTTCTCATCCTCTCCGTTCTCACAGCATGGCAACGGAGGCGTTTGCCTGACCGTAGCAGCTGGAACAGTCCGTTGCTGGGGTGGAAGGGGTCTCCCGTTATCTTGTTGGCTCTGGAGTTGCACCTCTTGATGTATAGTTCCTGCAGAGGGGCGAGTGAAGTTCCCATAGTGTGTTCGGCCGAACGCACTACTCTCTGCAGAGCCTTCTTGTCCTGGGAAGTGCAATTCCCAAACCAGATTGAAATATTTCCGGACAAGATGCTTTCCACATCCGCTGAGTAGAAGAACTGGAGGATCCTCAGAGACACTCTGAATTTCCTCAATTGCCTGAGGTGGTAAAGGCGCTGCCTTGCCTTACTCACGAGTGCTGCAGCGTGTGATGTCCATGTCATAGCCTGAGAGATGTGGACTCCCAGGACCAGCAGGAATAATTGATACTGTTCAGCCCCTTTAAGACATTTGGGAAGGCCAGCAAGCAGAGCAACATGCTCCTCAGTATCTCCACTCCCTAGTAACTGAAACCATCAGTAGAAAGGAGGAAGAAATGGACCTACCCTAGTGCCCAACTTTAATATCACCTAGCTACTGGAGGAAGAAAAGGAAGGAGAATAAAGGACACTTTAATCATCTTTGGAAGAAACAACACCGACGACTTATAATGACTTCTGGGACAAACCTCACTCTAAAGGACTGATTTCAACCAAAATATTTCTCTGTGGTTTGGAGGAAAATACCTGAATTGCGTCTAAATTATGGGTTTTAGAATTAAATTTATAAATTTTGGATTCGGTCTCGAAATTGTACGGTGATGAATTGGAGGGACTTTAAAAAATTCAAGATTTGGAATAGAATTGTGGAATCTGACAGGAATAATTGGAGTTTGATTTTTAACTGACATTGTTATTATCTCATCCTCAGAAAGGCGGACAAAGATGGAAAGGATTGTTCAAAGGGCATCAGGAATGATGGAGCTTGGGAAGAGATGGTAACATGGAATTACTTAGGGAATATGAGAGTTGGAATTAAAATCAGGATTAAAATTGAAATTAAACCTGAAAATTAAAATGCAAATTGAAATTGGAATTGGAGTTATAATTGGAAATGGTCAAAAGCTCTTGAATTAACTCGTACAGTGGGATAGGGCTTAAAGTTAAGGAAGGAGCCTAGTGCGCTTGCCTTCATTGATCATTGAATGTAATGTTGCACATTTATTAAACTTTGGTTGGGCTGCGTTTGGAGTATTGCATGTTGTTCTCGTCCCGTTACAGGAACAACACAAAGGCTGTGGAGCGTGCAGAAGAGGTTTACCAGGATGCTGCCTGGATTGGAGTGATAATTGTTCGTTTCTAAACACTGAATCAAGCACTTGAAACAACGACATTTATTTTACCAAAAGCGTGTTACAGATCAACTATACCTATCCCACCGCGGATTCGATCCTCGTGTCTGCCTGTTCAAGTTCTCTAGGCCTCACTCAGACTCCAGACGTTCATGCAGTCACAAGCGCTCTCCCAGAAGATCGAAGCCGGACCTCGTGGTAGCGGACTTTTATATGTCCCGGGACCTCGAGGGGCCGAACCACATGGGGGTGGTCTCTTAATAACCCAATTACAGATATCGATTAACCCCATACATAACAGGCATTCCCCTAAACCAATGATACATCAGTTCAATACATTGTATTCAAAACAGACTTCGAGAGGAAGCCAACTTAGAAACATTTACCTTGATTTACAGAAAACCCAGACAAGGCTCAACACCTCATCCAATCAACACTTGGCAAAGTCAAACTCTGCAACATTATTTACAACTATTTTCAAGGTCCGGTTTTCAGCCATCCAATCCATTCTATGCATTTTGCACCAAATAGACAGGGTTTGCAGATGATCCCATTGTTTGCTTGCAAATTGTATCTAAGCTCCAGACTTAACTGGCACCTCTTCACAGCTTGTCCCAACTCTGCAGAAAGCAATTCCAATTTGACCAAATCTCCCGGCAACCCTGAAACGTAACCCAATTTTGAAGTCCTAGCTGCTCCAATTTAGCCAGGATTAACATTCCATCCTTTTATCATAATGATAACCCATCATTAATGATAACCAACGTGGCTCAATAATCAGCTAACCAGATATACACAAGTGTGCTTTACATTTCCCATCTATCAGTAACACAAGATGATGATGTTTCATCTCAGAATCTTGTCAAGCATTCCGAGTTTTCATGGGCATAACTTCACAAGTTCTGTCTGAGGAGTCTTCACCTCCCGAGTTTTCCTGTGCGCAAATTCCCTCCATCCGTGTTCCTGCCCAGTCTGCCATCACTTTCAACTGTCGAACCTAAACCCTAGAAAGTCCTAAGAAGCTTGGGCCAAAGCAAGTTACTATCAAGCACTTATGCTTTCCCACACACTTGCTATTTCTATTTCACTTGAACCTATTCCTATTCTATTATCTATTGAACCTATTATATTATGCTCTATTACTGTTCCCTATTCCTATTCTGTCCCCTAATAATATTCTCTATTATTCTAGGATCGACACTAATTAGCCTTCTTCATACTCACACGATGTTATAATATGTATATCTGATGACAGGTAATCATATACATTTCAGCTGGGTTCAGTCCAGATTCCCCTACAGACGTGACTTTAATTTAACGCAAACCATGATAAATGTTCCAATTTAACCAAATTTAGTCTCAGCCTTCAATTTACTATTTTGAATTTCAATGCCCATTTCCTCTTCCTCATTCCACAGCAATGTAGCCGATAATAAAATTCCCTTCCAATTCCTGCGGAATTCCCAGCTGTTCAAATTTAAACAATCAATTTCCTTTGCTTTTAATTTTATCCTAAGTCCAATCAAAAATTCCAAATCCAGGGACAATTTCTTTCCACCTATTCAATATAAGCCTCTTTACCATCAAGGGTTAAACAATTCAAATCCATCGGGCAAATATGCATCAGCTCTACTATTCCCAATACAATTCAAGTTTCCCCCTACAGCTAACCAAGTCTTTCCTCCAGTATCTCCTCTTATTTATATATGCACTCCTCACTATGGTAACTCGTTGCTATGCTGATTCTCCACTATGTTTGGTTCTTTTACTCTAGTAGCTCTTACTATGTTGGCTTTTTACTATGTTGGCTTTGTTCTCTGTCTAGGGGGTCTCGCTTTTACAGTTCTTAACTACTGAATAATTCCTTAGTCCGGTCTCTCGAAGGGAAGTCCTGCTGCTCACAGTTCCTGGAGAGCTTTTGAATGGACTCATACAGTGGGACAGGGCTTTCTCTCTCCTTGCTTTTTGTTAGTTAATTATTAATATCACATGTACCGAAGTTCCGTAAAAAGCTTTTTTGTTGCATTCTATCCATCAGCAATAAGGCTATACATGATTACAATTGAGTCATCCACAGTGTACAGATACAAGGGCGAAGATAAAGATAAAGTCCAGTAAAGTCCAATTAAAGAGAGTCCACGTGTTTCCAATGAGGTAGATGGTAGGTCAGGACCGCTCTCTAGTTGGTGATGTGATGATTCAGGCACCTGATAACAGCTGGGAAGAAACTGTCCCTGAATCTACAGGCATGCATTTTCACCCAACTGTACCTCTTTACCAATGGGAGATGGGAGAAGGAGCGACTGGGGAGAGACTGGACTTTGATTATGCTGGTGGCCTCACCGAGGCAGCATGAAGTGTCGCTGGAGTCAGTGGAACGGAGGCTGGTTTCCATGATAGTCTGAGCTACGTCCACAGCCATCTGCTTTTTTCTACCGGTCTTGGATGGAACTGTTCCTGAACCAAACTGTGATACTTGCAAATGAAATGCTTTCAGTAGAAGTTGGTGCGGGTTGTTGGTGACAAGCTGAAATTCCTAAGCTGTTTTTGCCCTTTTCCACCATTTAAAGCACCAAACATTCTTTCCAGATGAACTGATGACCTGCTCTTATTTCTGTTCACTTATTGCATTTTATTTGGTGTTCAGGAATGTGGATTCTCCTATCATAACCCCATAGGATCTTAAAACATAGGAGCAGAATTAAACCATTCAGCCCATCAAATCGACGCCATTCAATCTTGGCTAATCTACTTTTCCCTCTCAGCCCCATCTTTCTGCCTTTTCCCTGTAATCTTTGCCACCCTTAAGGGCCTGTCCCACTATACGAGTTTACCCAAGAGCTCTCCCAAGTTTTAAAAAAAATCAAACTCGTGGTAAGAATGTACGTAGCGGGTACGTCGAATGTACGTAGCGGGTACGTCGGAGCTCGGGACATCTCTTAGCGGCTTGTAACACTAACAGTAGGTACACGGGAAACGCGGTATGTTTTTTCAACATGTTGAAAAATGTCCACGAGAGCCCCGAGTACCTACAAGCGACTATTACCGTAATTCTCCGAGTTCGAATCAGGGGAAACTCGGGAGAACTCTTGAATTACCTCGTACAGTGGGACAGGCCCTTTATTTATCAAGAATCTATCAATATCAGCTTTAGAAATACCCAATGACCTGGCCTCCACAGCCATCTGTGGCAATGCATTCCACAGATACACCACCCTCTGGCTAAATAAATTCCTCCTCGTCTCCATTCTGAAGGTGTGCCCTTCTATTCTGAGGCTGTGCCCTCTGGTTCTAGACTCTCCCACTAGTGGAAACATTCTCTCCACGTCCACTCTATCCAGCCTTTCATAATCTAGCAATGAGATCCCCATGATACTTCTAAACTCCAGCAAGTACAGTCCCAGAACCATCAAACGCTCCTCATACATTAATCTAATCAACATTTCCATAAACCTCGTCTGGATCCTCTCCAACGCCAGCACATTCATCCTCAGATATGGGGCCTAAAGCCGCTCACAATATTCCAGATGTTGCCTCACCAGCACCTGATAAAGCTTTAGCATTGCATCCTTGGTTTTATATTTCAGTCCCCTCAAAATGAATACTTGCCTTGCGTACCGCCAACCTAATGATGCAATTAACCTAACATAGGCACTGGAGTAACTCAACGGGTCAGGCAGCATCTCTGGAGAACATCAATTGTTGATTTTTCAGGATGGGACCCTTCTTCAGACTGACGAAGGATCCTGAGTTGAAATGTCACCTACGCATGTTGTCCAGAGATGCTGCCTGACCCATTAATTTACGCCAGCATTTTATATATATTTTTGGTATAAACCAGCATCTGCAGTTCCTTTTTACTGCTAATTTAGCTAATGGAAATCCTGCACCAGCACTCTCTGCCTCTATGATTTCTGAACCCTCTCCCTATTTAAAAAGAGTGGCACGGTGGAGCAGCAGGGAGTTGTTGCCAGCTGTGCCAGAGCACTGGGTTAAAGCTTGACTACGGGTGCTGTCTGTAAGAAGTTTGTAAGTTCTCCCTATGACCGCGTGGGTTTTCTCTGGGTACACCAGTTTCCTCCCACACTCTAAAGACGTGCAGGTTTCTAGGTTGACAAAAATACTGGAGAAACTCAGCGGGTGAGGCAGCATCTATGGAGCAGGTTTGTAGGTTAATTGGTTTCTGGAGGACATGAGGGGGAATGGGAACTGAAGGCAGACTCGAAAATATGTTTGTAGATTACCTTCATGTCCACAGCTATAACCCAAAGCATTAGGACAAAGCATTAGTTCCAACAATGCTCAAAATAGCTCAATGACAGCGTGTTATCTATGAACAGGTTATCCTTCGCCCACTGAGTCCGTGCCGACCAGCGATCACCCTGTATCCTAGTTCTATCCTGCACACTAGGGACAATTTACAGAACCCAATTGAGCAAAAATCCACACATCTTTGGAGTGAGGGAAGAAACCGAAGCACCCGGAGAAATCCCACGAGTTCACAGGGAGAACAAAGAAACTCTGTATAGACAGCACCCAAGGTCAAGTTTGAAGCCACGTCACTGGCGCTGTAAGGCAGCAACTCTACCGCAGCACCACTCTGATGTTGACTGTTTCAACAACACTGTTTCAACTACAGGTCCACCAGTGATATTCCAGCACCCTTGGTTCCTGAGCCTTGTCATCTAGACCATTACTAAAACTCTCATCTTGACCACTTCCGCGCTGCGTTGTTTTTAAATTTGTGCAAAAATGGTACTCTATATCGCTAGTATTTTTTCGCCACCTTGCTCACTGTTCTCCTCTGCTCCAAGGCACCAAATTTTGTTCCGATCGGTGGAAGATTACAAAAGTTATGAAGATTGGTCTTCTCGCCTGTCAGTCACCATGTAGGTAACGCCCCTCCCGTCATGCGCAGGAGAATAAACGGGTCCCACTTAGTCTAGTATTATCTATTTTGCCGAGTCAACAGGGGTCACGGCCTTGGAGGGCCGAGATAGCCACCTGCTCAATCAGTCTCGGGAGTCGATTATGGCACCGATCTGCCGGCTCCGGCTGGGCCGGAGTTCAAGAGCCCCGGCCGCAAGGAGAAAATTCGACACGCTGATCGGTCGCAGAATGCTCGATGCGGTTGAGGTCACTGCCTCACCGAGCCTGGGCGCCACGGTTTCGAGGGGGGGACTTCCCCGAGGGATTTCAAGTGCGCTCTCTTGATATTGTCTGGATTAAAGGACGTTCCAGACCACCCGGTGCCGGAATGGGAAGACCAGTGCAATGGTTAAGTTGCAGTACACTAGTTTAGTGATGTGAGTTCAAATTTCAACACAGCAATTGAGGGGTTTAAATCCAGTGAGTGATGTCAACTAGAAATAAAGCTAAAATAAAACATGTCACAGTAGGTGGTGCTTGCCGTTACCGATAATAAAGAGACATACATACGAGGAATGTACTAATATTGTGATTATTATGTCATGGTTTTAATCTTATGGACCAGATGGTTAAAATCAGTAACAAATCTGTCTGGCAAGAACATTTTTCTCACTCTGATCATTCCCTCTTCTCACCCTTCTCCCCTCTCCCATCGGGCAAGAGGTACAGAAGTGTGAAAATGCACACCTCCAGATTCAGGGACAGTTTCTTCCCAGCTGTTGTCAAAACCATCCTATCATGACCTGACCTCCCATCTACCTCATTGGATATTCTCGGACTATCTTTAATCAGACTTTACTGGACTTTATCTTGCACTAAACGTTATTCCCTTTATCCAGTATCTATATACTGTGGTCGGTTTGATTGTTATCATGTATAGTCTTTTTGTTGACTGGATAGCACGTAAAAAAAAGCATTTCACGGTACCTGTGACAGAAAACAAAACTAAACAAAGCCTATATCTTGAATTCCCCTTCCCGGGGTAAAAGACTTTGCATATTCACTCTATCTATTCCCCACACTATCTTATACACCACCATAATCTTGCTATTGAGGGAGTGCAGCGTAGGTTCACGAGGTTAATTCCCAGATGGCAGGACTGTCATATGTTGAAAGAATGGAGCGACTGGGCTTGTATACACGGGAATTTAGAAGGATGAGAGGGAATCTTATTGAAACACGTAAGATTATTAAGGGATTGGACACGCTAGAGGCAGGAAACATGTTCCCGATGTTGGGGGAGTCCAGAACCAGGGGCCACAGTTTAAGTATAAAGGGCCTGTCCTATCAGCATCCGACTACATGCAATGAGCGCGATCAAACTAGAAGCGGGGGCCGCA
This sequence comes from Raja brachyura, assembly GCA_963514005.1. The sequence goes on from OY740800.1 coordinate 23,739,464, forward strand.
CGGAAGTCGGGTGATCCCTGTACAGGGCCGTTCCCAACAGCATGCGCCTGCATGCAGCAAGCGCGACCAAACCGGCAGCGAGGGCCGCGCGGAGGTCGGGTGAGTGGCGCAACGCGGCGCAAAGTGAGGCGAACTTGGAGCAAAGTCTTAAAGGTAAGTTCGCCAGGACAGAGAGGGGCACACAGAGAGGGGCACAGAGGCACACACAGAGAAGGTCACGGAGGCACGACGTGTAATGCGTCGAGTCGACTGCGAGCCGACAAACCGTTGCCGCGCGGAATTTTTGAACATGGTCAATTTTTCGGAGCCCTGCGCGATATCGGGACGAACTCCGCACGATTCTGCACGGCTCCAGCGATCGAAGTGGGGCCGGCCCCGCGACGCCGGACGGCTCAAGCGACCATGTTAGGTCGCACTCATCGCATAGAGTTGTATGCTGGTGGGACAGGCCCTTAACGGGTAGGCCATTTAGAATGGAGGTGAGGAAAAGCATTTTCACCCAGAGAGGTGTGAATCTGTGGAATTCTCTGCCTCAGAAGGCAGTAGAGGCCAATTCTCCGGATGCTTTCAAGAGAGAGTTAGATAGAGCTCTTAAAGTTAGCGGGGTCAAGGGATATGGGGAGAATGCAGGAACAGGGTACTGATTGTGGATGATCAGCCATGATCACAGTGAATGGCGGTGCTGGCTGGAAGTGCTGAAAGACCTATTCTTGCACCTATTGTTTTTTGTCTAAAAATTCACCCCTCATGCTCCTGAGCTCCAATGAATAAAGTGTGGGCTGTCAAATCTCTCCCCATAGCTCAGGTCTTCAAGTCCTGGCAATATTCTCCTAAATCTTCCCTGAACCTTTAGACTTTAGACTTTAGAAATAAAGAACCTCTAAACCTTTTCTATCCGTGTAATAGCTGACAGAGTCAGAGGCGGGACACGTGGAGACTAAATACTAAGATTGAGCTGCAGGGCTGAACAGCCTGCTTTGCTCAGTAGACTGTGCAATTCTATGCTGCAGTGTCATAGAGCACGTAAACAGGCCCTTCAGCCCATCCCGCCCATGCTGACCAAGATGCCCCATTCAAGTTAGTCCTATTTGCATTTATTTCCAAATGAATGTTTAACATCCATAGTGTGGTATTGGAATCTTCAGAATTCGTATACCAATATTTTTTTAATTCTTATTCAAGCTGAAAACCTGCTGAATGCAGTGAGGTTTTTGCCCCCAATAAATACTTAACTGTTAATCCTTTACAATAACCATTTAACTACTCTTCCTCTCTGGGTGGTAAGTTGGGCAGGATGTTGAGAAGGGGGAAAAAAGCAATTTAATTAATGGCAATGGAATTGTTAGTTCTCTCACGAATCACCGGGACACACAGTATGAATTACAAAGCAAAACAACTGCAGATGTTGTAATTCTACAAGTGAAATGCAAAAAGCTGGAAATATTCAGAAGGTCAACCTAACATCTGTGTAGAGAGACACAAAATGCTGGAGTAACACAGCGGGTCAGGCAGCATCTCTGGAGGCGAGGAATAGGTGACGTTTCGGGTCAAGACCCTTCTTCAGACTGAGAGTCAGGGGGGAGGGAAACTGGAGGTATGAAAAGGTACAGAACAAATCAGAGCCGGCACCAATAGCCAAGGAACCCACAATGGTGCATTGATGGCTGCGGAAGAGATGACAACGAAGGGATATGCGGATACAAACAATGGAACCGACTAGGTTGGGGGAGGGAATGCAAAGGTTACTTGAAATTAGAGAAATCAATACTCATACAGCTGGGTTGTAAGCTGCCCAAGCAAAATATGAGATGCTGTTCCTCCAATTTGCATGTGGCTTCACTCTGACAGTGAGGGAGGCCCAGGACAGAAAGGTCAGTGTGGGAATGGGAAGGGGATTTAAAATATTTGCCAACTGGAGATCGCAAAGGCCAAGGCAGACTGAGCGTAGGTGTTTAGCGAAACGATTGCCCAATCTGCACCTGGTCTCACGGATATATAGGAGTGCACTTTGAGAACAGCAGATACAGTCAATGAGGTTGGAGTAGATGTAAGTAAACCTCTGCCTCACCGGAAAGGACAGTTGAGTTCCCTTGATGGAGTTGAGTGTAGGAGGTATAAGGACAGGTGCTGCATCTCCTGCAGTTGCAGAGTAAAGTCGCTGGGGAGACCCCTCCACTCACCACATCTTCCCATCTCCCCCCCGTCTGCCTTCCGCAAAGACCGCTCCCTCCGCAACTCCCTTGTCAATTCTTCCCTTCCCTCCCGCTCCACTCCTTCCCCGGGCACTTTCCCTTGCAACCGCAAGAGATGCTACACTTGTCCCTTCACCTCCCCCATCCACTCCTTTCAGGGACCCAAGCAGTCATTCCAAGTCCGACAGAGGTTCACCTGCACCTCCTCCAACCTCATCTACTGCATCCGTTGCTCCAGATGCCAGCTGATCTACATCGGTGAGACCAAGCGGAGGCTGGGCGATCGTTTCGCCGAACACCTCCGCTCGGTCCGCAATAACCAACCCGACCTCCCGGTGGCTCAGCACTTCAACTCCCCCTCCCATTCCGTATCCGACCTCTCGGTCCTGGGCCTCCTCCACGGCCAGAGTGAGCAACACCGCAAGTTGGAGGAACAGCACCTCATATTCCGCTTGGGGAGTCTGCATCCTCTGGGCTTAAACATTGAATTTTCTCAATTCTGTTAACCCAGACTGCCCCCTCCCCTCCCCACCTCTCCCTCAGCCCTCGGGCCCTGACATTCCTTCTCCATCTCTCCCCCCCCCCCCCACCCCAGTCGCACTAGCTTCTCATTTTCACACCACAAACAGCTTACAATGGCCTGTTTCCCTTATCATCAATACTTTTTTGCATATCTTTCATTCATTGTTCTTTATCTCTCCACCTCACTGTTTATATCTCTCGTTTCCCCGATACCTGACCGGTCTGAAGAGGGGTCTCGACCCGAAACGTCGCCTATCTCCTTCGCTCCTTAGATGCTGCTGCACCCACTGAATTTCTCCAGCTTTTTGTGTAACCGTCGCTGGGGGGAGGGTGGTTTGGGTGGGAAGGGATCAGTGATTCCTATATATCGGCTGTATGAACCATCGACTCTATGACTCTGGGTAAAGACACTTCTGCTCCTTTTGGCCTTTAATGGCCAACTCTTTCTCTGCCCGGCTTTGTCAGCCCCTTCTCTCTTCCGGCGTTCTCCCCCCACCCCCCAAATCGGATTAAAGAAGGGTCTCAACCCAAAGTGTCGCCTAACCATGTTCTCCTGAGATGCTGCCTGACCTTTTGAGCCACTCCAGCACTCTGTGTCTTCTTTTCCTGTAACTCTTGTTTTGAGGCACACAGGACAGGGAAAACATTAGAGCTGCATCTTCAAGCCCTCAGTTGAAGCCAAAATGTAGTTTAGTTTAATTTGGCTTACAAATACAGCGCAGAAACAGCCACTTCCGCCACCAAGCCCTCAGTGCCCAGTGATCATAGCTCTATCCAACACACCAGGGACAATTTACAGAAGCCAATTAACAAACAAATCTCTACGTCTTTGGAGTGTGGGAAGAAACCAGAGCACCCAGAGAAAACAAGTAAAACGTACCAACCCCATACTGACAGCACCCGTAGTCTGGTTCGACCACTGTGCACTGTTTCGCCCTAGGCAGAAAGTCATCTTCTCAGATGGGACTTGAACCCATGATCACTTGCTTAAGAAACCAGTGACTTATCCATTACACCACTCGGGCTGGCAGTACATATAAATAATATGACAAAATGCAAGTTTATTTATTGCAGAATGTGGCTCTTAATCTGAACAATTGAAGCAATAAAAACAAAACACTTATTATAGATCAGTGAATTAAATGTCTGTTGACACAAAGGAACTGAGAAGCTAGTTACTAAAAACAACACAAAGTGCTGGAGTAACTCAGCAGGTCAGGCAGCATCTCTGGAGAACACGGATAAATGATGTGTCGGGTCAGGATCTTTCTTCAGATTCAGGGCTGTTTCATTTGCAGTTTTGAGTAAATGTATTGTCTGAATTCCAACTCATAAATAATCTTCTGCATAAAACAATTTGGGCCCCATTTTCAATTCCTGGTCTGCTTTCAGTTAGTTTGTTTTGTCAGCTGGAGACAGTGGTTGGGTTTGATAATCTTTACTTTAGACTTTAAACTTTAGAGATACAGCATGGAAGCAGGCCCTTCGGCCCACCGAATCCTTGCCGATCAGAGATCACCCCATACACCTGGGACAATTTACAATTTTACCGAAGCCAATTAACCTACAAACCTGGATTTTGGGAGGAAACTGGAGCAGCCGGATGGAACCCACGCGGTTACAGGGAGAACGTACTAGCTCCGTACAGGCAGCAAAGTAGTCAGGATCAAACACGGGCCTCAGGCACTGTAAGGCAGCAACTCAATCGTTGCGTCCCAAATCAGCCTTAGCGATGCTTGGGAAGAAGCAATCAAATGGCTTGGGTTTCTGAACCAATTATAAGCACCGCAACCTGCTAACTTTGTCCCACTCCATGCGTCTTTGTAGATGTGCGGGGTTCAGGTACTTTGGAAAAGGGACACCAGGTGTAAGAGGCCCATGTAATTAAATCTTGCCATCGAGTCTAGATTTGTAAAGAAGCTCCCAACTGTTTCTGTTCCTATGAAGTCCTAGGTGCCGCCAAGTCTAGGTTTCTGTTAAACAGACGCTAAACCCAGGTCTGTGATTGGGTAAAAGATTTTGTGCTTACACATAGTATGTGTGTTAAGTGTTTTTTTGTAAACATTGTTTGTAAGTAAGCAGAGTAAGTGCCTCTTAATGTGATCCCTTATCTGTAAGAAATGATTGGCATGTAGGGATGGCCCTCCCATTGCATTTTCGTGCCTTTAGTGTCCCCGCCTCCGTTTAGGGGTATAAAAGTGAAGGAAATTAATTTGGGCGTGCCAGTTGTCTCTGTTCTGTTTACACGAGGCGGGCGAGGGCTCGAGTGAGTAGATCCGAGTCCGGCCCCACAGTACTGTTTACAAATAAAGAAGAGTTTGGACCACAGTGTTCGTTTCAGCGATTGCCTGAACCAGACGAAGGGGATAATATTTGATCCGGAATCATCATTTTCAGTTTAGTTTAATTTAAATTAGAGATGCAGCATGGAAACGTCCTTCGGCCCACCGAGTCCACACTGACCATCGATCATCCGCTCACACTAGTTCTATGTTATCCCATCTTCACATCCTACACACTCAGGGTAGTTCACAGAAGCCAAGTAACCTATATACCTGCATCCTTTGAGATGTGGGAGGAAACTGGAGAACCCGGAGAAAACTCACATGGTCACGGGGAGAGTGTACAAACTCTGCAAAGATAGAAATCAGGATCGAATCTGGGTGTCTGGCGCAGTGAGACAGCAGCTCTACTGGCTGCATTACTGTGCTGCCCCAGGAGGATTATTCTGTGGCGGAAAGTGTGCATTTAGTTAGCACCTGACCTGACCTCAGGATGTCTCAAAGCACCTTGTGAAGCACAGGCGCCTTGGATTTAGATGTGTTTAATTCATGCATTTTTGATATAATGTGTTTGTTCCTTAAATATCAAACCCTGATTCAGACGCTGGTATTTGCATAACGCTCTCAAATTTACTCCTGGCAGTGCATTTGCGTATATGTTTAATTTGCATTGCTTTGAATTACGCACTGCTTTTCAAGCACATAACCCCCGCGTAAAACCCCCGCGCTATGTCCCCGTAACGTAAGTGGAAAGTACCAAGTGCAATCTTGGGAATGTGTCCAGCAATCTAGGTTTATCTTTATTACTGTCACGTGTACCATGGTGCAATGAAAGGCTTTGTTTTGCATGCTCTACGATCAAATGAGATAATACCGTGCATAAATACAATCAAGCCAAACCCAAATACAACAGGTAGAGCGAAGAGAAAGATGCAGAGTACAGAATATGGTGCTCAGCATTGTGGCCCAACAGTTCTAGAGAGAAAGCCTAATGTCTGCAATGAGGTAGGTTGGAGGATTGAAACTGAACCGTAGCTTATGGAAGGACCATTCATAACAGCGGGGAAGAAGCTGTCCCTGAGTCTGGTGGTGCGTGCTTTCAAGCTTCTGTACCCTCTGCCAGATGGGAATAGGGAGACAAAGGACCTACCTTCAGAAAGGAGATGAGGATTTAGTTGGAGGGCGGTAAATCTGTGGAATTCATTGCCACAGACGGCTGTGGAGACTGTTATTGAGTATATTTAAAGCAGATATTGACAGGTCCTTGATTAGTAAGGATGTCAAAGGTTATGGGAAGAAGGTAGGAGAATGGGGTTGAGAGGGAAGGATAGATCAACCATGATTGTATGTTAGTGTAGACTCAATGGGCCAAATGGCCTAATTCTGCTGCGATGATTGTTGAACTTATGAAGGAATGACCGGGGTGGGGTAAGTTTTTGATTATGTCGGCTGCTTTCCCGAGGCAGCGCAAAGTGCAATTGGAGTTGATGGTGGGGAGTCTGGTCTGTGTGATGGACTAGGTTACATGCACAGAGTTTGCAATAAATATTAGCCAGAACATGTTGGAACTCTCGGTGTAATTTACAGATAAATGTAATGAACCTGAAACAGCGTCAATTGCCACGAAACTGGGCAACGTGCACACATGATGGTCTACTCCATGAAGTCAGCTTTGAGCATTGCCAGCACCCTGCAGTGAGTTTTTATTGTGGAGCAAATGAAAGAAAAGGCCTGATTTATTTTTGAAAAGGACAACAAATTCTTTACAGATTGGATTTCACACAGAGGTGCCTGGGCTCTCACTGTAAAGTCAAGGAGTATTTTCCTGCTTTCTTCAATTACACTTTACAAGAATATAACTATTCCAATTGCATACTCCAGAACATTCATATGTTGTTTCATCAATCAGCTCCATTATGAAATAGCTTTAACATTGAAGGGGGAGAAAAATCAAAGGGGATGCACGAGGCAAGACTTTTACACAGAGAGTGGTAGGAACCTTGAACATGGATCCTGAACCAAGGGTGGTGGTGGAAGCAGGTGCAATAGTGGTGTTTATGGGCCTTTAGATACGCACAAGCGGCATGGTGGCGCAGCGGCAGAGTTGCTGACTTACAGCTCCAGAGACCCGTGTTCGATCCTGACTACGGGTGCTGTTTATGGAGTTTGTACATTCTCGTGACCCGCGTGGGTTTCTCTGAGATCTTCAGTTTCCTCCCACATTTCCAAAGACGTACAGGTTTGTAGGTTAATTGGCTTGGTATAAGTGTAAAATTGTCCCTATTGTGCGTAGGGTAGTGTTAATGTGCGGGGATCGCTGGTCGATGCAGACTCGGTGGGAGGAAGGGCCTGTTTCCGCACGGTATCTCTAAACTAAACTAAACACTAAACACAAAGTGCAGGGAATGGAGGGATACGGATCACGTGCAGGAAGATGTAAAATGGCCTCCCCCCTTGACTCCATTCAAGGACCCAAGCAGTCTTTCCAAGTGCGGCAGAGGTTCACCTGCACCTCCTCCAACCTCATCTATTGCATCCACTGCTATAGATGTCAGCTGATCTGCATCGGTGAGACCAAGCGTACGCTTGGCGTTCGCTTCGCCCAACACCTCCACTCGTTTCGCAATAACCAACCTGATCTCCCGGAGGCTCAGCACTTCAACTCCCCCTCCCATTCCGAATCCAACCTTTCTGTCCTCGGCCTCCTCCATGGCCAGAGTGAGGACCACCGTAAATTGGAGGAGAAGTACCTCATATTTCGCTTAGACAGTTTGCACCCCAGCGGTGTGAACATTGACTTCTCTAATTTCAGGTAGTCCTTACTGTCTCCTCCTGTTCTCAGCTCTCCCTCAGCCCACTGGCTCCACCTCTTCCTTTCTTACCCCCTTCCCCCCTCCACCCTCACGTCTGAAGACGGGTTTCGGACCGAAACGTTGCCTATTTCCTTCGCTCCATAGGTGCTGCCTCACCCGCTGAGTTTCTCCAGCTTTTGTCTACCTTCGATTTTCCAGCATCTGCAGTTCCTTCTTAAACAGATGTAAAATGGCACTGTTTTGCTCACACCTGCTGTATGAATTGTGTACCTGTTGGACAATTACAAGTGAAGCTTCCTGCAAAGCTACTTTACAGATGCTTGCTCTTCCCAATTTGGAGACCACACCTTCCTTCGTCTGTTGTTAATTAATCTGCAGTACATAATCTAAAAGGTTTGAATAAGAGTCTCAACACAAAACATCACCTGTTCTCCAGATGTTATCCAGAGATGCTGCCTGACCTGAGCTACTCCAGCACTTTGTGACCTTTTGTGTATTAACCAGCATCTACAGTTCTTTGTTTCCACATCTAAAAGATGTGACTGGCTCTGGCACCGGTATCTAAGAATCTTTCCCCCTCCCTGACAATATCACAGTGTCCAATTTCAGACTCGAGCTCAATAACACCCGCGATAGATGCACCTGTCGATCCTATCAATGGCCATATTCTCCCAAATTACCTACCTGCCTCAGCATGCCGGCTTAATTTTGTTAAATTACAGAATTAATTTTATCTAGTTATTTATGGTCTTCCTGTAAACTGTACCATTGTCCTTCCGCATGCACCCTTGTCCACACTCCATACTCCACACTCCCTGCACTTCATGGCCATTGTTGGAGCTATGCATTTGTCGTCATACAGCACAGAAATAGGCCCTTCGGTCCATCTCGACCAGGTTTCATATTTGAGCTAGTCTGCATTTGGCCCATACCACTCCAAACTATTTCCATCCATTAAGAGTGTGCACAGCCTCAATGATGGCACGGAGGCACAGTGGCACAGTGGCACAGCACTCGAGTTGCTGCTTTACAGCGCCAGAGACCCGGGTTCGATCCTGACTACGGGTGCTGTCTGGAGGAGTTTGTACATTCCGACAGTCTGCAAGTGGGTTTTCACCGGGTGCTCTGGTTACCTCCCACATTCCAAGGAAGTGCAGGTTTATAGGTTAATTGGCTTCTGGAAATTGTCCTTGTGTAGGATAAACTTGGGTACGAGTGATCGATGATCAGCACCGATGCAGTGGGCTGAAGTGCCTGTTTCCAGGCTGTATCTTTAAAATAAACTAAACTTAAGGGGTTAAACAACCTCCTCTTATGCTTTAATAATTCTGTGATTTTTATGATCCTGTCTCAATTTATCTTTGGCAAAAATATATCTCATAAATATAATCTCAAAATTCCAGCTGCGTGCAGATTCCAGTTGCTCTCACAGATAGTGTAGATTGCATGGTCCCAGGCAGCCTCCCAGCTCCTTCAGGTCCCCAAGCCCGTTTTCTAAAATGGGGTTACATAGGTTCGTAGGAATTTGCAAGAAAGGAAAAGACAGCAGCTTCCAGCTGGCCCATGGATCTCTGGGGCAGTCATGTCCCGTGGTTCTTCCCCCCCCCCCACCTCTTCATCAATTAACTCTCCTTATTCTCTTCCCAATCTCCTTAATCTGCTGATATTTGTGCCCTACCCTTGAAATTCTACCCTACGCATAACACCTGCCGAATAAAGTGGACAACCTCGTTACCGTCCCCCTTCCCTCATCCAAGAGCCTCATGGCATTACGTGTAGGAAGGAACTGCAGATGCTGGTTTATACCGAAGATAAGCACAAAGTGCTGGAGTAACTTCGACGTAAAACGTCATCTATTCTTTTTATAGTGTAGAGTCATACAGTGTGTAAACCGGCCCTTCGGCCCAATTTGTTCACTGCCAACATATCCCAGCTCCACTAGACCTACCTGTATGCTGTTGGCCCATACCCATCTAAACCTGTCCTATCCATGTACCTGTGTAAACGTTTCTTAAACGTTGCAATAGCACTTGCCTCAGCTACCTCCTCCGGCAGCTCGTTCCCTACACCTGCCACCCTTTGTGTGATAATGTTGCCCCTCAGGCTCGTATTAAATCTTTCCTCCCTCACCTTAAACCTATATCTTCTGGTTCTCGATAACCCTACTCTGAGCAAGAGACCCAATTTATTTCTCACATGATTTTGTACACTTCTACAAGATCACCCCTCATCCTCCTGCGCTCCAAGGAATAGAGTCCTCTCCCTATAGCTCATGCCCTCAAGTCTTGGCAACTCATGTTAATCTTCTCTGCACCCTTTCCAACTTTACAATATCTTTCCTATAACATGGTGCCCACAACTGAACACAATACTCTAAATGCGGCTCACGGATGTCTTATATAACTGCAACATGACCTCCAAACTCCTATACGCAATACTCTGACTGATGAAGGCCAATGTGCCAAAAGCCTTTTTGGATACGCTATCTACCTGTGGTGCCACTTCCAATGAATGATGTACCTGCACTCCTAGGTCCCTCTGCTCTACAACACTCCCAACAGCCCTACAGTTCACGGTGTAATTTCTCCAGAGATGCAGTCTGAACCGTTCAGTTACTCCAGCATTTTGTGTCTATCTCCCTCATAGCATAGACTAAATCCTTGCAGGACGTAAGACTGAAGCCCATTAAATGCTCTACAAGTAGAGTTTTACAACACTGACAACAAAGATGCAATCTTTGCTCATCCCACATTTAGGTCCAGAGATGAAAAGACCTCTTACTCCTTATCCAAACTAACATCAAACTTTGTTCTCTGTCAGAACAATATTGGAATTAAATTAAAGTACTGGAATAACTTCACAGATTTATTTTTCTTTGTGTCACATAAAATGTAAAGGCTGGGAGAGTCTGTTTTTGTAATGTAAACCCGTGAAGCCTTGTTTTCATAACTGCATTTTAACAATCTGGATACAACCAGAAAATCCTCTGAGTGATCCAAGATAAATATTTGGTCTGATAAGTCTCCAGGCGTTCTCAGCTGCCCATCAGATTAGACAATTTCCCTCCTAATCACGAGCTCTTTGAAAGTTGTGATCAAGAGATTGAGGCCCGGGATAACAGAGGAGGTTAAACATTTGGTGCCTGAGACAGGTATTCGCTGGCGACATGTCAGTTCGCTGCCCAGCAACTTGTGGAGTGGCTGTGTAAACCCAGCTGGAAAAACGTTCTGCAAACGTGAGGAGAAAGTTCGGGAGTATGAGAACGTTCTCTGGACATAGTTTATATTCATGCAGAAGTATTGCACAGTTAAACCGAGAAAGAAAAACACCAACACGACTTGTGGGAGATGTGATGGTAATAAGTCAGAACAGCAATGAAAATTTAAAACAGCCAAGAGCTATAAATGCCAAATGAGGGATCATATTATTGCAGCTTGCTAGTCAAAAAGCAAACTGAAGATGAAGCCAGATGCTGACATGAAACTTTACTGTATGGAAGTTGACAAGAGTGATAAAGAAACTTTTGCATACACTGTGCATGCTTAAGTAGGTAAAATGCAAACCAGATGAACCATTAGTTTAAGATGCATGTTTTAACCGCCAATAATCACACTGAGATGAAGATTGACGCTGCCACAAACTCTGGTATTATGTGCCGAGACATTTCTTACAGAAATTGGAGACACAGGAACTGCAGAAGCTGGAGTAACTCAGCGGGTCAGGCAGCATCCCTGGAGAAAACGGATAGGTGACATTTCGAATGGGGACTCTTTTTCAGATTCGCAGTTCTCCGGGGTTGCTGCCTGACCCGCTGAGTTATGGTCAATAGTCAATGATCAATGGTTCTTTATTATCACGTGTATCAAGGCGCAGTGAAATACATTTTTTGCATTCAGTTCAGCTAAACTATCACCATACATAAGCACAATCCCTCGGTTAGTAAAACATGTACAGAACAGCCCACTGAGTCTACATGCAGGAGCCGCCATTTTACAGTTCCAGCTGCAGATGGCCACAGAGGCCCATTGTAGCCGTCACCTCCAGTCTGGTCGTCTCATGAACTGTCGTCCCTCTCCTTGCATGGCCCTCTTCAGCCTTTTTCCCCGCGGGGGGTGGGGGGGGGGAGGGGAGGTCACCTCCCGCGGGCAACCTTGAAGGCGCAGTAAGTCAGGCCCACTTACTCCAGCACTTTGTGTCTTTTCCTTTGTGGTATTAAATTATCTCCAAAACTTTTCCAAGCTACCTTGGGGTAGATATTTTTAGAAAGAATCGATTGCAGTTTTGTGTAAACCGAACCTTGTCTTGAGAGCTAAGCTTAACAACACGGAAACCCTTTAATTCCAGCAGAGAAGTTGCAGTTCCTACACAAATAGAAAGTGAAATGAATAGGAAACCAGTGTATTTATGTACAACTTTAAGTGATTAATCAGAGACTAAGTATGGAACCACACGATGAATAGTCTGTGAAAGAACAAGTACATACGATTATAAAGGCTTCAAAGCCTGAGTACATATTTGAATTGAGGTCATGTTTAGAAGTGATACAATATCACACATTCTCTGATAGATTTGGGAACCCTTGCCATCTCACACTGAAGGATGTACATTGGATGTTGAGTAAAGGCCAACATGTAAGACACAGTTAGGTTGAGAAACTCTCCTTAATCACGATAAGACCTACAGTGAATTGGGGTCAGTTTACATCGTGGTGAACCACCTTCTTCAAATACTGCGGCTAATGGGATGAAATACTCCCACAATTAAGTAGAGCCGCACGGTGGCGCAGCGGTAGAGTCGCTGCCTTAACAGCATCAACCACGGGTGCTGTCAGGGCAGAGTTTGTACCTCTCCACGTGACCCGCGTGGGTTTTCTACGGGTACTCCGGTTTCTTCCCACACTCCAAAGACGTACAGGTTTTTAAGGTTACCTGGCTCTGGTAATAATTTTCCCAGTGTGTAAGATAATGCTCGTGTATGGGGATTGCTGCTCTGTGCGGACTCAGTGGACCAAAGGGTCTGCTTCCACTCTGTTTCTCTAAATTGAACTGAACTAAAAATGTACGGTTGAGAAACTCTCCTTAATCACTATGACACCTCAAGTGAATTGGGGTCAGTTTGCAATGTGGTAAACAATGAACCAGCTTGTTCAAATACTGGGATGAATTACTCCCACAATTAAGTAGACCTAGACCTAGAAAATAGGTGCAGGAGGAGGCCATTCGGCCCTTCGAGCCAGCACCGCCATTCATTGTGATCATGGCTGATCGTCCCCAATCAATAACCCGTGCCTGCCTTCTCCCCACATCCCTTGATTCCACTAGTCCCTAGAGCACTATCTAACTCTCTCTGAAATCCATCCAGTGATTTGGCCTCCACTGCCCTCTGTGGCAGGGAATTCCACAAATTCACAACTCTCTGGGTGAAAAAGGTTTTTCTCACCTCAGTCGTAAATGGCTTCCCCTTTATTCTAAGACTGTGGCCCCTGGTTCTGGATTCGCCCAACATTGGGAACATTGTCCAGTCCTTTTATAATTTTATATGTTTCTATAAGATAACCCCTCATCCTTCTAAACTCCAGTGAATACAAGCCTAGAATTTTCAATCTCTCCCCATATGACAGTCCCGCCATCCCAGGGATCAATCTCGTGAACCTACGCTGCACTGCCTCAATCACAAGGATGTCCTTCCTCAAAGTAGAAGACCAAAACTGTATGCAATACTTCAGATCACCAGTAGATCACCAGAGCCCTATACAACTGCAGAAGAACCTCTTTACTCCTACACTGAAATCCTCTTGTTATGAAGGCCAACATTCCATTAGCTTTCTTCACTGCCTGCTGTACCTGTAAGCCAACTTTCAGTGACTGGTGTACAAGGACGCCCAGGTCTCGCTGCACCTCCTCCTTACCTAACCTAACCCCATTGAGATACTAATCTGCCCCCTTGTTTTTGCCGCCAAAGTGGATAACCTTATATTTATCTATATTACTAGACTAAGTGGGACCCGTTGGGTCCCATGCTCACACAGGAGGGCTGGTCCCCCAATGCAATATTCCACCTCTCCACCAATTCCAATATTGGGGGAAAGGGGGGCTTTCTGGAACGCAAATATGGGTGTTGTGGGCTGAAGGGCCAGGTTTCCAGATGGCTAGTATGGACATTGTGGGCCAAATGGATTCTTGGTGTGGCAGCTCAGTCACTCAAGCCTGATGTGCTGGCAGCTCACTCATGGCTGGTGGGCTGGCAGTTGACTCATGGCTATTCCTTGAAATTCCATTTCAAGCAGGGTGCAAGGCCACCAAATTAAAATGCAGTTTCCTACTATTTCAATCAGGATGCAAGACCACCAAATTTAAGTGCAGTTTCTTACCACTTCAAGCAGGGTGCAAGGCCATCAAATTCAAATGCAGTTTCATACCATTTCATGCAGGATGCAAGGCCACCAAATTCAAATGCTGTTTCATACTATTTCATGCAGGGTGCAAGGCCACCACATTCAAATGCAGTTTCAGACCATTTCAAGCAGGGTGAAACCACCATAAAACCACCATTAAACCACACAAAACACCACATAAACACCTCATAAACACCACACTCACAGTTCAGTAGACATTCAGTGTGTTCAGTTGATTCACAGCTCAGACAGAGCCGTGACATCTCCCTCCCCCATCTTGCAGAGACTAGCCACACCCACACTTCCAGGTTTTATATTCCCTCCCCCCTTCCACCGGAAGGGGCGTGGCCTTCATGGCTTGATTGACAGGAGAGAGATTCTCAACATTTTTTAAACACTAATAACACTTTTATTTTTCATTGATGTATAGAATCCTCTGCACCTGATGAGCAGATGGGGACTGAGTAAGATAGCCAAAAATCACAGCCGTAAGTAGTAGCATTTTATTTAAAATCAATATACAGTGCAAACAGGAAGTTGTCAAGTTTAGACTTTTAATCATGTGCTGTATTTCAAACCAACCACCACCAACAACCACTTGCAATGCTTTATTTCAAACCAACCACCACCACCAACTACCATGCTGTGCTTTATTTCAAACCAATCACCACCAACCACGACTTGATGTGCTTTATTTCAAACCAACCACCACTTGCTATGCTTTATTTCAAAACAACCACCACCACCAATCACCACGCAGTGCTTTATTTCAAACCAACAACCACCAACAACCATTTGCTGTGCTTTATTTCAAACCAAACACCACCAAAAACCATTTGCTGTGCTTTTTCAAACGAACCACCACCAACAACCATTTGTTGTGCTTTATTTCAAACCAACCACCACCAACAACCACTTGCTGTGCTTTATTTCAAACCAACCACCACCAAAAACCATTTGTTGTGTTTTATTTCAAACGAACCACCACCATCAACCATTTGTTGTGCTTTATTTCAAACCAACCACCACCAACAACCATTTGTTGTGTTTTATTTCTAAACAACCACCACCAACAACCATTTGCTGTGCTTTATTTCAAACCAACCACCACCAAAAACCATTTGTTGTGTTTTATTTCAAACGAACCACCACCATCAACCATTTGTTGTGCTTTATTTCAAACCAACCACCACCAACAACCATTTGCTGTGCTTTATTTCAAACCAACAACCACTTTCTATGCTTTATTTCAAACCAACCACCACCAACAACCATTTGCTGTGCTTTATTTCAAAACAACCACCACCAACAATCATTTGCTGTGCTTTATTTCAAACCAACCACATTTTCATTTTCAAACCACATTAAGGGCATTCAAGGTCAGTAAAACCATACTCACAGTTTAGTAGACATGTGTACAGTGTTATTCACAGCTCAAACTGAGAGACCTGACCCTCTTGCTCCCCCATCTTGCAGAGACTGTCTGAGGCACTCAACACTTCCGGGTTTTATAGTCCTTCCGGAAGGGGCGTGACCTTCCAGAGAAAGAACCTCAACATTTTTAAAAACTAATAATTTTTTTTTTTTCATCGATGGGTAAAATCCTCTTGTCCTGCACAGCAGAGGGGGACTGAGTAAGATGGCCAAAAATCACAGCCGTAAGTGGCAGCGTTTGTTTTTAAATCAATAAACAAAACAACAGGAAGTGGTCAAGATCAGACTTTTAGTAATAAAGATACTGCATCTGCCACGCATCTACCCACTCACTCAACCTGTCCAGGTCACCCTGCAACCTGCTAACAACCTCTTCACAGTTCACACTGCACCCAGCTTTGTGTCATCCGCAAACTAGCTAGTGTTGCTCCTAATTCCCTCTTCCAAATCATTAATATATATGGTAAACAGTTGCGGCCCCAACACCGAGCCTTGCGGCACTCCACTCGCCACTGCCAGCCATTCTGAAAAGGACCCGTTCACTTCTACTCTTTGCTTCCTGTCTGCCAACCAATTTTCTTTCCATGTCAACACCCTACCCCCAATACCATGTGCACAAATTTTAGTCACCAGCCTCCCATGCGGGACCTTATCAAAGGCTTTCTGAAAGAATAGATACACTGCATCCACTGGCACCCCTTCATCCATTTTACTTGTCACATCCTCAAAAAATTCCAGAAGATTAGTCAAGCATGATTTCCCTTTCATAAATCCATGTTGACTTGGACTAATCCTTTTACTGCTATCCAAATGCCCCATTATTACCTCTTTAATAATTGACTCCAGCATCTTTCCTACCACCGAAGCCAGGCTAACTGGTCTGTAATTCCCCGTTTTCTCTTTCGCTCCTTTCTTGAAAAGTGGGATAACATTAACTATCCTCCAATCCACATGAACTGATCCAGAATCTATTGAACATTGGAAAATGATCACCAATACGTCCACTATTTCTAGAGCCACCTCCCTGAGGAACCTGGGATGCAGACCATCAGGCCCAAGGGATTTATAATCCTTCAGTCCCATTAACCTAGTCAATATGTTGACAATAATGGACTAGCTTTAATTGGACTTTACTGAACTTTAATTTTAGTTTAACTTAGTTTAGAGATACAGCGCAGAAACAGGCCAATCGGACGACTGTGACTACACTGACCAGCGATCTCCGTACACAAACACTATCCTACACACAGTAAAGACAGTTTACGCTTATACCAAGCCAAATAACCTACAAACCTGAACATCTTTGGAATGTGGGAGGAAACTGGAGATCTCGGAGAAAACCCACGCGGTCACGGGGAGAAGGTAAAAACTCCATACAGACAGCGCCCGTAGTCGGGATCGAACCCGGCTCTCCAGCGCTGTAACCGATGTCAGGCTGCAACTCTACCGCTGCGCCACCATACCATACGTTAATCCCTTTCTCCCTATCTGTACACTGTGGATGGTTCAATTGTAATCACGTACAGTCTTTCTGCTGACTGGTTAGCACGCAACATCTCTTGCAATGGTGGCTGGCGTGACTCGTGATGCTAATTTGCCCGAGGGTATCTAACTCCAAAAGCAGAACAAACCAACACCAGGGGCGGCACAACCGCAGGTGCTGCACAGTCGTTTATTTGTGGGTACAATTTCCTGGTGAGGTTATTTATCCATCTGCAGCGAAGAGCGTTGTATCGTGACTGTTCAGCCAGCTCGGTTTCTCATTTCCTTTGTCCACATTCCACAGTGGAGCGGCCCTCCGGCCACCACAGATGTTGCTGCACATCTGCAAGGGCCTCTGCCCCACGCCGATGGAGGAAAAAACCACGTTGAAGTCAACAGAGGGCCACATCTTACTAACGCATCCCACGAGAGATGTGGACAGATGGGAAAAATTATCCCGTAAATGGCAATCCTTGTAATTTGCAATATTCACCCCTTGTGGGTTTATATTTATCACAAAACAAATACTGTTCTTTGACCGCACTCCCTGGCCTCATCCCACCCTGCCTCTCCAAGCTCCTCTGTTTATCTCAGCACTCTTCTGGCCCCTGGTGAATCTTTAATGTTCATTGTTGCAAAAATTGACAGCAGTTTCTCCGACCCTTAGCTGTGGAATTCTAAGCTCGTCTCAGTTCAGTTTAGTTTATTGTCACGTGTACCGAGGCACAGTGAAAAGCTTTAGTTGCGTACTAACCAGTCTGCGGAAGCACAACACATGAATACAATCAAACCATTCACAGTGGGCAGATACATGATAAAGGAATAACATTTCATGCAAGTTAAAGCCAGTAAAGTTCGATGTCTCAAAGCCACCTTTAAGAACGCTTGCCAATCCTTTGATCACCTCTCTTAATGTCTCATCCGGTTTCTTGGAAATTATTTTTCCTTTGCACCTCAGCATGTGTCTCAGCAGGTCAGGTTGGGGGGGGAGTTCCCCCTGCCGCGGGCACCATGTAATCCCGTGCTACCTGCTCCTGGTCGGATAGTCGGCGACTAAACCGTTTCCCCCACCTGGTTCGCCAGGTGAGGAGAGGGCTGTGGACCCCCAGCAGGACAAAAAACAAGACCTGTCAAAGGTCGGATGAGCTCCTAGCGAGTCTACGACCATCCATACTTCAGTAGATGTTACGATCACTGTCGTACATCGCATTGTAAGGCACCGGCCCGTTGATGTTTTCAACGATGATGATGTTTTACCAAGTTCTCGATTCTCCTACTCTGGCCAAAAGACTGCATTTACCCAATCTATTCCTCTGATTCAAATGTTCCTGGGTTCAAATGTTGAGGATGAGAAATACTTGAGGGAGACAGGGCCTTGATATGCTTGCTGTTGGAGCGGCACGTTGGCGCAGCGGGTGGAGCCGCTGCCTCACAGCACCGGGGAGCAGGGTTCGATCCCAACCTCGGGTGCTGTCAGTGTGGAGTTTGCACGTTCTCCCTGTGACCATGTGGATCTCCTCCGGGTGCTCTGGTTCATTCCCACATCCCGAAGATGTGCAAGCTCCAGTTTTACCCTCCCCCCCACCCGCCCCAACTTTCAGTCTGTAGAAGAGTTCCGAATAAATGCCATCTGTTTATTTTCTCCAGAGATGTTGCCCGCTGAGTTACTCCAGTATTTTGTGCCTATCTTTGGTGTAAGCCAGCATCTGCAGTTCCTTCCTGCACAATCACATCTGGTTTGTACTCATGGGGCTACAATCTCCAGCCGTGGATCTTTAACCTTTTTTTTTCCAGCATTTAGCTCGTTCCACATATTACGCTACATCTGTGACTCATAAACATCACATCGTTAACCATTCTTCAATTCCATTTATGCAAACGTTTGAATTCTGAACTCTTTAGTACGTTCACTTTGGTTGGCGAAACAGGGTTAATGTTGGAAATTAAATCCAGCTTGCTATTTGTTTGAGAAAGAAATTTACCAGCCATGTTTTCTAATTAAGGTTATTGTCCTGGCTGTACACAAAATGCTGGAGCAACTCAGCGGGTTCGGCAGCATCTCTCGAAGAGCTTTTACTGTGGAGCAGACAAAATGTGTAAGGTGGAACCGACCCGAAACGTCACCTATACCTTTTCTCCAGAGATGCTGCCTGTCCCGCTGAGCTATTCCAGTGTTTTGTGTCTGACTTTGGTATAAACCAGCACCTACAGTTCCTCCCTACACATTATTGTCCTGCCTTTTTGCTTAAAGATCAGATGCAAAGATTAAACATGCTCCACGATTAATATATTCTCTTGACAATGTAGGAATGGGTAAATGGAAAAGATATAAAGATATAAAGATAAAGATAGTTCTATAATTTAAAAAAAAATGAAACTCAAGTGATTGCAAGCTGTTTTACCGAAACCTGTGTTCAGAACCTGTGGTGAAATCAATATTTTGTTTTAATCAAATCACGATAAGAGAGTGCCCTATTGAAATGTGAACTTAATCCAGCATGGGTGAAAAGGCAATTAATGTCAATTCCAATTAAACTGTTAGCTCCACAGAGGATTTTCTGTATTTTCCAGGCCAATCGCCTGGAGCAGTGTGCGAGTTTTTATCCGTAGCAAAAGCACCAAAGGGGGGGATGCAGCCGCCAACCAGAAACAACTGCTGAAGATCAGTTCGTGGCAGTCTGGTGAGAAGCTCAAAGGAGACAAAGGACACTAAGGTGGAGATGCAGTTCTGTATATTTAACACTTATTGGGTGGTCATAACTCCACACTGACAGCATCCAAGGTTGGGATCGAACCCAGCTCCCTGGCGCTGTGAGGCAGCAGCTCCACCCGCTGTGCCGGTTGAAATCTTCAATCTTACAGTGGTCCTCTATGTTCTCAAGAACACAAGTCACACCGTTATTTCAAAGCAGATATAAATCAAAAAGCAAATCCAGGAAACAGGTCAGTAGGTGCACATGGGAGTGGCAGGCACGGTGGCACAGCGGTAGAGTTGCTGCCTCACAGTGTCGGAGACCCGGGTTCGATCCTGACTACGGGTGTTGTTTGTAGAGTGTTTGTACGTTCTCCCTCTGACCACATAAGTTTTCCCCAGGTGCTTTAGTTTCCTCTCACACTCCAAAGTCGTAAAGGTCTGCAGGTTAGGTTGGACCTGTTTCCGTGCTGTATCTCTAAATTAAACTAAACTAGACTAAACTAAAGTAGAAACAAAGAACTGCAGATGCTGGTTTACCAAGGAACAAGCTGCCAGCGGAGATAGTTGAGGCAGGTACTATTGCAACGTTTAAGAAACATTTCGACAGGTATAGGATAGGATAGGTTTAGAAGAATATGGGGCAAAAGCAGCCAGGTGGGACGTGTAGATGGGGCATGTAGGTCGGAGTGGGAAGTTGGGCCATAGGGTCTATTGTAACAGTAGGACTCTATGATAGACACAAAATGCTGGAATAAGTCAGCGGATCAGGCGGCATCCGTGGAGACCATGGATAGGTGATGTTTTGGGACAGGGGGGAGCTTATTATTAGATTATTATTAGTTTATTATTGCCATGTGTACTGAGGTACAGTGAAAGCTTTGTGTTGCATGCTATCCAGTCAGCAAAAAGACTACACATGATTATAATCAAGCCGTCCACTGTTTACAACTACAGCATAAAGGGGATAACATTTAGTGCAAGATAAAGTCCAATTAAATCCAATTAAAGAAAGCTTGGTGGAGATATCTTGAAGAGCAATGACCTTGAGCACGATCTTGACTTTATCCACAATTGCCATTAGTTTTGCAGTCTATATCATTTGTTTTCTGTTGCTGTGAAGTAAAAAAATGTAGACCTTGGAATACTGCCTTGGCACACATGATCTCCCAGTTGCCAAATATTTTAACTCCCCTTCCCATTCCCATACTACCTTCATATTTTGCTTGGGCAGTTTACAACCCAGTGGTATGAATATTGACGTTTCTAATTTCAAGGAGCCCTTACATTCCTTCCCTTCATCCTCCCCCCCACCCCCCACCCCCCCCCCCCCCCCCCCATCCTAGTTGTCCTGGTAGTTCCATTGTCTGCATCTTTGTATCCCTTCGTTATCACTTCCCAGCCAACAATGGACCGTTATGAGCTCCACCCTTCCTTTGTCATCTATTGCCGGTCATAATTGGTTCTGGCCTTCACCTACCTCTAGTTCACCCCTCCATCCTCCCCAAACCTACATTCAGACTGAAGAAAGGTTCCGATCCGAGGTTCATGTGAAGAGCAAGATATTTCTCACCATAAAGAGGACTTGACTAAGTCAGGTGCCCAATAGGACAGGCACGGTGATGCAGTGGTAGAGTTGCTGCCTTACAGCACCGGAGACCCAAGTTCGATCCCAACTATGGGTGCTGTCTGTATGGAGTTGGTACGTTCTCCCCGTGACCTGCGTGGGCTTTCTCTGAGATATTCGGTTTCCTCCCACACTCCAATGACGTGCTGGTATGTAGGTAAATTGGCTTGGTATAGATGTAAATTGTCCCTAGTGTGTGTAGGATAGTGTTAATGTGCGGGGATCGCTGGCCAGCACGGACACGGTGGGCCGAAGGGCCTGTTTCCACGTTGTATCCCTAAACTAAACTAAATGCCAACTTGGGATTTTCTCAGGCAAATGGTGCAGTGGTAGAGTTGCTCCCTCACAGTGCCAGAGACCCTGGTTCAATCATGATCACAGGTGCTGCTTGTATGGAGTTGTACGTTCTCCCTGTGACCGCGTGTGCTCCGGTTTCCTTCCACACGAGATGTGCAAGTTTGTGGGTTAACCGGCTTCTGTAAATTGTCCCTAGTGTGTAGGATACAACTGTTGCATGTACGATTGCTGGTTGGAACGGACTTGGTGGGCCGAAAGGCATATTTCCACCCTGTATCTCTGAACTAAGTCCCCGCAGAAGGAGGATTCACAGCCAAGCAAGGAAGACGGAGACACAAGAGAAAGCAGATGCTGAGATCATGAGCAAAAAAACATATCATATTCCACAGTCGTGCCCTTTTGTCTTCTCCATTTATCACCTCCATCCTCGGTTTAGTATCTCCGCCCATCTCTCCTCCACCCAACTCATCTGCCAATCAGTCCGTCCTCATCCGTGCCTGCCTATCGCTTGAATAACAAATAAAGTTCTTGGGGAAGTCAAGGCCCGGACACCTTCTGTGGAGGGAAATGGACAGACTACGTTTTGGGTAAAAAGGAACTGCAGATGCTGGTTTATACCAAAGATAGACACAACATGCTGGAGTAACTCAGCGGGTAAATCAGCACCTCTAGAGAAAAGGAATGGGTGACATTTTGGGTCAGAACACTTCTCCAGATTGAAAGATAGGGGTGTGGTGAGACCCATATTCAGCCTGAAAGATAAAAGTGAGGGGGTGGGGTGGGGGGGTGATATTCTGGGTCGGAACCTGTCTTCAGCCTGAAACATAGATGTGGGGGGAGGGAAGGGGGATGTGGGGGGGGGGGGGGTGTTGACAATTTAAGTCAGAACCCTTCTTCAGATTGAAAGGAAGAGGTCGGGGGGGGGGGGGGGGGGGGGGGATGGAGGGGGGATGGAGGGGAGGGGAATGTTTTGCATCAAGAACCTTCTTCAGACTTTAGGCAAGAAAATCCTTCTCAATGACTGTCCCACAGAGAGATGGGTGGACTCTGCTATATTGGTCCCACAGGCACCTGGAGAGCCCAGGATGAGCATTGTAGTTTGTATAGCGTGTATGAAGGCTCCAGCTTCATCTCATTGTTCATTCAACACAGACCACAAGGTACAAAACCATGGCCCTGTGCTGGCCAACTTCTAGGCATGGATTTTTCAGTTTAGTGATTTGGACACACGCATCACCAAATGGAATCCGTTCCACATGTGTTGACAATTAAACTCTACAATTAAGCAGTCTGGACTTGTGCTCCACCTTCGTAGCAGTGCCCAGAGAGTACATTGTACCGAGATTAAAATAGTCCTCAAGCCAAAATAGTGCCTAATTAGAAACCCAGATTATTTTCTGTGGTAGTTAGCAATTAACTACTCTGTGAGCCACTCTGCCTAATGCATGTTGCTGGTGCTCTCTGCTGGTAGTTTTATCTCAACAGATGTAGTTTTAACAGAGATTATCATAGACACCTGGTCAATTAATAAGTGTAGGAAGGAACTGCAGATGCTGATTTGTACCATAGATAGACACAAAAGGTCGGAAGCCTTCTTCTGACTGAAAGAGGCGGGTTTGATGATATTATATGATTTGTTGCAAAGTGAGCAGAGGGCTTTACGTTCAGAGGGGGTGAGTTAAGAGAGTCGAAAAGTTAATTATAATACATTTAATAATGTTGGATTCCTTTCTGATCAATGGCTATGTCTTGGTCATGCTTGCCCAAGTCTTTCCACAGTGAGGTTCACATTTGAAGAGATGTGTTTTAAATCATCGCCTGAGTGACTGTGTCATAGAGTCGTACAGCATGGAATCAGGCCCTTTGGCCCAACTTGCCCGCGCCAACCAACATGTCCCATTTACCCTAGTCCCACCAACCTGCATTTGGCCCATATCCCTCTGAACCTGTCATATTCTTGTACCTGTCTAAAATGTTTCTTAAACGTTGCGATGGTACCTGCCTCAACTACCTCCTCCAGCTGCTCGTTCCACACACCCACCACTCTCTGTGTGAAAATTAGGTTGTGGGGGGTGTGGGTGAAGAGCTGGAGGCGTGAATCAGCCAGGACCTCAATAGGGATACAATGTGGAGAACTGTGGAACTGTTTAAAGGACTACAGTGGAGGAAGGGGGCAAGGGGGGAGAGGACGGATGTGAGAAGTCACTTAAAATGAGCGAATTCATCATTTATACTGTTGGGTCATAAACTGACCAACATCCCTGGAGAAAATTGATCTATGTTTTCCAACACTTTGTGTCCTGGATCTATGTTTTCCAGAGATGCTGCCTGGCCTGTTGAGTTACTCCAACACTTTGTGTCCTTTTGTGTCTCTTGTAATATTGACACATATCCCCTGTCCCCTCATTACATTGCGTTTAATTTACCGTCTAGATAACACACAATTTAAATCATCACACTTTGAAATTACCTCACACATTTTCCCAACTGTAACAACATATTATTCATGGATTCATGGACAGTTTCCTTCCAGAGTGCGGTCCTGGCCTAACATCACCTATTTCTCTTCTCCAGACTCGCATTTCTTCATGGCTCACACTTGCTTTTATATCTAACCCTGGTCCAACAATCTGCCTATCAGGGAATCCCATCGCCTGAGATCTGTTGCTGGCAGTGATTTGTCTGATCCCTTTCTCACCTCCAGTATTTCTTCCTCACTCCTCCCTGCAATGAGTCTGAAGGAGGGTCCCGACCCAAAACGTCACCTATCCATGATCTCCAGAAATGTTGCCTGCACCCCTTGCCCCTCTCTCCGCTGCCCCCCCCCCCCCCCCCCCCCCCACTTGTCCTACTAGTTCCACTGTTTGCATCCTTGTATCCCTGTCTTTAGCACATGGGCCAACAATGGGCCATTATGGACTCCACGACTCCTAAGGTAATTTGTTTCTGGCCCTGTTTTGTTCCGGCTTTGTCTCCCCCCATCCACCTCTATCTTTAAGTCTGAAGAAGGGTTTCAACCCAAAACATCACCTATTTCTCTTCTCCAGACTCACATTTCTTCATGGCTCACACCTTCCAGCATTCTGTGTCTATCCTTTGGTGAAAACTAGCATCTGAGTTCCTTCCTGCACATACTGCCTGATCCGCTGAGTTACTCTAGCACTGTGCGTGTCAGTCTTTCAGCTAAGCTTTTAATAGAGCAGTATTTTTGGTGTGGTTCGTACTGTAGTTGATTTTTTCTCCCCCTATTGAAATGACACTGAAGAATGTTAATGTGTGTCTGATAGTTATGATTCCAGTGCTCAGGTTCTCATGGTGGATAAGATAATTGTGATTCTTCGGAATTCTCATTCCAAGTAACCATGAGTACTAATTTGTCAAGGATGTTTAAGGCTAATAAATAAATGATTGGACTTTCACGTAAGTAAAATTGAAAAGTCATGTTTGTTTTAAATTTACTTTTTTAAGTTATAATTTTTATAACCGTGTCCTCCCTGAAACCAACAGGGAGGAATGTGGAGGTATTTCTTTAGTCAGAGGGTGGTGAATTTGTGGAATTCTTATTCCACAGACGACTGTGGAGGTAAAGTCAATGGATATTTTTCAGGCACAGAATGACACATTCTTGATAGGCAGATTGTTGGACAAGGGTTAGATATAAAAGCAGGTGTGAACCATGAAGAAATGCGAGTCTGGAGAAGAGAAATAGGTGATGTTAGGTCAGGACCGCACTCTGGTTGACAGCTGGAAGGAAACTGTCCATGAATCCATGAATAATATGTTGTTACAGTCGGGAAAATGTGTGAGGTAATTTCAAAGTGTGATGGTGTCAGGGGTTATGGAGAGAAGGCAGGTGAATGGGGTTGAGAGGGAAATCAAACATGATTGAATGGCAGAGTGGGCTTAATGGGCCAAATGGCCTAATTCTGCTCCAAAAGTTATGAACATATTAACTAATGAACGTACTCCAATGTTAAGAGGTCTTAGAATGTTTCAATAAATGCAATTTGACACTAATGGGCCTGTTCCACTTAGGCGACTTTTTAGGGGACTGCAGGAGACTATGCAGTCACCACATGGTCGCCACATGGTCGCCACATGTTCGCGGGTGGTTGCCGGGGAGTCTTGGTCGTGAGGAGTTCCTGCCTTCTGGGAACTAGTCGCGGCCTCATTATGGTCGCCGTGAAATTTTCAACATGTTGAAAAATTAGCGGCGGCTAAAATGAAGCCGCCATGGAGATTAGCGAGAATTCCCCGAGCCGTAGGTGGGTCGACAGGAGGTCCTAGTGGGTTGCCAGGAGGTCGAAGGTTCTCGGAGCTTCTTGTAGGTCGTAGCCGGTGCTGACAGTTGAATCTCATTGGCTCATTGGGGGAAAAAAAGGTAATGGTTTTCAGAACCAATGATAACCAACCAGTAATGTTAAATGTCCGCTGAGCTGCACAGTCGTGTATCTCTGGCTTCTTAAAAGTTGTCTCCACTCCTTCTCCCCCCTTCTCCCCCCTCTCCCACCCTCTCTCCCCCTCTTTTAAAGGATTTACCTTAGACTGTACTGTAGCCGTCTTTTTACAGTGCCAACCTTCCTGTTCATCGTGGTGTGTGGCTGTTTCATCTTGGCTTTGCACCGTGTGAATTTTTTAGACAACACTCCCCCTGCTTGCCCTGTCCCCCGCCTGCATAACGGGCTGGTGAAGGAAGCAATGTGTTTGTGTGTGTGTGTGTTCCACTCTGACTGTCGCCGTTCCAGTTGCCGGTTTTTCAGGTGTCTGCTGGCAACTTGACAGTCGCCGGCAGTCTGCTGAAAAATCGCCTCAGTGGGACAGGCCCATTAGTCACATAAAGGGCCTGACCCACTTTCACGACATAATTCATAACCTTTTTTACTCTTGGACATTTTTCATCATGCTAGAAAAATGCCCGGACCTACTTGATGCCACGAGCACCTACGACTAGATCATGACCTACCTACGACCTCGTGGCGACCATGCTGCGAGTATGAGTCAAGGGCAAACTTGGCAGAGGTCGTGAATTTTGATTTTCAGGAATATTTTGAAGGAGGAAAGAACTGTAGAAATGGGAGAGCTTTAGGGATGAACTTTCTGGGTGGGGTGTCTAGCAGAAAGTTACAGAAGCTTTAAATGGTGCACCACCTGACTCAGGAATAGCTTCTTCCCCCCCCCCCCCCCCCCCCCCCCCCCCCCCCCCCCCCCCCGTTACAATGCTGAGAACGATATTCTGCACTCTGTACCTTCCCCTTTGCTCTATTTATTAGTTTGAACAAATAGTTTTATGTATGATATATCGGATCTGTTTGGATAGCAAGCTTTTCATTGTACCTCTGTACATGTGGCAATGATAAACCTAAACCTAAACCTAAAAAGCAGCCACTGAAGTTGGAAGTATGCAACATGGGGAACGGAGAGGGGGGGGGAGGTCTCTGAGCTTTGTAAGGCTGGGGTACATTACAGAGATAGTGAATGTGAAGGCACAATGATCGGTAACCAGGATAAACAGTGGTGTAGTGGTAGTGCTGCTGCCTCACACTGCCAGAGACCCAGGTTCAATCCTGACTACTGCTGGTGTTGTCTTTGTATGGAGTTTATACATTCTCTCTGTGACTGCGTGGGTTTTCTCCAGGTGCTCCGATTTCCTCCCACACTCCAAAGACGTGCAGGTTTGTAGGCCAATCGGCTGGGTAAAATTGTCCCCAGTGTGTGTAGGATAGTGTTAGTGTGCAGGGATTGCTGGTTGGTGTGGACTCGGTGGGTCCATGTTACTGTTTCCACACTGTATCTCTAAACTAAACTAAACTGTATGTCCAAATCACAATAGTACGGATGGATATGCTTCTTCATGTTAAAGATAACAAAGCTGAAGTCTTGCACACTTCACCGCTGATGACTCGGTTGGAACTCGCCGCCTGAGAAGGTGCTGAAGGAATGAATCCAAGGCAGGTTAGGGGAGCACTTCATGTGTCGAGACTCGCAAGACTTCAGGCCGTGAACAATAGTGGGATGATCACAAATTCTTTCTCATTCACCATGAATGAAAACTCGGCTGACTTCACTTTGTGCGCTCTCTATTTCAGCAATTTGAGCATTTGGCAGCACTGGGCCTGTACTCGATGGAGTTTACAAGAATGAGGGGGGACCTCGTTGAAACATACAGAATAGTGAAAGGCCTGGAGAGAGTGGATGTGGGGAGGATGTTTCCAGTAGTGGGAGAGTCTAGGACTAGAGGTCATAGTATCAGAATTAAAGGATGTTCTTTTAGGTAGGAGATTAGTAGAAATGTCTTTAGTCAGGGGCTGGTGAATCTGTGGAATTCTTTGCCACCGAAGGCTGAGGCGGCCAAGTCAGTAGATGTTTTTTAAGGCAGAGATAGACAGATTCTTGATTAGTACAGGTGTCAGAGGTTAAGGGGAGAAGGCAGCAGAATGGGGTTAGGAGGGAGAGATAGATCAGCTATGATTGAATGGCGGAGTAGACTTGACGGGCCAAGGGACCTAATTATACCTCTATCACATGACCCTGTGACCTTTTGGGGTGTTGTCAATAATTTACTATCTTTATTGAAGCCAAATAACCTGTGTGTCTTTGGAGTGGGAGAAAACCAGAGCACCTGGGGAAAACCCACACGATCACAGGGAGAACATACAATCTCCGTACAGACAGCACACGTAGTCAGGATCAAATGTATATCTGGCACAGTAAGGCAACAACTCTACTGCTGCTCCACCATGCCTCCCAACTAGTTAAGTACCCCTATTGTGGGAGGGACTGGCACTGTCTTAGTTAGTTAACAATGTAAGACATGGAGTGATGTCAAACAACATAGCAATGATCCCTGTTCCATCTCATGTTATGCTGTTCCATCAGAGGCTTTCTTCAATCAAAGATGGACACCAAGTGCTGGAGTAACTCAGTGGGTCAAGCAGTATCTCTGGAGAAAAAGGACAGGTGACGTTGTGGGTCGGTACCTTTCTCAAGTCTGAAGAACATAGATAGGTGACGTTTCACTTTGGGACCCTTCTTCAAATAGAATGTCCCGAACGGCACCTATCCTTTTTCTCCGGAAATGCAGCCTGACGCACTGAGTTACTCCAGCACTTTGTGTCTGACTTTGGTATAAAGCAGCATCTGCAGTTCTTTGTTGCTACATTCCTTCAATCACTACACGTTAAACTTCAAGATGTGCAGTTGGCATCCTGTCATTAGTGACTCCCCTTCTCAGCAGATGTGAATCCATCTGTTTATGAGTAGTACTAAAGTAGACGTGGCGGTCACGGTGGCGTAGCGGTAGAGTTGCTGCCTAACAGCGAATGCAGTGCCAGAGACCCGGGTTCGATCCCGACTATGCGTGCTGTCTGTACGGAGTTTGTACGTTCTCCCCGTGACCACGTGGGTTTATTCCGAGATGTTCGGTTTCCTCCCACACTCCAAAAACGTACAGGTTTGAAGGCTAATTGGCTTGGTAAATGTAAAAATTGTTCCTATAGGGTGGCTGTAGGATAGTGTTAATGTGCAGGGATCGCTGATCGGCACGGACCCGGTGGGGCGAAGGGCCTGTTTGCACGTTGCATGTCTAAACTAAACTATTTGACGCCCTACATCTTGAAGTACCCTAACCTGCAAGGGAATATCGTGTAAACTTGACAAATATGGTAAGTTTATGACCTTGTACTAACTTCAACCAGGATAGCTACTCTCATGCAAACGAACCAATGACTCCATCTACACTTCACGATGCCTCGGCAAGGCCACCAACATAATCAAGGATCACCCTGGACACTCCCTCTTCTCCCCTCTCCCATCAGACAAGAGGTACAGAGACCCTCTTACTATCTTTAATGAGATATCTTTATCTTGCGTTGGGCGTTATTCCCTTTATCCTGTATCTGTACACTGTGGACTGCTCGACTATAATCATGTATAGAAAGGAACTGTAGATGCTAATTTACATAGAAGATAGACCCAAAATGCTGGAGTAACTCAGGCGGGACAGGCAGCATCTCTGGAGAGAAGGAATGGGTGGTTTCGGATTGAGACCCTTCTTCAGACTGAGAGACAGGGGAGAGGAAAACTAGAGATATGCAAGGGTAAGGTGTGAAAATGGCAGTTCAAAGCTGATGCTGATCAAGGAATTGTAGCATCGTTCATTGTTAGCTGAGGAGAAGATGACTATGATGCATACAATTAGTAAAATTAATCAGGAGGACAGTGAAACGAGATGGAAACTAGGGTAGTGGAGAGACAGAGAGAGAGGAAAAGCAAGGGTTACTTGAAGTTAGAGAAATCAATGGTCATTCCACTGGCTTGTAGGCTGCCCAAGTGAAATATGAGGTACTGGTCCTCCAATTTGCGTTAGGCCTCACTCTGAAGGTGGAGGAGGCCCAAGACAGCAATGTCAGTGTGGGAATGGGAGGGGGGTTTAGCAACCGGGAGATCGCGTAGGCCCTGGTGGCCTGAACAGACGTGTTCAGTGGAGGTGTTCAGTGTTTCTTTCTAGACCCGCCATGATTGAATGGCGAAGTAGACTAGATGGGCCAAATGGCCTACTTCTGCTCCTATGACTTGTGAACAGAACGAACATATGAGTTTTAAGAATCCATCTTGAAATAAATGAATCAAACAGCCTTTAGCTTACAATATATTTAGTCTTGGTATCAGTTTGGATGTACAAGCACCATCATGCTGTTTATGATACATAGAGTTTACAAAATAAATCAACAGTCAAAATCCCCGGCCCCCTCCCCTTCCAGCACACACAAAGGCTTCCACTGCCAAACAAGCTCAGGAACATTTCTACAGGTTGCCGTTACAAATTTGCCACAGTTGCTGCTTCAAACTATGATGAAATCTGACGATAAATGGTTCACTGTCCCGGGTTAGGGCCAAGAGGAGCCATGAGATACAGAGATCATCACACCAGGGGCAATAAATTACCAGCGGGCGATAGGCCGTAAACGAGCCACATAAGACACATGCGTGTGCGCGTTCGAGTACGTTGACAGGCAAGAGCACGAGGCTTGAGATTATGCAAGTTTCTATACCTATTTTTGAATAATGGAGTGTTTAGTAGCATCTGTCCTTTGGAATTAAGCCAGGCGTGAACCTACTGATAGTTCTTGGGAAATTCCCTTCCCTTCCCTCCCTCCCTTCCCTTCCTTCCCCCTCTTCAAAAGGACCGTGCGAGAGGTACCCAGCGCTTCCCGCGGCGTTTCCTTCTCGCAGATGATGGGGCGGGAGAGCGGTTTACTTGAAGTTGCCGAGCTGGATGGCCGCTCGGTTCATGGCGCAGCGGAATGTGATCGGCTGGATCTCCCAGTAAGGGACGGGGTTGTTGAAGAGGCTGATCCCCGAGTACAGGTTCTTCTTGGCGTAGTAATCCTGGCCGCAGAAGTCGTTGGTGCTCACGGACGTGATGAAGTTGTTGTGGAGGTAAACTACCTGCGGGTAGAAGGTGGAAGGCGAACGATAATCAGTGAAAAGAAATACAGGGCGTGTTATACATCTTGTTGAGTTCTTGACTGTTTATGGCTGGGTCTTGTGTTGCAACATAAACAGCAGCAGAACATGTTCCTGCATTCACCTATATTTTAAATGCATGGAGTTTAGTTTAGTTTGGTCGGTTTTACTTTAGAGATACAGCGTGGAAACAGGTCTAGTGTACAGGTGATCATTAGTCAGCATGGATTCGATGGGCCAAAGGGCCTGTTTCCACTCTGTTTCTCTGACCTAAACTAAAACTAAACATTAAGCAGTATTTCGATGAGCATTTGCATATCCAAGACATATGTCTTGCATATGGCACAAGACTTGCATATGGACTCAGCGGGCTGTTCTGTATATTTTGTGCTAACCGGGGGATTGTGTTATGCATGGTGATAGTCTTGCTGAGCTGTACGCAAAAAAAAGAATTTCACTGCACCTTGGTACACGTGATAGTGAAGAAATCATTGAACCACTGATAGTAGGCAACAGACCAAGTGTTGGCAAATGGTGTTGGTGTAGATGGATACTTAATGTGTAGGAAGGAACTGCAGATGTTGGTTCACACCAAAGATAGACACAAAATACTGGCGTAACTCAGTCTGAAGAAGCGTCTCGACCCTAAAAGATCACCTATTCCTTTTCTGCAGAGATACCACCTGACCCACTGAGTTTGTTCAGCATTTTGTGTATATCTTCGATGGATACTTAATGGTCCATGTTAACATTGTGGACCCAAGGGCCTATTTTGATGCTGCACGACTACAAAGATGTATATCTTACAAAGATCAGTGGATAAAGTGGCCGGATAGCAAGATCCACTGCGCACGATAGTCAACATACTCATCTCAGAGCGGGAGGTCCGTGTACCTGTATGTATCGGTGGTCAGCCAAGCCAGCAGGGACCTTGAGGAGGGCGTTGTTGTCCATGTGGAGTTCTCTCAGGTACGGAGCATTATCCAGGGACCCGTTGTCCACAGAGACAATCTCGTTGAAGCTCAGACCCAACCTGCAATGATGGGAGTCAATTAGACCAACACTGAGCATGTCTCCATGGCTTATAGGTTGATAACCAAGAGAACTGGGAACTTGGGACCTGATGATAACAGGGTGCCTCTGATTTTGACGCATATATAAACTTGGCAGACAGGTTTTATTCACTAGATGGTAGCGGAGGACCACTCTTTAGTTGTTGAACAATCCTATCAACAACTAGAGTGCGGTTCTAAGCTATCATCTACCTCATTGGTATTTAAGAAAGAACTGCAGATGCTGGAAAAATCAAAGGTAGACAAAATTACTGGAGAAACTCAGCGGGTGAGGCAGCATTTTTGGAGCGAAGGAATAGGTGACGTTTTGGGTCAAGACCCTTCTTCAGACTGATGAAGGGTCTCATCCCGAAATATCATCTATTCCTTCGCTCCATAGATGCTGCCTCACCCGCTGAGTTTCTCCAGCATTTTTATTTACCACATTGGAGACTCTCGGACTATTTTTAATTGATTTTTTTCTTGCTGTTATTGAAGTTATTCCCTACATGTATCTACACTGTGGATGGCTCGATTGTAATAATGATAGTCAACAAAAGCTCTTCACTGTAGCTCGGTAAACTAAGCTAAACTAAGCTGAATGGCAGCATGTGTCCTGGTCTTCAGTCCTTCACATATTAGAGTATGGGTTCCTAGACTGTTACTTCCCTTTACATTGCCTGTCCATCAAAATCAAGATCCAGTTCAAGCTAATTGATCACGTTGAATCAAATCAATAGCTCAATAAGATAAATAATCTCCTATATCCCCCTTCCCTGTCCCCTTAAATTTATCTCACTCCCTGCGGCTTTGTATTTGATTCCTCCTCTTCTCTCCTTATCTGACACCCTGTTGTCTAATGTTCACCTCTCCCCTTTGTCAGGAGGGATATGGATCATGAACAGGCATAATGTCCGGCACAAACATTTTGGCATAATGTCCGGCACAAACATTGTGGGCCGAAGGGCCTGTTTCTGTGCTGTACTGTTCTATGTTCATACTGAAATAACTCTATTCCTATTTCTGTTATTTATATTTTCATAAATATTATTAACTGGGAATAGAAGATATACAGTAGAAAATATAGTACAGGTTCTCCACCGATTTCTCTGAATTTTTGGTTCCAGAGCCTTGCCGTATTCACCGTTTTACCGGACAAACAGAGGTCATGACCTCGGGAGGGCCAAGATACCGGCCTGCAAAGTTGGCTGCGGAAGTCGGTTGTGGGAAAGGATCTGCCTGCTCCAGAGTTCCAGAGCCCCAGCCGCAGTGGGCAAATTGGACCCGCCGATAGGGGGGGGGGGGGGGGGGGGTGCAGGACCACAAATTGCTGGAAAATCGGTGTTGGGCCTGTATAATATTAAAAGCCAACCAACAGTGAGTGAAAGTTGGAAGAATGCACTTTGTACAGTAGATCACTGGACACACATAGACAATGCGCTGGAGTTGCAGCTTACCTGACCAAGTTGTGGAGCCCCTTCAATGAATCGGCTTTCACCCGATTGATTTTATTACCATCGAGATGGATTTCAGAGAGAGAGCTCGGAAGATCTAGTTGGGTGGATGGGGAAAGAAATTACTCAAAATGAATTAGGTGCAACTCTAAAAAACCTGGTAGAACAAAGTGTTCAGCCATAAACTTTTGTCTGCAATATATTCCGAGCTTGGGAGATTCCACACTCCCGCACTTCTCTGGTTAGGAGTAGTGGGATCTCAGCTGGTGGAGTCCATGAGGCATAGGAACAGAATTCGGCCATTTGGCCCTTCGAGTCTACTCCGCCAAGTGGGACTGTTGGCAGGAGCAATATGGATACTTGAACTGCTATAACACTACTGTTTACCATAAAAGATAGCGTGCAATTATTTAATTCTGTTACTTAATAAAAGCGAACAATAGTAAGTTCATTAGACATAAGAGCAGAATTAGGCCATTTGGCCCATCGTCTACTCTGCCATCGAATCATGGATGATTTATCTTTCCCTCACAACCTCACTCTCCTGCCTTCTCCCTGTAACCTTTGACACCCATGCTAATCAAGAACCTATCAATCTCTGCATTAAAAATACTAGTACTAGAACTCGTGTGAACGAGAGATCAATGGCCGGTGCGGACTCTGTGGACAGATGGGCTGTATCTTTAAACTAGTGGAAGAGTCTAGAACCAGAGGCCACAGCCATCTAAAAGGACGTACCTTTAGAAAGGAGATGGGGAGGAATTTCTTTAGCCAGAGGGTGGTGAATCTGTGGAATTCATTGCCACAGTAGTATGTGGAGGCCAAGTCATTGGGTATTTTTAAAGTGATGATTGACAGATTCTTGATAGACATAAAAAGCTGGAGTAACTCAGCGGGTCAAACAGCATCTCTGGAGAAAAGGGACAGGTGACATTTTTCGGGTCGAGATCCTTCTTCAGATTTTTGAATAGGAAGGACGTCAAAGATTCCAGGGAGAATGCAGGAGAATGGGGTTGAGAGGGAAAGATAGATCAGCCATAATTGAATGGCGGAGTAGACTCAATGGGCCAAATGTTCGAATTCTGCTCCTATGACATGATCTTATGAACATGCACCAGTTTCTCCCCTCCTTCACCCCACCAAAATGCCTTTAACTAGCTTCACACTACACAACTGATGTATTCCTTTTGGGCTCACACCTGCTTCTATATCTAACCTTGGCCTATCAGGGAGCCACCTCACCCGAGGCCATCTGTTGACGGCCATGATTTCTCCAGCCCCTTCTAACTGAGAGGCAAAGATAGCTCAGCCTTGATTGAATGGCAGAGTAGACTCGATGGGCCGAGTGGCCTAATTCTGCTCGTATGGCTTATGAACGTGTGACCTTTACCGCTTCGTCAAGTAATTACCTTTGGGGATGGCAGTGAGGGCTGTGTCCGACAGACGCATAAAGGAAAGCTTCTTCAGCCCTTTGAACGCCCCGCTGTCAATACCGGAGTTCCTCAGGGGATTGCCGCCCATTTCTGTGGGGCAGGAATGGATTGAAATGAAATGTTATAGACATGGAATCTCACAGGAGGCAGTTGGGCCCATCGTACCCGTGCTAGCTCCTTGAACTACCCCTCTGCTCTTTCTCCGCAGACCGGCTTTACCCACACCACATGCGTATTAAAAGATGGGCGTCCCTGAGCTCCCTGGAGTGCGGTGGCGCAGTGGTCAGGGACCCGGGTTCGATCCTGTCTACGGGTGCTGTCTGAACAGTTTCTGTACGTTCTCCCTGTGACTGCGTGGACGTTCCCCAGGTGCTCCAGTCTCCTTCCACATTCCAAAGACGAACAGGTTTGTAGGTTATTTTGGCTTTGGTAAAATTGTAAATTGTCTCTCTAGTGTGTAGGATAGTGCCAGTGTACAGGAATCGCTAGTCGGCACTTAGTTTGTGAGCTGAAGAGTCTGTTACCGCACGGTAACTCTAAACTAAACTTTAACTAAAACTCCCCACTAGTTTCTAGTACCTGGGGTAGTACAATGAGAGAATATTAACAAAAAAAACTGAAGAATCACACAAAGAAATCTACAAATAAATACTATTTGTAAGTGAGGGGTAAAATGAATCTTGTGAAGCTGACGGCAACAATGGTGGAGTTGCTGTCTCACAGCGCCAGTGGCCTAGGTTGAATCCTGACAACAGGTACTGTCTGTGTGGAGTTAGCACGTTCTCTCTGTGACCGTGTGGGTTTTCACACATTCTAAAGACGTGCAGGTTTGTAGGTTGATTGGCTCCTGTAAATGGTCCCTGGTAACTACTGTAATTGGTCCCGAGAAGGGAAGCATTTCACTGTCCACTTGCACATGTGACCATAAAAGTACCAGTGAACCATTGTGTCTCGTGTATGGAAGATCGCTGGCTAGCATGGACTCGGTCGGCTGAGGGGCCTGTTTCCACGCTGTATCTCTAAACTAAATGAAGCTTCCTATAGATTTTCAGGACCAGTTACAAGACGAGTTTCAGCAGGGCCTGACTACAGGTGCTGTCTGTACGTAGTTTGTACATTCTCCCTGTGACTGCGTGGGTTTTCTCCGGGTGCTCCGGTTTCCTCCCACGTCCCAAAGATGTACAGGTTTGTACGTTAATTGGCTTTGGTAAAATTGTAAATTGTCCCCAGTATGTAGGATAATATTAGTGTACGGGGTGATCGCTGGTCGGCACGGACTCGATGGGTTGAAGAGCCTGTTTCCACGCTGTATCTCTAAACTAAGCTAAAGGTTAGTTCCGGGCCGGGACGAGCGTAACAGAGATTCGATATACCTAAGGCGTACACCTGCGACAAGTTGTCAAAAGCATGCTTCTTCACTTTGGTGATCTCGTTCTCGTGGATGCGTAGTTCTTGGAGTGAGGGAGGCATGTTTGCTGGGATCTCTTTCAGCAGGTTCTTGGACAGGTAGAGTCTTTGTAACTTCATCAGAGGTGCAAAGGCTTTGGGATGCACCGTGCCGATCTTGTTGTTAACCAGGATCAAGGCCTAGAAAAGAAAAAGAGAGCCTACAAAATCACTCTCAGCAAACCAACCTAGTTTAGTTTAGTTAATTGTCACATGTACCCAGGTACAGTGTAAAGCTTTTTGTTGAGTGCTATCCAGGCAGTGGAAAGACAACACATGATTACAATCAAGCCGTCCTCAGTGCACAGATACAGGATAAAGTGAATAATGTTTAGGACAAGATAAAGTCCACTAAAGTCCAATTAAAGAGAGTATGAGGGTCTCAAATAAGGTCAATAATAGCTCAGTACCACTCACATGTTGTTGAGAGAATGGTTCAGATGCCTGATAACAACTGGGAAGAAACTATCCCTGAATCTGGAGGTGTGCATTTTCACATTTCTGTACCTCTTGCCTGAGGGGAGAGGGGAGAAGAGGGAGTGTCCGGGGTTGAGACTGGTCCTTAATTGTGCTGGTGGCCTTGCCGGGGCAGCGTGAAATGTGGGTGGAGTTAATGGATGGTCTGGGTGGCGTCCACAAGTCTCTGCAATTTGTTGCACTCGCCAGATACAAGGGCCTTGTTTGGCCAGGCAAGTTCTCCAGTAATAGTTTGCCAACTTTAACAGTTAATGCTCCCATTTCAAAACTTGCTGGATACCCAGATAGAATGTATTAATTAAAACCAGAAGTGAGAATGTTCAAAGAATAGTGCCAATTATGTTCACAGTGACCATTTTGGACTTCCCTTGGAAAAAGTAATTCACATTTTCTCATATAATATGATCTCCGAATTAATCAACCTTTGAGATGCTCGTACATCCTCTCCAGTATCATCTGGGTGAAATTTAGACCATCGTAAAAATGTAACTGCTGTTCTACAAGAACAAGACCCTAGGATGTTGCCAGGACTCGAGGGCCTGGGCTACGGGGATAGGTTGAGCAGGCTGGGACTCTATTCCTTGGAGCGCAGGAGGATGAGGAGTGTTCTTATAGAGGTGTATAAAATCATGAGAGAAATAGATCGGGTAGCAGCACAGAGACTCTTGCCCAAAGTAGGGGAATCGAGAACCAGAGGAAATACATTTAAGGTGAAAGGGGGAAAGATTTTATAGGAATCTAAGGGGTAGCGTTTTCACACAAAGGGTGGTAGGTTTATGGAACAAGCTGCCAGAAGAGGTAGTTGAGGCAGTGACTATTGCAAAGTTTAAGAAACAATTCGACAGGTACATGGATAGACACAAAATGATGGAGTATCTCAGCAGGACAGGCAGCATCTCTGGAGAGAAAGAATGGGTGATGTTTCAGTTCGAGACCCTTCTCCAGATCGGGTCTGAAAAAGGGTCTTGACCCAATACGTCACCCATTTCCTCTCTCCACAGATGCTGCCTGTCCCGCTGAGTTACTCCAGCATTTTGTGCCTACCTTCGGTTTAAACCAACATTTGCAGTTCCTTCCTACACAGGCACATGGTTAGGACAGGTTTGGGCCAAACGCAGGCATGTAGGACTAGTGTAAATGTTGATCGGTGTGAGCAAGTTGGGCTGAAAGGCCTGTTTACACACTGTATGACTATGAGACCACTGAACACAACTGATTATATCTTCCTCTAATGCGGTCTTAAACTATTAATATTTTGTCTTTAATTTTTCTAATGTACTCCCAGCACTAAGGCTTCTCTAATAAACTTCAGATGAGGCTCAGCTCACTGGTTCCCTTTGTTGTATCGTCATAAAGGCCAGCGTGTAGGAAGAAACCGCAGATGCTGGTTTACATCTGGAAAAAATGAATTGTGAAGTTTCATGTCCATAAGGTCCATAAGTTCTAGAAGCAGAATTAGGCTATTCGGCCCATCGAGACTACTATGACATTCAATCATGGCCGATCAATCTTTCCTTCTCATCCCCATTCTCCTGCCTTCCCCCCCATAACCCTTGACAACTGTACTAATCAAGAATTTGTCAATCTCCACCTTAAAACTGCCTAATAACTTGGCCCCCACAGCCGTCTGTGGCAATGAATTCCACAGATTCACCACCCTCTGACTAAAGAAATTCCTCCTCAGCTCTGGTACGATGGCACAGCAGTAGAGTTGCTGCCTCAGTCTTAGTGTGCGGGATCGCTGGTCGGCATGAACTCGATGGGCCGAAGGGCCTGTTTCCGTACTTCGGCCCACTGCGTCTGTGTCAACCAGCATTCATCCCGTACGCTAGCACTATCCTTCACACTAGGGACAATTTATAATTTTACCCAGCCAATTAACCTACACGCCTGTACATCTTTGGAGTGTGGGAGGAAACCAGAGCACCCGGGGAAAACCCACACGGTCACGGGGAAAATGTACAAACTCCATCCAGACAGCACCCGTAGAAGGATTGAACTTGGATCTCTGGCGCTGTAAGGCAACAGTTCTACTGCTGTGCCACAGTGTCGCCCCTGTGGTTTTAACATTTCAAGGTTGCTAACTCTGTAAAACCATGCTAGTGTTTCCAGGAATTTAAACTTGATCCTGCAGTCAGCAATGTCTGGAAGAAACACCGTCAAAATGGAGCCATGTTAAAAATAAAAGGTTAGAAATGTATCCTGAGACTATTATCCACTTCCAAACATAACGCACTTCTAGAGGAAAATATCCACGTCCAAAATTTAGCTCTCAGGCACAGAACTCAACATTAATGCAATCCAACATCACAATACACCAGAGGACCAATTTTGATTGTTTATAGTTCCTGTGAATACTTTGGTTTGATACCAATAAAAGCACTGGAGGTAAGGGAAGGGCCTGTTTTGCCTGAACAGTGGTTGGCGGCAAGAGACCTTGTGATGAAGCCTCTCCCAATGCGCCCAGACCTGGTGACTGCACGGAACACTTACGCCACTTGTGGTTTTGGTACCTTCAGCTGAAGGAGACAGACTTTTTGGAAATAACATATACTTTGGCTTTGATAACTTTTGTCGGGGACAGGCTATTAAAAAAATAAGTTGAAGCTGTTTCAGTCCAGGAGACCAATTGGCCATAAGGTTCCTTCATCCTGCTCCTTCAGCAAGTAAAATATTGGCTCATCTTCATTTCAAGTCCACTTTGATTGAATTTTGATTGAATTGAATGACAGATACAGCATGGAAATAAGCCCTTCGGCCCACCAAGTCCACGCTGCCCTCTGATCACCTGTTCGCACTAGTTTCCTTCCCGAGTCTGAGGAAGGGTCTCGACATGAAACGTTACCAATTCCTTTTCAACCAGTGGTGCTGCCTGACCCACTAAATTACTCCAGCATTTTACGTCTATCTTTGGTGTAAACCAGCATCTGTAGTTCCTTCCTACGTATTAGTTCTGTGTTATGCCACTTTCTCATTCATTCCCACATATATTAGGGATAATTTTACAAAGGGCCAATTAACCTAACACGCATGTTTAGTTTAGTTTAGTTTAGTTACGTTTAGAGATACAGCGCGGAAACAGGCCCTTCGGCCCCACCGAGTCCCCACCGACCAGCAATCCCTGCACATTTACACTATCCTACTACAAGGGACAATTTACACATACTCCAAGCCAATTAACCTTCATACCTGTACGCCTTTGGAGTGTGGGACGAAACCGAAGGTCTCGGAGAAAACCCACGAGGTCACGGGGAGAACGTACAAACTCCGTAAAGACAGCACCTGGGTCTCCGGCGCTGCAAGCGTTGTAAGGCAGCAACTCTGCCGCTGCGCCACCGTGGCTGCCCAGTGTCTTTGGGAGTTGGGAGGAAACTAGGGGCACCTGGATGAGGCAACACACGGTCACAAGGAGAACGTGCAAACTCCATGCAGACAGCACCGGAGGTCAGGATCTAACCCCTTTATCTGGCGCTGTGTGGCAGCAGCTCTACCCGCTGCGCCACAGTGGCACTTTTCCATCTAATCTCCAATATCCCTAGACTGAATAGTGAAAGGCCTGGACAAAGAGGACGTGGAGAGGATGTTTCCACTAGTGGGAGAGTCTAGAGGGCACAGCCTCAGAATAAAAGGGCGTACCTTTATAAAGGAGATGAGGAGAAAATTATTTAGTCAGAGTGTGATGAATCTGTGGAATTCATTGCCACAGGCAGCTGTGGAGGACGTCATTGGGTATTTTTAAGGTGGAGATTGACAGATACTTGATTGGTAAGGGTGCCTAGGGTTATGGGGAGAAGGCAGGAGAACAGGATTGAGAGGAAAAGATAGATCAGCCATGATGGAATAGTGGAATAGATTTGATGGGTGGAATGGCCTACTTCTGCTCCTATGACTTATCTGTTTTACCTTTAACTCCACAGCTGTCTGGATTACAGAATTGCAAAGATTTACTCTGAAGATAAACACAAAATGCTGGAGTAACTAAAACGCTTGTCCTCTTCCTTCCTCAAAGGCCATAGATCTCAGATCCACCCTGAGGAAGTGGACAGTCAGATTCAACCCTACAGACCCCTCGAAGAGCTCAGTTTCATTGGCAGAGGCAGCAACTCTCATCAAAACCCAGTGGCGCAACTGCTGGAGCTGCTGCTTCCTAGCGTCAGAGAGATGGGTTCAATCCTGGCCTCGGGTCCTTGTCTGTGTGGTTTACACGTTCTTCCGGTGCGCCGGGGTTTGCTCCCACTTTCAACAAAGACGTGCAGGTTTATAGGTTCATTGGCCCTCTGTAAAATTGCACCTAGTGCATAGGGAGTGGATGAGAACATGCAATAACATCATACTTGTGTGAACGGGTAATTGATGGTTGACGTGGACTCAGTTTAGTTTAGGTTATTATTGTCACGTGTAACAGCAGAAAGCTTTTTGCTACATGCTATCCAGTCAGCGAAAAGACTATCCATGATCACAATCAAGCCATCCACTGTGTACAGACACAGGAGAAAGGGAATAACATTTAATACAAGATAAAGTCCAATAAAGTCCGATCAAAGATTGTTCAATGGTCTCCAATGAGGTAGACGGGAGTCATGACCACTCTGTAGTTTGTAAGGGGACGGTTCAGATTCCTGATCCTAATGCCCCTGTCCCACTTAGGAAACCTGAACTGAAACCTCTGGAGGCTTTGCGCCCCACCCAAGGTTTCCGTGCGGTCCCCGGAGGTTTTTGTCAGTCTCCCCAATGGTTGAAAGTGGTTTCCGTTTTAAAAATCGGTAATTTTTTAGTCGAAGCCGGTTGCGATGGTAGTTGAAAGTGATTGCCGGAGGACAAAAACCCCCGGGAACCGCACGGAAACCTTGGGTGGGGCGTTAGGGGCAGTTTCCATGCCATATCTTTCAACCAATCAATCAAATGCACCCCGATAAAGTTCTTGATCACACACTTGAAAGTGCTGCTGCCTACAAGTTAATGACCAAGACCTGGTCAATGGGGCTAGAGCTTATGAACGTTTAATGACGAGTAAGCACATGATGGGCCAAATGTCCAGCCTCCTGTTCAGTGCCAATAAACCTTTCACCCCCTACATTCTTCTAAACCCAAAGGGACGTAAATTCCAAACTGCACATTTAGTTAAAGATTTTGGTAAAAACATTCCAAGAAGTTTTCTGGTGAACCGGAGAAAGTGAGCACTTCCAGATCCCGGCATTTTATTCCCAGATTCATTTGAAGCCAAGTTAAGATTCTTCACTGTCACTGCAACTTTACAAATTGTTATTCCGTGTGAATGTTAGCCCAGGCCTCAGGCAACTGAGTCACCCTGTCACCAACTACAGAGCGGTCCTGACCTACCATCTACCTCATTGGAGACCCTCGGGCTATCTTTAATCGCACTTTACTGGACTTTATCTTGCACTAAACATGACAGAAGGA
Organism: Raja brachyura; assembly: GCA_963514005.1. The sequence goes on from OY740800.1 coordinate 23,781,947, forward strand.
GCTGCAGATGCTGGTTTATACTGACGATAGACACAAAATGCTGGAGTAACTCAGCGGGCCAGGCGGCACCTCTGGAGAAAAGGAATTGGTGATGTTTCAGGCCCAGACCCTTCTTGAGACTGGAGTCTGAAGAAGGGTCTCGCCCTGAAACATCACCAATTCCTTTTCTCCAGAGGGGTTGCCTGACCCACTGAGTTACTCCAACATTTTGTGTCTATCTTTCATCTCCCTCATTGGAAACCTTTGAACTATTTTAATCGGACTTTATCTTGCACTAAACGTTATTCCCTTTATCCTGTGTACACTGTGGACGGCTTGATTTTAATCATGTGTAGTCTGTTCGCTGACTGGATAGCACACAGCACAAAAAGCTTTTCCCTGTACCTCGGTGCAAGTGACAATAATAAACTAAACTGTCGCCAGAATCTGGAGAAGGGCCGCAATGAGGCAAGTTCAAGATGAAGAGCTGAGGCCTCAACCCTGCCGTTGACATGTGGAGTCAGCCGGAGCTCCAAGATCACCTCAGGAATGAAAGCCCGGCCACCGTTACCGACCAACTTACGTGAAGGTTCTTCAGGTTCTTGAAGTCATTTTCCTTCAGCTCTGTGATCTTGTTGTTCTGCAAGTCAAGCAGCGTGGTGTCTTTGGGAATATTCTCTGGTACTTTGGTGAGACCTGGTTCAGGAACAAGGTGACAAGACAATCTTAAAAAAGGACTGTTTAAAAATACTTGAAACAATGGCAGAAGTTACTCCAGTGGGTCAAGTCCGAAGGTTGACTTGGCCTCCACAGCCGTCTGTGGCCTGTGGTCAGGGGCCATGGCCTGTAGGGGGAACCTCCGAGCCGGCCCTTGCTCAGCCCCCGAAGATCAGAGACGGGGGACGTGAGGAGCAAGGCCAGTAAAAGGGGGGTGTTCAGCCATGCCATAAATCAGCCATGCCTTCTCCTCGTAACGCCTGACATCCTTACTAATCAAGAATCTGTCAATCTCTGCCGTAAACATATCCATTGACTTGGCCTCCACAGCGTCTGTGGCAATGAATTCCATAAATTTACCACCCTCTGACTAAAGAAATTCACCTCATCTTTCTAAAGGTACGACGTTTTACGCTGAGGCAATGTCTATACTGATTAAAAACTAAAGGTTTGTAGGTTAACTGGTTTCTTCAGGTTCTTGAAGTCTTTTTCCTTTAGCTCTGTGATCTTGTTGTTCTGCAGGTCAAACAGCGTGGTGTCTTTGGGAATATTCTCTGGTACATTGGTGAGACCTGGTTCAGGAACAGGGTTAAAAGACAATCTTAAAAAGGGACTGCTTAAAAATCCTTGCACATTAGATGAAATGTGCTTAATTTGTAAAAATTGTAAATTTCTCCTAATGTGTAGGATAGGGCTCTAATGTACGGGGTGATTACTGGTCGGCACAGACTCGCTGGGCCGAAGTGCCTGTTTCTACGTTGTATGTCTAAAGTCTGAAATGCAAAGGGAAGAGTTACTGCCAACTCGAGAACTGCCAATCTTCTCCACATAATATTTCAGAATACACATTCATGGACTGGTTTGATTTATTTTGGCAGCAGGCAAGCAGACAGATGTTCATAACGATGTACGCTATCTGCATGGTGATCTTCTGTCTCACCGAGCTGAGATTGAACGAGAATTTGATTGGTGACTTCGAAAGGTTCTTTCAATGTGACACTTTTGGGCAAGACATTTATCAGATGCAGAAAAAAAAACCCCACCCCATTTCTCCCTCAAAGAAAAAAAACCGATGTGTCTTGAAGCATTTTGTTCCATTCCTGACAATGTGTAATTTACTTAATACAATGCAGATGTGACCAACAGCCGCAGGAATGAATGTCAAGTAGGTTAACAGTGAACAAATTAAATGGCCGCCATAAACCATTGACAAAGTGTTTGGAAAACTTTTAGGAAAGTAACAGGCCATTCAGCTCCACACAAGAAGATAGACACAAAAAACTGGAGTAACCCAGCGGGTCAGGCAGCATCTCTGGAGAAAAGGAATTGATTTGAGTCGAGACCTTTCTTCAGACTGAGCATCAGGAGAAACTAGAGGTATGAAAGATACAGGACAAATGAATGAAAGATATCAAAGCCAGCAACGATAGTCAAGGAAAGGTGGAGCCCACAATGGTCTATTGTTGGCTGTGGAGAAGGTGATAACGAGTGATACAAACAGTGAAACTCATCAGTGAAACTAGTACAACGGCGAGGGTGAGGGAAGGACAGAGAGAGAGAATGCAAGGGTTAGTTGAAGTTAGGGAAATCAATATTCATACCGCTACGTTGGAAGCTGCCCATGCTAAATTTGAAGTGCTGTTCCTCCAATTTGGGCATTTGGCCTCACTCTGACAGTGGGAGACAGAATGGTCAGGGTGGGACTGGGAAGAGGAGTTAACGTGTTTGGTTACTGGGAGATCGCGTGGGCCAAGGTGGACTGCGCACCACCTCTAATCGAGTCAGGGGAAGCACAGTGGTGCAGCGGGTAGAGCCACTGTCTCAGGGGACGCCGAAGAACCGGGTTCAATCCTAACTACGGGTGCTGTCTGTACGGAAATTGTACGTTCTCCTTGTGACCACGTGGGTTTTCTCCGGTTTCCTCCCACATCCCAAAGACGTGCGTGGTTGTAGGGAGTGGATGTGAAAGTTGCATAATTAGTCATAATTTTTCCATAAGTAAAGTATTTATCCCACTATTATTTATCCTGTATAAAAAGATACAATTACATGAACCTAATAACTTTTAAAAGACATTTGGACAGATACTGTATATGGAGAGGAAGGGTTTAGAGGGATATGGGCCATAGGGGGAGTGAGGTGGGACAAACACAATACGCTAACTTGTTCGGCATGGACTAGATGGTCGGAAGGGCCGGTTTCCGTGCTGTACAGCTTTGGGCTTTGGAGACTTTAGACTTCAGAGATACAGCGGGGAAACAGGCCATTCAGCCCACTGCTCTGCCCAGAGATCACCAGATACACTGGCTCCATCCTGTACAATAGGGACAAATTTACAGAAGCTAATTAACCTACAAACCTGCACGTCTTTACAATGTGGGAGAAAACCGGAGCACCCATAGAAAACCCACGTGGTCACAGGCAGAACGTACAAACTCCATACAGACAGCACCCATAGTCAGGATCGAAGCTGGGTCTAAGATTCTGTCATATCCTGAAGAAACCTATGATCTGGAGTTAGCATTTAGTGAGACACATCTATAGTAATCCTGAGTTTCCCAGACTTGGCATAGGTCTGACTTGAGTTGAGGTGGGCCGCTAGCTTCCCTTAGTCTGTAGCCTGGAGCTCTAAGTCTGGGCTTGCCAATTAAAACTGGCTGCCTTATTGGAGGGAATTTGGCATCAGAAGGATTGTGGGCAACTCCACTGGGAATCTCCACATGATTGCCAGAGGTAGCGGAATTAATGCAGTACTTACCTGGAGTCATACAGTGTGGAAACAATTATTCTGCCTAACTTGCCCACACCGACCAACCCCATCTATACTAGTTCCACCTACCTGTGTTTGGCCCATATCCCTCTAAATCTGTCCTACCCATGTACCTGGCTAAATGGTTCATAAACATTGCGATAGTCCCTGTCTCAACTACGTAACACCTCTGGCAGCTCGTTCCACACACCCACCACTCTTTGTGTGAAAAAGTTACCCCTCGGATTCCTATAAAATCTTTCCCCCCTCATCTTAAACCTCATTTCTCGATTCCCCTACTCAAGGCTCTGTGCGTTTGCCTGATCTATTCCTCTCATGATTTTGTATACCTCTACAAGATCACCCCTCTTCCTCCTGCGCTCCAAGGAATAGAGTCCTAGCCTACCCAACTTCTCCCTGTAGCTTGAGTCCTGGCAATGTCCTCGTACATCTTCTAATTTTCCAGCTTAACAACATCTTTTCCATAACAAGGTTCCCCTAAATTGAACACCATACTTTAAACGTGGCCTCACCCATGATCTTCCGACTTCTATACTCAGTACTCTCACTGATGAAGAACAATGTGCCAAAAATCTTTTTGACCGCCCAATCTACCTGTTATGCCACTTTCAAGAAAGAGGGGGCTAGCATGAGCAAGACCGGTCTTAAATGAGACCCCCATCTTATACAGAGAAGTACAAAGGTGTTGCTAAACTAGGACTGAGCACAGGTGTGTCTGTGGCTCACCTGTTGAACCAGGGTGACATTTTTCAGTGATTTAAAGAGTGACAAATTTTCAGCCCATTGTTTCTTTAAAAAACTCTTTAACACTTTTAGAGATACAGTGCGGAACCAGGCCCTTCGACCCACTGGTCAGTGACAACCAGCGATCCCCCTGTACACTAACACTATCCTACACACACTGTTGAAATGTTTACCAAAGCCAATTAACCTGAAAACCTGTTAAAGATGGAACTGCAGATGCTGGAGAATCGAAGGTACACAAAAGGCTGGAGAAACTCAGCGGGTGCAGCAGCATCTAAGGAGCGAAGGAGATAGGCGACGTTTCGGGTCGAGATCCGTCTTCAGACCTGCAAACCTGCAAACCTGCCCATCTTTGGAATGTTGGAGGAAACTGGAGCACCCGGAGAAAACCCATTTGGACAGGTACATGGATGAGAAAGACTTAGAGGGATATGGGACAAGCGCAGGCAGGTGTAGATGGAGCATCATTCCTGATTCAACAACGGGGAATTCCTCCCACTACTGCTACTTGCCATTTACTAACTTAATTAATTTAATTCATATCAAATCCTGTGCAGAACGATAAGCAATAATACTGTCCCTTTAGACTTTATACAGCCACACAGCGCAGTGGTAGAGTTGCTGCCTCACAGCGCCAGAGACTCGGGTTCAATCCTGACTATGCGAGCTGTCTGTACAGAGTTTGTACCTTCTTCTTGTGACCACGTGGTTTTCCTCCAGGTGTTCAAGGTTCCTCCCACACTGCAGGGACGCACAGGTTTGTAGGTTAAATGGCTTCTGCGAAGTGTAAATTGCCCCTAGTGTGTAGGATTGTGCAAGTGTACAGGGTGATGGCTGGTCTGTGCGGGCGCGGTGGGCCGAGAGGCCTGTTTCCGCACTGTACCTCTAAAGTCCAAAGGGTGATTGTTGATCGGCACGATTTCGGTGGGCCGAAGGACCTGTTTCTGCCTAAACCAAAGCCTAAAAGAACTGCTGGAAATTTTTAAGGCACAAGTCATTGTAGGTCAATGAAGGATGACTAAGTAGATGTGGCCGCTTGTCAGATTGCACGCAGCTGAAGAATGGATGAGTTCAGTAAATGAAAAGCCAGGACAGCTTTGAACTTGTTGAGCCTAGAACTGACAAAGACTAAACAAACCATGTTGCAGCGAATGCAAACCACTCATTGCACGCTGCACTGACACACAGCTCCCCACATCACAGGACCATGGAAAAAGACTTTGCAAACTACTTGTCAGTCACTTTCGACTGGGAGGTTTTCTTGGGTGTAGACGGTTCGAGGGGTGCTCATGTGAGCTTACAGTTACAAGCAGATGTGTCCAACCCCTGGACTGATGGCTCACACCGCAAGTGAAGTCGGAATGATAGCTGGAGGAGATTTCTGGAGAATGGTTTGTTTTAAAAAAAAATAAAGGAAGAGCTCTTTTTTTTCAACGTCTTCACTTTAAAAAGGTTTTGCTAAAATTCTCTCACTTTTAACTCTAGGTCAGTTCATTAGGGAAAGTTCATTAATTCATAGGTTCATAAGTTGGTGGAACATAATTCAGGCCATTCGGCTCATCAGATCTACCCTGCCATTCAATCATGGCTGATCTTTCTTTCGCTCTCAACCCCATTCTCCCGCCTTTTCCTCATAACCCTTGACATTCACACTAATCAAGAATCTGCCTAAGAAATATCTATTGACAGCCCTCACAGCCATCTGTAGCAATGAATTCCACAGATTCACCACCTTCTGACGAAATAAATTGCTCCTCATCTCCTTTCTAAAGGTACGTTCTTTTATTCTGAGGCTCTGGGCCTCTGGTCTAGACTCTCCCACCAGTGGAAACGTCTTCCCCACGTCCACTTTATCCAGGCATTTCACCATTTGGTAGCAGCAGGAAGGAACTGTAGGTGCAGGTTTATGCCGAAGATAGACACAAAATTCTGGAGTAACTTAGCAAATAAGGCATCATCTCTGGAGAAAAAATGAATTGTAATGTTTCGTGTGGGAACCCTTCTTCAGACTTTCTGACCCGAACTATCACCTATTCCTTTTCTCCTGGCCAACTGAGTTACTGCAGCATTTTGTGTCTACCTTTGGAAAGCCGCAGGGTTCGGCGAGGTGGTGGAAAGATTTCAACGAAACTCCATGGGTAAGATACCCTGGATTTGACTAGACCAAATGTATTCCTCTGTGTAGGAAAGAACTGCAGATGTTGGTTTAAATCAAAGGTAGACACAAAATGCTGGAGTAACTCAGCGGCACAGGCAGCATCTCTGGAGAGAAGGGATGGGTGACGTTTCCTTGAATCCTCATTGAGTTTATTCTCCATTGCTAAGCAAGGTTCAAGGCAACAAGGTGTCATGGAGTCATGCAGTGTGGAAACAGGCCCTTCAGCCCAACTTGCCCATGCCAACCAACAAACCCCATCTGCACTAGTCCCACAAATCAAAGTCCTCTAAACCTTTCCTCTCCATGTACATGTCTAAATATATTTTAAACGTTTTGATAGTACCTGCCTCAACTACCTCCTCCGGTAGCTCTTTCCATACACCCACCACCATCTGTGTAAAAAGAAATTGCCACTCAGGTTCCTATTAAATCTTTCACTCCCCACCTTAAATCTATGTTCCCTTGTTCTAGATTCCCCTACTCTGGGTAAAAGACTCTATGCATTCCCCTCATAATCTTATACACTTCTATAGGATCACTCCTCATCCTCCTGCACTCCAAGGAATAAAGTCCTAGCCTGCTCAACCTTTCTCAATAGGTCACGCCCTGGCAACATCCTTGTAAATCTTCTCTGCGCCCTTTCCAGCTTGACAACATATTTCCTATAGCCTAATGGAAAGCCAATACACTAAATGTGGCCTCATCAATGTCTAATATAACTACCACATGACCTCCTAAATTTCTATACTCAATACTGGGTAAAAGACTATGCATTCATCCTTTCTATTCCCTCTCATGATGTTGTTCACTTCTATAAGATCACCCCTCAGACTCCGGCACTCCAACGAATAAAGTCCTAGCTTGCTCAAACTCTCTCTATAGCTCGGGCCCTCGAGACATCCCCATAAATCTCCTTTGGAGAGTCCTATCAAGATTGGGTTAAAATTGCTCCATTCATTCATTGTTTGCATGTGTTGTGCACATGCACAACTGTACAATCCAACTGTCGATTGCTCTTTCCATATCAAACACCTTTTCTGTGCTCAATGACTTTAAGGCAATGCCCATTTTCCAAAAACTGTTCCTAATTAGCTCCTTTCTGAATTTCAATCAGAGGGAAGCTGGAGTTAATAAGTAGTTGTGGCCCAGTCATCCAAATTGACTGGGTTTTCTCTGTAGATGGCGAATCCATTTACTATTTGGATTTGGATGACCATTTTATGAATCAACCTACATTCTTTCCTCTAGCTTCACAATTCCCAACTCTTTGAAACTTTTGTCTCACACCTTCCACCTTTTCGTCGCTGGCCTTTATCCAACCATCTGTCTATCTAAAATCACCGCTCACCTGCATTGGCTGGAGTAACTCAGCAGATCAAGCAGCATCTCTGGAGGAAAAGGATGGGTGACATTTCAGGTTGGGACCCATCTTCATTCTTGGCATATTGCCTTCCAGGCTTTTTCTTGCCCCTCCTCTCTTCCAGCTTTCTTCACCCCACCGCCCAGCTCCCCCTCCAACCCACACCACAGTCAGTCTGAAGAAGAGTCTTGAGACGAAACGTCACCTATGATGTTGCCTGACTCGCTGAGATACTCCAGCACTCTGTGTCTTCCTTTAACTCCAGCTCCCTTTAGCAAACGCCAATGTTTTCACTGGGTAACCAGAACAAGGAAAGTTTCCACTCACACACCATATAACCATATAACAATTACAGCACGGAAACAGGCCTTCTCGGCCCTTCCAGTTCGTGCCAACCATTTATTTTCCCCTAGTCCCATCTACCTGCACTCAGACCATACCCCTCCATTCCCTTCCCATCCATATACCTATCCACTTTACTTTTAAATGTTAAAATCGATCCTGCCTCCACCACTTCTGCAGGAAGATTATTCCACGCAGCCACCACTCTCTGAGTAAAGAAGTTCCCCCTCATGTTACCCCTAAACTTCTGTCCCTTAATTCTCATGTCATGCCCTCTTGTTTGAATCTTCCCTACCCTCAATGGGAAAAGCTTATCCACGTCAACTCTGTCTATCCCTTTCATTATTTTAAAGACCTCAATCAAGTCCCCCCCTTAACCTTCTGCGCTCCAAAGAATAAAGACCTAACTTGTTCAACCTTTCTCTGTAACTTAGTTGCTGGAACCCAGGCAACATTCTAGTAAATCTCCTCTGTACTCTCTCTATTTTGTTGACATCCTTCCTATAATTAGGCGACCAAAATTGTACACCATACTCCAGAATTGGTCTTACCAATGCCTTGTCCAATTTTAACATTACTTCCCTACTCCTATATTCAATGCTATGATTTATAAAGGCCAGCACACCTTCGTTGCAACAAGCACAAGGAAATATATAATCTTGGAAAGAAATGCTCTGCAAAAGGGTGCAATGGCAGGTCCAAGAGTTCTGGTGGAAACATTTGCAGCAGAAGTGATGTGCCAAGGGAACATCAGAAAGCAATGAAATAAGAACTCGGAGCTAAGCAATTTCCTGCACATCTGATATTTTAGCTGAAATGAAGTAATGGAACTAAAGCAGCCAGAGCTTGTTTGAATTAATCAGCTTTTGGTAAATCTGCTTGCTGCCCCTAGTCCTCTTGCACTAACTCCTCCACACTGCTTTAGACTGTATGTTAGTCTCCTTTTGGGTCTTTACAGCTACTTTGGTTTTTCTGTCATAGTCAGGAAATGCTGGTTTACACCAAAGATAGACGCAAAGTGCTGGAGCAACTCGACGGGTCAGGCAACATCTCTGAAGAAGAATGGGAACAATAGCGAGTCCGGAGAAGGGTCCCGATCTGAAACGTCACCTGTCCTTTTTCTCCAGGGATGCTGCCTGACCCGTTGAGTTACTCCAGCACTTTGTGTCTATCTTTGGCAATCAAGGGAATCCCTTTTAGTGAATCTACCCGGTTCCAAATCAGTGGGTCGGGCAGCATCAGTGCAACCTCAGTGGGTTGTACATGACACATACAGAGCAGATTTAATTCATTCTAAAGTTACATTCTTGCTTAGTCAACCATCTGCTCATCAAGGCTCTCAGCTTCCAGTCATGATCCCATCCTGCCTATCTCCCTGTTCTACTTCCCCAAGAAGCCAATGTATTCATCCGCTGGTGGTCTTTACCTCCGGTGAGCCCCCAATGTGTGCCAGAATCTTCTCCAAAATGGATGCTAAATAGCGTTCTTCTCCATTTAGGTCGGTTGTTATCCAATGTGTTGACACACATTGCTTCCATCTAACAGGCTGATTCAGATGTTGCTTTGCTAGAGGTGTATAAGATAATGAGAGGAATAGATAGGGAGAATGCAGTCTTTCACCCAGAGTAGAGGAATCAAGAAACCAGAGGACATGGGTTTAAGGTGACAGTAGAAATATTTAATAGGATCCTGAGGGCCAACCTTGTTATGAAAAAGGGGGGGCGGAGGGAGGTAGTTGAGGCAGGTACTATCACAATGCTTAACAAACATTTGGATAGGTACACGGATAAGACAGGTTTAGAGAGATATGTACCAAACACAAGTCAGTAGGACTAGTGTAGATGGGGCATATTGTTCATTATGGGCAAGTTGGGCCGAAGTGCCTTTTTCCATGCTGTATGACTCTATGACAATGGGCCAGAACAAACCCTGCTGCAAAAAAACTGTTGCTTTCACAGCTGGCTACGGCACACCCCAACTCAGACAGATGTTAAACTGGTCTAAAACATTGGATAATGAGTTTCAAGTGCACTCCCATCATTTTGTTTGGATTAAAGGCGGGACCGGAAAAGTCTTGGATAGAATGAATGTGGAGAAGATGTTTCCACTAGTGAGAGAGTCTAGGACCAGAGGGCACAGCTTCGGAATAATAGGATCTACCTTTAGAAAGGAGATGAGGAGGAATTTGTTTAGCCAGACGGTGGTGAATCTGTAGAATTCATTGCCAAGGAAGGTAGTGGAGGTGAAGCCAATGGATATTTTTAAGATGGAGATTGACAAATTTTTGATTAGTAAAATTGTCAGAGGTTATGGGGAGAAGGCAGGAAAATGGGGTTGAGAGGGAGAGATAGATCAGCCATGATTGAACGGTGGAATAGAGTTGATGGGCTGAATGGCCTAATTCTGCTCCGAGAACTTATTAAGCTATGAATGAATGAACTTTCTGAGATAACATAGCTCACCCAGGTCGGAGCACTGCACCACTCGCAGATGGCACTGGCAGCCAAACGGGCACATGGGCATATCGATCTCAGGGGGAAACGCAGACCCTTCGTCCTCCAGCATGAAGTCAAGGAAGCCGGACTGCTGGAAAGGCTTGGCCCAGCCGACGGCCAGGAGGAAGGCCAAGGATATGATCACACGCATGGCTGATCCTTGGTACCACGGCAGCTTCACCTGGAGAAGAGAAGAAGGACACAAGATGGCGAGATCTCGCGTTTACAGCAGGTACAATGTCTGGACCGCATGCACCTCCTCCCACCTCAACACGTCCTTCCATTCGAAGACAGACAGTAAGACTGGACAGACTGACTGGAGTAACGCAACGTGGCCAGAGACCCTCCTTCAGACTGGGAGTCAGGGTGACTCTCATTCACCATTCACTCCCGTCCGGCAAACGACACAGAAACTTGAAAGCGCGCCACCCGACTCAGGAACAGCTCCTTCCCCTCAGTTATCAGGCTTCTGAACAGTTAATCCGTAGGCTAGGTTCCAAATCCCCAATCCACCTCATTGCAGGCATTGGTACGAGAAGGCAGGAGAATGGGGTTGACAGGGAAAGATAGATGATTGAATAACTAGATGAACCAAGTGGTCTAATTCTACTCTTATGATTTATGAACATCTGAACTTTGTCTCTGTAACTGTCATGCTACTATGCTGAGAATTAAATTCTGCACTCTGGCATCTTCCCCCTTTGCTCTACCTGTTGTACTTGAGTTTGACTTAATTATATTCCTGTATAGTATTACCTGATCTGATTAGAAAGCGCTCAAAACCAAGTTTTTTACTGTACCTCCGGTCACGTAACAATCATGAATCTAATCTAACCTAATCATTAGTTTCTCCTTACCTGCAGTTACGTTTTGTACACATATACCACTTGTCCCAATTTGAATATAGCCCAAATTAGACCATAAGACAATAGAGGAGCAGAATTAGGCCCTACAACCATTTAATCATGGCTGATCTATTTTCCCCTCTCAACCCCATTCTCCTGCCTTCTCCCCATTAACTTTTAATGCACTTCCTAATCCAGAACCAATCATGATTTGGCCTCCACGGCTGTCTGTGGCCCTTCAGCCCACCTTTCCAAAATGGACAATATCATGTTTTCCCAATTATACTTTGCCAGATCCTCCAAGATGTCCTCTCTTAGTCCAACCGCGAATCCTCCCTAGTCAATAATACATCTCCTCCACCTCTTTTACATCCCTCGCTGGCCCATCTAAGACATCTACAATCTGCAATACTGAGCTGCCAGTCCTGCCCTTCTCTCAACCAAATGTCTGTAACGGTTACAATACCACAGTTCCCTATATTAATCCAGTCCCTAAGCTCATCTGCCTCCCCATTTCACTTCAAACATTCATTAATCTGAATAGGAAGGAACTGCAGATGCAGGTTTACACCGAAGATAGACACAAAATGGTGGAGTAACTCAGCAGGTCAGGCAGCATCTCTGGAGAAAGGGAATAGGTGGGATTTTGGGTCGAAATCCTTCCTCTTCGTCACCCGGTTCTTTTCTGCCTGAAAGCTGAGTTACTCCAGCATTTTGTGTCTACATTCATAACCTGACCCTGCCTGTTTTTGGTTTAGGTTTTAGCTTTAGCATTGAAACAAGCTATTTGGCCCATCAAGTCCATGCTGACCATCGATCACTAGTTTTATGTCCTACACAGCAGGGGCAATTTACAGAAGCCAATTAACCTACACACCCACACGTCTTTCGAGTGTGGGAGGAAACCGGAGCACCCAAAGAAAACCCACGCAGTCAGAGAGAGAACATAAAACTCCACACAGACAGCATCCGTAGTCAGGATCAAGCCCGGGTCTTTCGCGCTGTAAGGCAGCAACTCTACCGCTGCACCACCGTTCTGCCCATTTACTACCCACAATATCATAATCCCTCCAGAACTGTCCAAAAGTCCTGTTTACAGACAGGAACATTTTTCATTAATAGAAGTGACAATGATTCCAGACACAATAATAGGAACAATATCCAGTTACCGCCTCAAATGAAACAACACATTCTTACAAGCTGCAGCGTGAAAATGTTTTTTTGAACAAGATTTAGACTTTAAAGCCCCGTCCCACGATCCGAGTTACACTCGTGGTACTTCATCGCAAGTATTTTTTTACTCTTGGAAATTTTTCACACTGTTGAAAATACTTCACGAGTTACCGCGTTTCCCGAGTACCTGCCGTTAGCTTTACGAGCCGCTACGAGACTTCCACGAGCTCCGACGTACCTGCTACATACACTCTTCATACTTACCACGAGTTTGATTTTTTTTTAAACTCTGGAGAGCTCTTGGGTAAACTTGCATCGTGGGACAGGGCCTTTAGACTTTAGACCTACCGTGTGGGAACAGGTCCTTCGGCCCACCGAGTCGACGCCAAACAGCAATCACTCCAGAAACTAACACTATCGTACACATTAGGGGCAATTTTACAACTTCCCAAAGCCAATTAACCTACAAATACCTGTACTTCTTTGGAGTGTGGGAGGAAACCAGAGCATCCGGAGAAAACCCACACAGTCACTGGGAGAAGGTACAAGCTCCGTACGGACAGTACCATAGTCAGGATTGAACCTTAGGGCAGCAACTTTACCGCTGCGTCACTGTGCCACCCTCGGTTTGTAGGGTGAATCGTGTACTAAGGAGGTAGGTCAACCAAGTAGAAACATTGCCAGGTCAAGCAGCCTCCATTTCAGCACCTTCAGCGAGGCCTGCTTACAATAATGAGGAGTCTTCACATAGTTGTTAGTCTGGGATGTTATTCTTAAACTGGAGCAAGTCTGGGTTCCTCCCTGTTCACCAGATCTCCCTTGTATTTGAGTAAATGTTGGTTTAGAAATAAAGGAATTCACTTTGAGCCACCCTCAAGGTCAGTGACTGGCCAGCTCCTTTGTACCTGACATATTAAAACAGACATTGCAGACACCAAGTCTGCTACTGATTTTAAGATGTGTTAGTGAGTGAAAGTGTCCAGGAAAAACTTGGAAAGGAATCTGGAATCTGACAACTAGGCTGGTTGCTCAAATTTAAAACAAAGGAATTAGAGTCTTACAGCGTGGAAATGGGCCCCTTTTCTTTCGGCCCATTGCCCAAACTAACCATCAAACACCCGCTTACACTCAGCCCACTTAATCATAATCATAATCATATTTTATTAGCCAAATGTGTTTTGCAACATACGAGGAATTTCAATTACCATAGTCATACTAATAAAAAGCAATGGAATACACAAATTACATTGTTACATAAACATCCACCACAGTGACTCCTCTGCATTCCTCACTGTGATGGAATGCGAAAAAAAATTCAATCTCTTCCTTCTTTGTCCTCCAGCGGTTGGGGGCCTCTAACCTTCCGTTGACGGGACGATCTTGCTCTCGTAACCGGTGGCAGGCCTTCCTCGTCAGGGCGATTGAGCTCCCGCAACGGGGGGGAATCTCAGCTCCCCCGCGCCGGGCGATCTACCCCGGGTCAGGGCTAGTCGAACGGCGTGTGGCTTCCGGAGCTTCCCGACGACGGTCTCAACCCGAGACTGCGAGCTCCTTGATGTTGAAGTCTGCGGGCCGCGGCTGGAGCGTCGATCCCAGGCAAGGAATCGGCTCCGATGGCGAGTTCCATCTGCCTGATGTTAGGCTGCAGAGCGACCGGAGATACGATCCTGAAAACAATCGCATCTCCGGCAAGGTGAGAGATTGAAAAAAAGTTTCCCCCATCACCCTCCCCCACCCCCCATATAAAACAAATCAGAGAACATTAACACAAACTTTTATAACACTAAAAATAACAAAAAAAGACAAAAAGGACAGACAGGCTGTAGGCGAGGCTGCCATCGAAGCGCCACCAGGTGGAATACACCCTGTTTTCCCATCGTAGAAGCTTGAGGATTAACGTTTTCACAAAAAGGGTGGTGAGTGTATGGAACAAGCTGCCGGAGGAGGTAGTTGAGGCAGCTTGTTCCATACAATATGGACCAAACGCAGGCAGGTGGGATTAGTGTGGCTGGGGCATGTTGGTCGAAGTGGGCAAGTTGGGCCGAAGGGTCTGTTTCCACGCTGTGTGATTCTATAACTCCCCTCTCTCTAGTTCTACTAGTTACACTGTTCACATCCTTGTATTTCTTTTTTATCACCTCTTCCCCAGCCATTATGGGCTCCACCCTTCCTTGGTCATCTGTTGTCACCCAGCTTTGTTCTGGTCTTTTCTTACCTCCAGCTCCCTCCCCTCTACTTTCAGTCTGTAGAAGGGTCCCGACCCGAAACGTCATGCATTATTGTTCTCTGGAGATGCTGCCTGACCCGCTGAGTTACTCCAGCACATTGTGTCTATCTTCAGAAGGAACCAGCGACTAGCTACGGGCTGCAAACAACCAGACATGTTATCTAACTGCACTGACCATTCCCAGCTGAAGCACCATCTCCACATCACGTTACCACGGCAAGGCCACCAGCATTATTAAGGACCAGTCTCACCCCGGACACTCCCTCTTCTTCCCTCTCCCATCAGGCAAGAGGTACAGAAGTTTGAAAATGCAGATTCAGAGACAGTTTCTTCCCAGCTGTCACCAACTAGAGTGCGGACCCTGATCTCCAACTACCTAATTGAACTACCTTTGAACTAACTTTAATCGGATTTTGTTTTGCACTAAATGTTGTACCGTTTATACTTGCACTGTGGACGGCTTGATTGTAATCATGTATAGTCATTTCTTTGACTGGATTGCAGGCAAACAGAAGCTTTTCACTGTACCTCGGCACAGATGACAATAATAAACCCAGCTCAACCCAACTCAACTCAACAAGGCGGCACAGTGGCACAACGGTAGAGTTGCTGCCTTACAGCGCCAGAGATTTGGGTGCAATCGTGATTGCAGGTGCTGTCTGCACGGAGTTTGTACGTTCTTTCTGTGACCGCATGGCTTTTCTCTGGGTGCTCCGGTTTCTACCCACCCTCCAAGGATGTACAGGTTTGTAGGTGAATTGGCTTTGGTAAAAATTGTAAATTATCCCTAGCGTGTAGGATAGTGCGAGTGTACAGGGTGATCACCAGTCGGCGGGTATTCGATGGCCAAAGGGTCTGTTTCCACGCTGTATCTCTGAAGTCTAGTCTACGAATTACAAGCCATCCCTGGGCAATGATTGGGTTCCATTTTTACTGCCAACCGTAAGTCAGAGAGTACACAAAAGTCACTGATCTGGTAACCATAGTGTTACAAGAAATAGCATTAAAAGTACATAAGACTGATCAGAAGGGACTAACAACATCTCAACTCATTGCTGTGCTGTCTCGAAGGGCCGAATGGCCTCCTCCTGTACCTATTTTCTATGTTAAAAAAACTGAACTTAATTCAACTAAACTAAACACTGCACTCACTGGTCCTTCATATTATTCTGCGCTCTATTTTTTCTGCTCAGTTATTGAAACATGACAAATTGCTTGTCCGATCCAAACACCGACATACTGAGACTCCACCTCATCCTTTAGCAAACTTGTGCCAGGTTCCCCTTTCCTAGTGTTCCTTAGCTCAAAACATCTGTTTAACATCCAGCTGTCATTTCTGGCCCCAGGACACCCAGGGTGTGCAGGAGAAAAAAGATGGAGCTGCTTAAAATGGAGAAAGGAACGTCTGTTTAGACCCATAGAGTCATGCAACGTGGAAACAGACCCTTCAGCCCAACTTGCCCATGCCCACCAGTATACACTAGTTTCATCTGCCTGCATTTGGCCCATATACCACGAAGCCTGTCCCGTCCATGTACCTGTCTAAATGTTTCTTAAATTGAGGCAACACCTGCCTCAACTACGTCCTCTGGCAGCTCATTCCATCCAAATGCAAAGGAAATGTTTCAGGATGCAGTATATCATGGGCTAAAAATATCAGGCCTTATTTTGTAACGTTATACCAGATAAAGCTGCTAACACTTAGTGTAGAGGTGAAGATAGTCTTCAATTGCGCTTTTCCCTTCATCAGAAGTGGGTGGGATACAGTACTATTGGTCAATGGTAATGGTAGGGCTCATTTCAAAAGGAATAAATATCCCTGTGATAATGTGGGAACTGCAATCTGCTTAGATCATTGGATTGAAGGGCACAAAGTGCTGGAATAACTCAGCGGGTCTAAGTAAATAAAGCTGCAATAGATAGGGCTGAAAGTTGTATGAGTTTTTGAAGGTGACCATTAAGCTGGTTACCATTCTATCTACTGAGGTTCTGCTCCATGCAATATCCATGGATTTCTTAAACTAAATCTAAGATTTTTTTCCCCAAAAAAGCAAGAATATACTATAATTTCCAGAAGGCATCTGGTGAATTTATCGTATTAGCTCACTAAGATAACAAGAGAAGAATTCTCAGATTATAACCATTTGAATTTGGCTGGTTTTGTCTCTTAAATTCCATTCTTTACCGGTAAATATGAACAACATACCAAAGCAGTCAATATCATCCCATTAATATATTTCTATACATTACAGAGATAACAGCATTCTGAAATAATTGCAAGAACCTTGCCTCAAGCCAGTGGTTTTGCTTTGTTTGATACGAAAAAGATGTCAAAATTAATTGTCCAAATTTGGAATAACTTGGTAATTTTATGATTTGGAGTAGACCTTCTTAAAATGATGGTGAAAGGGGCAAAGTTTAAAGGAAAAATGCAGGGCAAGATTTTTTTTAAACACAGAGGGTGTTGGGTGCCTGGAATGTGCTGCCAGGAATGGTGGTTGAAGCGGATACATAAGTTTAGTTTTAGTTTAGTTTATTACTGTCACGTGTAACGAGGTACAGTGAAAAACTTTTTGTTCCATGCTATCCAGTCAGCAAAAAGACTATGCGTGTTTACAAGTAAGGTATCCATAGTGTACAGATACAGGATAAAGAGAATAGCGTTTAGTGCAAGAAAAAGTCCAGAAAAGTCCGATTAAACATAGTCTGCGGGTCTCCAATGAGGTAGATGGTAGCTCAGGACTGCTCTCCAGTAGGTGAGAGGATGGTTCAGTTGCCTGATAACAGCTGGGAAAAAAACTGTTCCTGAAACTGGAGGTGTGAGTTTTCTCACTTCTGTACCTCTTGCCTGTTGGGTGAGGGGAGAAGAGGGAGTAACCGGGGTGAGACTGGTCCTTGATTATGCTGGTGGCCTTGCCAAATCTGGAGGTATTGAGGGACAATTTCTTCCCAGCTGCTATCAGGCAGCTGGCATTAGTGGTGGCATCAGGGGGCAATTAGTGGCAGTTATAACACCTTTCGATAGGCATATGGATATGAAGGGAATGGAGGGATATACTGTAGGTTATGTGCCAGTAGATTAACGTTGGTCTTGGCATCATGCTTGGCATAGATGCAGCGGGCTGAAGGGCCTGTTCTTGTACTGTACTGTTCTATGTCTATGTCTATATGCACTGTTTAATGATAAATAACTTGCATTGGACCAGAAATTCATCATCACTAGCAGATCTCTGTAGGCATATGTGAACATTATTAAACCCCATGAGCCCATTTACAACACTCTATAAAATTCTTATATCTTAACTCCATCACCCTGCTTCAGTACTGTAACCCATGTCATCAAAAAAGATTCCATTATTCTAACATTTAATTGCACTACAATTATTCAGTCCCCACCATTAACATCCTGGAGTTCGCCATTGGCCTTTGACTCAAGTACATCTTGTGGTTCCACGTTAGCGGTGGCTCAGTGTAGGGTAGAACTCCTGCATTGGTGATTGTTTGTTGGCGTGGATTCGTTGCACCACAGGGCCTGTTTCCACGCTGTGTCTCTAAACGTAAAACTAAACTAAACTAAGAAAAAATGAGAGGTTGGTTATCCTGCAAGTCTTTCCACCATTTACAAAGCACAAGTCGGGAGTGTGGGAGTATTCTCTCTCTGGTCTGGCTAAATCAGTTCCAACAACATTCATACGTTCTTAAGTCATAGGAGCAGAATTAGACCATTCAGCTCATCATGTCTACTCCGCCATTCAATCTATCTTCCATCTCAACCCCATTCTCCTGCCTTCTCCCCATAACCCCTGACACCCTTACTGATCAAGTATCTGTCAATCTCCTGCCTTAAAATACCTAATGAAAGCCTCCATAGCCGTCTATGGCAATAAATCTGTTCCATAGATTCACCAACCACTTGACCAACAAACTTCCTCCTCATCTCCTTTCTAAAGGTACGTACCTTTATTCTGAGGCGATGCCCTCTGGTCCTAGACTCTCCCACTAGTGGAAACATCCTCTTCACATTAACACTATTTCACTATTCGGTGAAGTTTCAATGCGGTAGCCGCTCATCCTTCTAAACTCCAGTGAGTACAGGCCCAGTGCCATCAAACGCTCATCATATGTTAACCCTATCATCCCTAAGATCATTTGCATAAACCTCCTCTGGACCCTCTCCAACACCAGCACATCCCTCCACAGAATGTTGTTGATGACACTTCCACAAGTCAAAAGTCACACTGGCACATTTTAATGAGGAGCCTTGCTAAATGTGTGTATGAATATTATTCTCTACTCTGGTGTGGTGACGTTTTAGGTTTGTACCAATGTGTAGGAGTCAGTTTATGTACCAGCCCTAAATACAGTTGAACAAGATTCTCTCCTAACATCATCGGGCAATTGAACCATCCTACCAACAACTCGAGAGCAGTCCTGAGCTACTATCTACCTCATTGGAGACCCTCACTCTTCCTTTGATCGGTCTTTACTGAACTATATCTTGCGCTAAACGTTATTCCCTTTATCATGTATCTACACACTGTGGACGGGACGATTGTAATCATCTATTGTCTTTCCACGAACTGGTTGGCACGCACCAAAAGCTTAGCACTGTATCTTGGTACACATGACAATAAACTAAACTCAAACCCACTGTTTGGATGTAGACTGGACTGGACAGCGCTGGACCAAAGTGAAACTCTCACGTTGTACGAGCTAGGTACTTTCCCGCTAGCTAAACATGCCAAAATGTTGGAATGTTCACTGTGTAAAAAATAGGTGATAAAATCGAGGATGAAAAGCCAAAAGACAAGGTAAACGCATTAACATATACCCTTGACACTCTTTCTAACTCCTTTTGTGTCATTGCCTCGCTCTTCATTCATAACCTCCTCCTGCACAAAGGTTTAGTTTAGTTTGGTTTATCATTGTCACATGTACCGAGGTACAGTGAAAAGCTTTTAGCCCTGTGCTATCCACTCAGCGATAGGGTTATACATGAATACAATCAAGCCATCCACAGTGCACAGATAAAGGATAAATGGTACAACATTCTAGTGCAAGTTTTCGCACCGAAGTCTGACAAAGTCTGATTAAAGATAGATCAAAGGTCTCCAATAAGGTAGATGGGAGGTCAGAACCACTCTCTAGTTGGTGGGAGGACCATTCAGTTGCCTGATAGCAGCTGGGAAGAAACTGTCTCTGAATCTGGAGGCGTGTGTTTTCACACTTCTGTACCTCTTTCGTGATAGGAGAGGGGAGAATAGGGAGCGACTGGGTTGAGACTGGCCCTGGATTATGCTGGTTCTCCAATTCATTGCTCATCCACTGACATCTCTTATTTTCTCAACTTTAATGCCCACCAATGACAGCCTTGACTTGGCTGCCTGCACCCCTGCTATGAATCCACTACAACCTCTCTCAGTTCCGTGAGATATTCCAACTAATATCCTGTTTGCTCCATCCTAATATCACACTCAGTGTCATAGCTATCCCAAAACATACCTGAAAAGTTCCCTTGGGATGTTTTAAGGGTTTAGAAGGCTGTGGGCCAAATACAGGCTAATGGAACCAGCAATTTGCCAACTTGGCATGAGCAAGGTAGGATGAACAGGCTGCTTCCATGTTATATACTCTGTATTTCTGTGCTGTACCATGTTATAACTCTACATCTTCCAAAGAGTGACGAGGGAAGATTCCAGATTCCAAGATAGGGCTTGACTTTCGAACGGGTGATGAAGAGGCCATTTGGTTCCAATAGGAAGACGGAAGACGACTCATTGCAGAATGTTGGCAACGTTGTGAATGCAAGAGATGGTCTCTTTGGAGATGTCCCCCTCTTCCATCAGGCAAGAGGTACAAAACGCAACCTCCAGATTCAGGGACAGTTTCTTCCCAGCTGTTATCAGACAACTGAACTTTCCAATCACCAACTAGAGAGTGGTCCGGACCTCCCATCTACCTCATTGGAGACCTGTGGACTATCAGACTATAGGGAGATATGGCAGCTTATTCACATCTTTAGTTTAGTTTATTTTTATGTCACATGTACCAAGATACAGCGAAAAACCTTTTGTTGCATGCTAACCACTCAACGGAAAGACTACACATGATTACAATCGAGCCGTCCACAGCATACAGATACTGTTTCAGTTTAGTTTATTGCCACGTGTACCGAGGTACAGTGAAAAGCTTTTGTTGCGTGCAAGTCAGTCAGCGGAAAGACAATACAGAAACGTGATAAAGGAAATAACGTTTAGTGCAAAATAAAGTCCTGTAAAGTCCAATTAAAGATAGTCTGAGGATCTCCAATGAGGTAGATGGTAGCTCAGAACCACTCTCTAGTTGCCGATAGTTGTCTAATAACAGCTGGCAATAAACTGTCCCTGAATCTGGAGGTGTGCATTTTCACACCTGCCTCAACTATGTCCTCAGGTAGTTTGTTCCATACACCCACCACCATTTGTGTAAAAATGTACTGCTTGCCTGATTGGAGAGGAGGGGAAAGGGAGTGACCGGGGTGAGATTGCTGCTAATGCTTCAACTGTAAATGAGGGGAAAAAATAGTTCCTCATTGGCTGTGTGGTCGATCGAGAGAGGACACTGATTTAGCGATTGGCAAAAGAACAAGAGGCAACAGGGAAGAAAGAGTTCATGCAGCAACTTGCTACAACTTTGAAAGCACCACTTGGAATGGTCAGCGGTTTTCAAAAGGCAATAAATTATCCCCGATGTGAAAAAGTGCCTGATTAATCAGCCTTTGAGTGTGCTAGCAGAGACGGACAGCCATAGAGTTGTGCAGTGTGAAAACAGGCCCTTTGGCCCAACTTGCCCACGCTGACCAACATGTCCCATCTAAACTAGTCCCATCTGCCTGCGTTTGGCCCATATCCCTCAAAACCTCTCCTATAAATGTTTTTCAAACTTTTTATAGTACCTGCCTCAACTAGCTCCTCAGGCAGCTCATTCCATACACCCACCACTCATTTATGTACAAAAAGTTACTCCTCAAGTTCCTATTAAATCTCTCCCCTCACCTTAAATCTATGTCCTCTGGTTCTCGATTCTTCTACTCTGAGTAAAAGACCATGCATTCACCCTATCTATTCCATATGGGCCAAACTGCATTCTGTATCATCATTCACCACTTTTGACATTGCTTTAAAAAAAAATTCACCTGGTCTTTTTCAAAGGACATTTTATACCTACCAATATTGACGTACGTTTAATGAACAGTAAAAAGAAAGGCAATTGCAACAGTGGTATTGGACTGTGCATTGGACTTGGCCATGGATGGGGTCATAGAGTTGAACAACACAGAAACAGGCCCTTTGGCCCAACTTACCCATGATGACCAAGTTACCCCATCTACACTAGTCCCACCTGTCTGCATTTGGCCCACATCCCTCTAAGCCTTTCCTATTCTTGTACCTGTCTAAATGTATTTTACAGGTTATTATGGTACCTGCAATGTTGTTTAGTACCTGCCTCAGTTCATGCCTCAGCTTCTCAACTCTGGGGCTTGTCTCTAACCTACTTATCAGTTACCAATGTCAATTGATCAAACGTTAAATTGACAAAGAATAGAAAAAGGCCATTCAGCCCTTCCATCCCAGGCCAATGCTATCCGTTCCCAGGTGGAGTAACAACCCAAGCCCACACTGAGAGCCCTGTTGTAATTCTGGGTTGTTGAACTTCCATTAGTCTCCTGGCATCTTCCCAGTGTGGGTGATGTATGGACTAAAACATCGCATCAAAGGAAGTGTGAAGGATATTCAATAAGAGCAGAATTAGAGGAGATTAGATAGGGTAGATGCGCCGAGTCTTTTACCCAGAGTCAGAAAATCAACAACCAGAGGACATTGGTTTAAGGTAAGGGGGGGAAGATTTAGCAGGAACCCAAGGGACAACTTTTTCACACCAAAGGCGGTGGATGTATGGAAAGGGCTGCAAAAGGAGGCAGTTGAGGCAGGTACATCGCAATGTTTATGAAGCATTTAGACAGGTACATAGATAGGACAGGTTTACAGGGATATGGGCATAATGCAGACAGATGGGACTAGTGTAGATATCTTGGTTGATGTGGGCAAGTTGGGCTGAATGGCCTGTTTTCATGCTGTATGACTAACACGAGAATTTACAGAGCTTTATATCGGGCACAAGTGTGGCACAGTGGTGTAGCTGGCATAGCCGCTGCCTCGTGGTGCCAGAAATCTGGGTTCAGTCCCGGCCTCAGGCACTGCCTGTGTGGAGTTTGCAGGTTCTTCCTGGGAATGTGTAGGTTTCCTCCCACATCCTAAAGGCAAGCGACCATTGGTAAATTGTCGCTGGTGTTGGTGAGTGGTAGAATCTGGGGTGGGGTGGGGGGGCGGGGGGGGGGGAGTTGATGACAGTACAGGGAGAATAAAAAGCTTGGTTAGTGTGGGATAAATATAAATGGATGGCTGATGGTCAGCACAAACTGTGTGGGCCGAAAGGCCTCTCTCCATGCTGAATCTCTCTACGATGCTATACATCAAATGCTGTTCACCAACCCTGCTGGGGTATCTGCTCACCAATTTCCTTACACAAGGAAACTAAAACGACTGCAATTACTTTTTGCATTCATCTATCCCCCCTCTCCCTCCCTCCACACAAGTGCCCCCCCCCCCCCCCCCCGTGGCCCTGGGTGGAGCCGTTACATCACACACATCTGGGCTGCCACGTTATCAGGTTTTTTTTTTGGTCTTGACTTTATGAATGGAATGTAAACTAGAAAAACACTTACGCTTCAATCGCCACTTCCCCCCCATCCCACCCCACGCACAGCCCCCTTGCATCAAGAGCTAAGAGTCAAGAGAGTTTTATTGTCATATAATACGGAATAATTAAATTCCTACTTGCAGCAGCTCCACACATATATACATATAGTACTCTGTAAACAATGTAATAAAGAACAAAAAGTTCAATATCTAAATATATATTTATACATATACACACACAGATATATACACACACATACATGTAAACACATATATACACACACACATATAACTACATCTGTACATACACACACACATAAAACAAACAGACATTCGAGAAATATAATGCAAACAAACCGCCAACAAGTATAATGACAGTCACTTAAAAAAGTATGCCACTTTTTTTGAACGACAGAGCAAATAAAACCTAACTAATCCCATATGATTGCAGGACCGCCAGTGTGGGACTGGTAAATTTGCCCGGTGGTATTCACATGTTCATTCAATGACCCCGGTCCTAACACAAGCTGATCAGTTGTTCAGCTTTACTGAAACCATTCAACCCTCCCGGGCACTGCAACGTACACTTACTGAATGCAAGGTCTTTTTTTTTCTGCCCGTATGTTTTTCAAAGACGGACTCGACAACTTGTCCAGAATTAACGCCATTCAAACCAGATCAAGCATCGCAAGGCATCGCTCATCCCGCACGTTAAATGTACGCCATTTAGAAATCACCCGTGTTAAGAAGAACTTCAACCAGCAAACTATTTTGCACCAAAACAATACAATTGTTACTTTTCTTTGGAGGAGGATGTGAAGCCTCGCCGTAGAAAACCTGCCTGAGTTAACGAATTGCAAACATGTCATTCAACATCAGAACCAATACTTTTTTTTTTTCTCTCTTACACAAAACAAAAAACAAATAAAATCAATCACAATGAAACGAAGCTTTGACTGTATCAACTCTGGACGCGAGTCATACCTCAAAGTTGCTCGGATGGGTCCCAGTCTATTCTAAGATGTTGAGATGGTGAATCTTCCGGGCTTGTACACAGCACACAGGTGTGCAGGAGGAGGGAGCGAGGTCGCTGTCTTGGAGAGAGAGGGAGAGAGAGACACACACACAGACAGACAGACAGACAGAGAGAGGAAAAAGAGGAGGGGAGAACGAAAGAGGGGTCGCCTGCTTTGTGCGCCTCGACAAGTCTTCCAGACTTGGGTGCAATGACTGAAGCGAATTCCACACACACAGACACAGACACAGACACAGACACAGACACACACACACCGGTAACTTCAGATCATATGGTAATCTTATATCTGTGGTGGGAGCCAAGAACAGTTTATCAGCCTTTGTTAGAATCCTCCCTCTGTTTGGCTTGAGTGTTCCCGGGTTAGTGGAGTGTATGGACGGCTTGTTTGAACACACCCACAACCTCTCAACCTGTCATTTATCAAAGATGTCGTCGTTAATGTTTAAGAAAAAGGAACCGCAATAATTTTGTTTCCATGATTGAGAAAATATTGTTTAGGGGAATAATTGGCTGATTATAAATAATCTGGTGGATTGTTCCTTTGAGGGTGTCTACAAAAGTGAGAAGTTGCCTACCAGAATCTCCCCCAAAAAAATCTGCGCTCTTTATAAAAATAAATCTCTTCTTCTCTTCGGGAAACCTGCCATTAAGTTGACACAAAAAAAAACCCAGCCATTTTTAGAATTATAATGATCCAGCCCAGTGGGATTTCAGAGTAGACCAAAATAAGCCTCATTCAGTGTACTTTCTCTAAGCTGAATGGACAAGGCTGTATAAATTCCCTCATAAAATCAAATAAATAGCAAATGTTCATTCAGCACATCATTATGGTCCTTTGTAACAGCCCCACAGAGTTACTTTGTAATTAACATGTACAATTAACAATTTTACCCAAAGACATTTAACCTACAAACCTGCACGACTTTGGAGTATGAGAGGAAACAGGAGCTCCCGAAGAAAACTCACGTGGTCTCAGGAAGAATGTACAAACTCCATATAGACAGCGCCCGTAGGCAGAATCAAACCTGGGACTCTGGTGCTGTAAGGTCACAGCTCTACCTCTGCGCCACTGTGCTGAAAGATAGAGTCATAGTCTAATAGCAGGGTAACAGGCTCTTCGGGGAGGAGGGGGGGGGGGAGGAAGTGGGTGGGGGGTTCCCTCTCCCATTGGTACAGAGCTTTTGCATTTTTCAGCTTGGAATTGTGCAATCTGATACGAGTCTTTTAACTTACACTTGAATGCAATATTTATGCTTTAAATTGGAGTAGCTATGAATAAGGTTTGGCTAAATTACATTCCTAATTACATTCCACAGTGGAGCCAGGCTCTGATCACCAGATGCAGCACATGAATGATCCAAATGTATTCATGTATGGAACTCAGATTATAATCAAACAATTGGCCCATGTTGACCAACCTGGGTCTCACTGCACACCTGGTACTACTCCTGACCCTGACTCCAGTTGCATACCTTCTCTCATTCCTGATCCTGAGTCCAGCCTTACACCTGGCCCCCTATTTTACCCTGTTCATAGCTGCTTACCTGCTTAGGTTCCCAGTGCTGAACACTCCCATTGTCCCAGCTTTGACCGCACGCCTAGTACTATTCCAGACCTTGATTCTGGTTGCACACTTGGCCTTGACCCTAGCCGCTCTGCACTGACAAGATATCTGGCCCACACATAATGCCCCATATCTGACCCCCTGGAATTAACCTATTCCGTTCAAGTCCACAGGTGCTTATCTAATGTGGTAATCTTTTATGGGGCACTTCACGGACCAAATTGTGTATAACAAAATTTGCTACATCCCTTGGCTTCCTTGTTATCTAGCATGCTAGTTACTTTGTCAAAGAAGTCATCAATTGGTTGAACACAATTTCTCACCCATAAAATTATACTCTCTCAGCTGCATAAGTATTCTGTTACCATTTCCTTCATTTACCTAACAAACTGGCCTGAAGTCATTTTCACCCTCAATATTTTCAGTAATTTGCTGTCTTCCTCTCAGCTGGGACTTTTCCAAAATGCAAAATTCAATAGCTATATATTTAAGCAATAATATTCTATTTAATGTGATCTTGAGAGTACATCATATTTTCTGTGGTATTCATAACACAACAATGATAAAAAGATCTTTGTTTTGATTGCACCTACCAACATGCTTACATTATTATATTACAGTTAATATGTACCAAGGGCAAATTTTTGTTCCGATACTCCCCATTCCCAATTACTTTTACATTGAAGTGATTGAAATCCAAGTGAAGTTTAAATGGCATCAGAAAAATAAAACCTCTGGAATGGATGATATTCATTACGTGGTTGGATGGAGTCAGTATCAGCACAATTACTATATTAAACTTTTATTCTTCAGATATCCTGGTTCAAGCTAAAACTAAAGACAAATTATATAACCTCGTATATTATGTATATGAGGCTATATGCACGTATCTCTAACTCCTTTAAAATATGTCCCTTCTTTGAACAAGCTCTTAAACATCTGAATCAATTTCCATCTGATTACACTCTCTTGAGGATGTTCATCTACGTGTTCAATTAATAAAACAATGAGATTGGGGACATTTCTATTCAACCTGTCACTGATTTTCTTGGGGGGAGAGGGTTAGAGATAGTCAGTGAGGTAAACAAACATAATAGTTGAGTGGCATATGAAAATAATGCTACCTTGCCAATATTTAACTAAAGGAAATAATGGGCTATCGGGGCTGTATGTTGTGACAGACAGCCTGACACCTTGCATGTCATTTTAATATTACATTTATCCTATCCCCCTGGATATTCCGGATTAATAAATTAAGGTTTTGTCAACTAATTATAAATCAGGCCAATTACAAATCAATAACATTAGCCAACTACGAAACATGAAGCGCAGAGCATTGGGATCCAGACATCACGGACAACTGGCCTCAGTTCCCCGCGCACATCTGGCAGTGCTCTCCGTGTCAACCAGGGGCTGCGGAACGTTTTTGAAAGTGGGGGGGCTGAGCGATCACCGATCACTGGCCTTGGGGGTACCCGGCGAGGGAGTGGAGCAACCGAGTGGGGAGAGGGTGTGGGAGGGGTGTGCCCCCCCCCCCCCCACCCACAGTAGGGACATTTTGACATTTGATGTATTAAAATCATGTCTTAGTGCATTGTAGAAGTATGATTTCAATGTTTTTTGTTTGAAGTATTTTTAAGAGGTAGCTTTTTTTAAGGGGTAACTTTTTCCACACAAAGGGTGGTGGGTGTATGGAACAAGCTGCCAGACAAGGTAGTTGAGGCAGGGACTATCCCAACATTTGAGAAACAATTAGACTGATACATGGATAGGACAGGTTTGTAGGGATATGGACCAAAAGCAGATAGTGTAGCTGGGACATGTTGGCAGGTGTGGGCAAGTTGGGCCGAACGGCCTGTTTTCACACTGTATCACTCTATGACTACATTATACCTCCACCATGCAAGAATGCTTCAAAATCAAGTGGTCTAGTTTTATTGCCATATACTCAAGCATAGAAAGATAGAAAATAGGTGCAGGAATAGGCCATTCGGCCCTTCGAGCCAGCACTGCCATTCAATATGATTATGGCTGTTCATCTAAAATCAGTACCTCTTTCCTGTTTTCCCCCATATCCCTTGATTTCGCTATCCCCAAGAGCTAAATGTAAATCTCTCTTGAAAACATCCAGTGAATTGGCCTCCACTGCCTTCTGTGGCAGAGAATTCCACAGATTCATAACTTTCTGGGTGAAGACATTTTGTCCTCATCTCAGTCCTAAATGGCCCACCCCTTATTCTTGAACTGTGTGACCGCTGGTTCTGAACTTCCGCAACATCGGGAACATTTTTCCTGCAGTTACAGTAAGTGAAAATCTAGCAGGCAAGCAGGATGCTTTCTCCAACCACCCCCATTTGAAGGCCACTATCTTCCACCACTTCTACCCAGTGCTTGGTACCTACTTCCAGCAGCCACTGGTTGTCCTCCAGGATGTACCGAGCCACAGCCAGGTCCATGCCGGTCACCAGGGCGAATTCGGCACAGAGACTCTCACGGCAGCGGCGCAACCTTTCCGACGAACGGCCGGGACTCTTCCACTGATGCTGCTCCATGGCCGGAGCTGCAGCGAACGACTCACCAGCCCCGCAAACACTCGGCAGCCCCGGCACCCCGTCTGCATCTGCCCCCGCCGCTCCATCCCTCCCTCCGCCCCGACTCTCCAACACCCGCTGCCTATGCAGTTGATAATGGTTTTGAAATTCTGTGATCAACGTGAGAGCGTGAGATTTTGGCAAAAAACGTAATTCTCACGCTCAATGCGTGAGAGTTGGCAGCTCTGTTGTATCTCTTCAACAAAAGCTAAAACTAAATGGTCCTATCAACTCTGCAGTGGAATATTCTGTGAGTGAGTGTTGTGAGATGGATTTATTTTACTGCTCCCTTTAGTTATTAGTAAGAAATTCCTGGAAATGAATGTTAAGACTGGGCATTCTTACATCACATAAACATCTACAGGTGCAAATTGTCCACCAATGGTATTTAAAATGCTGGGTGGGCCAATACCGGGGAATGAAATCAGATGATTTAAACTTAAAGCAGGTTGAGAAAGAGAAATACAGTGAAGTTAAGAAGGAATGACAGTGATGGGGCCCTTGATAGTCAATGGCACGGACACAGGTCCACCACAGAATATCCGACACCCTTGGTTCCAGCACCTTGCCGGACCAACAGAAGCCACGGCCTCTGAGTGGAGTCCAATGGTACTGGAACGGTCCGCCCAGAACACCAAGGAGCCAAGATACCATCCCGCAAATTTGGCCTTAGAATTCGGCCATGGGAACAGATCTGCCATCTCCGGCCAGTTCGGAGTTCCAGAGCCCCAGCCACAGGGGGCAAATTTGACCCATCAATCGGAGGTCCCACCACGGAAGTCCCAATGAGGTCGAGATCGGCCACCTCACCTGGCCTGGACGCCACAATCTCAGGAGGACGTCCGGGGGAGGATTTCACTTGAGCTCTCGTAACTGTGTCTGGATTAAAGGAGGTGCCAGGACATCAGTTGCCAGAAAATCAGTGGTAGACTTGTGTTTCAGTGACCATGAGCAAGGCTCCAGAATGCTGTGCTGCCTCCCTGGTAACATGGTCAAGGATGACACTGAGCCGGCACAGGACGGTGAGAAAGGGAAGGGGGAGCAGCCAGAGGTTGTGGTCTGCACTGGTACCAACAACATAGGTGGGGAGAGAGGTGAGGTCCCGCAAAAATAATTAAGGGAGTTAGTAATTTTAGTTTTAGTTTTATAGTGGCACAGTGGCGCAGCGGTAGAGTTGCTGCCTCGCAGCCACAAAGATCTGGGTTTGATCCTTGTTTAATTTCTTTTATTAGAAGTAATCAATTTACAATAGTGTAAACATTATACAAACATCAACTTAATTCCATATTTTTTTTAAATAACCCGTTGAAAGTTATTATCTTCTATTTTTTTAGGAAATAAAGATAAGGATAGAGTAGTTTTAAATCAATAAGAGGGTGATTAAATAATAATTTGATTATATAAAAGAGAAAAAGAAAATAGAGAAAGGAAAAAAGGTTAACAAAAAGTGAAAAGATATTATATATATATATATAAATGAAAATCAACAAAATATATTGTATCTAAAACTATTGCAAATAATAATATCAATGAAGATATGCCTATTAATCCTAGTATAAGAATATGTTATTTTCATCAAGTCCCGCAGGGTACCCGTCAAGCTGTGATGTCAAGAACAGCTACTTCTCTAGATACTGTATATATGGAGACCATATTTGTTCGAAGGTATTATATTTGTCCAATAGGACAAATCTGATTCTTTCTAATTGTAACGTCTCCAACATTTCTGCTGCCCACATTTTAATTGTGGGGGTTAATGTTCCCTTCCAAAATTTCAATATGATTTTTTTCCCTATTATCAAACAGTAATCAAAGAAATTTCTTTGATTTACTGTAAGTACCGAATTTGAATCCAAAATTCCAAGTATTAATAACTTTGGGTCTGGATCCAATCTAATTTTAAGAACCTCAGAAATAACCTTAAAAATTTCTGTCCAGTAGTGATTCAATTTGGGACATGTAGCAAAACTGTGTGTTAAATTTGCTTCTAAATTCTTACATTTATCACAAATTGAAGAGAGATTGGGAAAGATACTATTTAATTTAGTTTTTGAATAATGTAATCTATATAATACTTTGAATTGTATCAATGTATGTCTGGCATTTAACAAACACCGATGTATTTGCTGTAAACTTTCTTCCCAATTTTCTTTTGTTATGGATAAACCAATTTCATTCTCCCATGCTTGACGATATGTTTCAGTTGTTGGATTCTCCTTATCCAAAATTATGTTATATATATAGGCTATTAATTTTTCTGTATTTGGGTGCAAATTAAACAAATCATCTAATAATCCTGGTACTTTATTTTTATAATCTTGTGTGTTGGATTTTATATTATCTCTAATTTGTAAGTAGCTAAACAAGTGTTGCGGAGACAATCCGTAGATATCTTGTAACTCTTGGAATAAAATAAATTTTCCTTTTCTATAAAGGTGCTCTATCCTTTTAATTCCTAAATCATCCCAATGTCTAAACCCTCCATCCAATATAGAGGGTTTAAATAATGGGTTATTCGTTATTGGTAGTCTGAGTGAGAGATTATCTAACTGTAAAGTCTTAACTATTTGTTTCCAAATACGTCTATTATTATAAATTATAGGGTTGTCCCTATAAATTTTTTTTTGTACTTCCTTTGGGGCAAAGAGAATCGAGCCTACATTATAAGGTAAACAATCTTCCTTTTCCATCTTTAACCACATTGGTTCATGATCCATATTTACCCACCAAAAATTCATATTCTTAATCTGGACTGCCCAAAAATAATATTAAAAATTTGGAAGTGCTAATCCTCCGTTTATCTTAGATTTACATAAATGTTTTTTACTTATTCTATGATTTTTATAATCCCAAATAAAACTATAAATAATATTATCTTTTTTTTTTTAAAGTCTTTGGGAGAAAAAAAGGAATAGCCTGAAACAAATATAATAATTGTGGTAAAAACACCATCTTTATAGCATTTATTCTTCCAATCATGGATATAGGAAGTGTTTTCCAATACAGAATATTTTTTTTAAGTTTATCTAATAATAGAGGGTAATTAGATTTAATTAGTGAATTATAAGATTTAGTTACATTAATTCCTAAATATTTAAATTTGTCTGTAACTATTTTTAATGGATATTGTTGTAATATATTTAAATTAGTTCCTGTTATAGGCATAATATCACTTTTGTTCCAATTAATCCTAAATCCTGAAAATGTGCCAAATTTGGTTATAACATTAAACAGCTTAGGTATACTAATTTCCGGTTTTGTAATATAAATCAAAACGTCATCTGCATATAAAGATATTTTGTTAGTTGTTGTGTCAGTATTATAGCCATAGATTTCAGGTTCAGATCTGATTCTTTCCGCCAAAGGCTCTATCATCAAAGCAAATAGTAAAGGCGATAACGGACATCCCTGTCTACATCCCCTAGAGAGCTTAAATTTAGCTGATAATATTTGATTAGTTAAGATTCTTGCCGTTGGATTCAAATATAAAATTCTTATCCATTTACAGAATCTATCCCCCAATTGAAACTTTTCCATTATATTAAATAAATATAACCATTCCACCTGATCGAATGCCTTTTCTGCATCTAGCGATACAACTGCTAATTCCCTGTCCCGTACTCTTTTTGAATATATAATATTAAACAAGCGTCTGAGATTATGGGATGAATAGCGTTTTGGAATAAAACCTGTTTGATCATGATGTATTAATTTAGAAATCACTAAACTTAATCTCTGAGATAAAACTTTAGTTAATATTTTTTGGTCTGTATTTAGAAGTGCGATCGCTCTATATGATCCTGGATCTTCCAAATCCTTATCTACCTTAGGAATGAGTGTAATTGTGGATTCGTTTAAAGATTCTGGTAATTTGCCTTGTTCATATGCATATCTATATACTGTATATAATCTTGGGGAAATCAGGTCTAGAAATTTTTTATAAAATTCTGCACTCAGGCCATCAGGGCCCGCTGCTTTTCCATTCTTTAACGAACTAATTGATTCTTCAATATCTTTTACTGTTATTTCAGCGTTTAACAAATGTCTACCTTCCTGATCTAGACTGTTAATTTGACACTCTTGTAGGAATGTTTCCATACCAACTGTTTGTCCTGTTAATTTAGATGAATAAAGATTTTGATAATATTGTAGAAATCTATCATTAATATCTTTTGGTATCGTCAATATATTTCCATCCGCAGATCTAATTCTATGTATCAATTTTTCATCTTCTAATTTTCTAAGTTGTCGTGCTAGCAGTTTTTGTGGTTTGTCTCCAAACTCAAAGTGCACTTGTTTGGTTTGTTGAAATAGTTTAATGACTTGGTTAGAATATATTTTATTTAGTCTATATTTTGCTATTGCAATTTTATTACTTAGCTCTTTAGAAGGGCGTTTTATGTTTTCACTATCTAGTTGTTTTATCTCATTTTCTAACCTTTGTTCCATCTTTCTATTTTCTTTATTAAAATAAGCCTGTGCTGATATTATTGCACCACGCATAAATGCTTTAAATGTGTCCCAGAGTAACGATGGTGAAATCTCAGGTTTGTCATTAGTTTCAAAAAATAGTTTAATCTGTTCCATTACATGTTTACAACAGTCCTTATCCATTAATATCTGGGGATTAAATCTCCAAGTAGTCGTTTTATTAAGTATATCTTTTAGTTTTATCTTGAATGTTAGTGGCGCATGATCTGAAATAATAATATTATGATATTTTGCATCATACGTAAAAGGTAGTAATTTTGAATCTATTAAAAAATAATCTATCCTAGAATAGGTTCCATATACGGGCGAAAAAAACGAGTATTCTCGTCCGGATGGATTATCTAGTCTCCAAATATCCTTAACATTCGATGTATTAATAAAAGAATTTATAAGTTTACTTGAATTAGAGGTAGCTTTCCTTTTTGTAGAAGACCTGTCTAGGTAGCTATCTAAGGTGCAATTAAAATCACCCCCAATAATTAAATTATATTGAGTGGAAATAGGAATATTATTAAATATTTTCTTAAAAAATAGTGGGTTATCAAAATTAGGGGCATATATATTCACCAAAATTATTTTCTGTGAATATAATTCCCCTGTAATTATTACATATCTACCCTCTTTGTCCTCTATTATAGAACTTTGTTTAAAAGGTATACCTTTACGGATAATTATTGCAACTCCTCTAGATTTGTGTATAAATGAAGAGTGATATACCTTGGAAATCCATTTTGCTGTTAATCTATGTTGAGCATCTCTTTTAAGATGAGTCTCTTGAAGGAAGATCACGTCTGATTTCAATCTGTTCAACTGTGCTAGCACCTTTCCCCTTTTAATTGGTTCGTTAATTCCCTTAACATTCCAACTACAGAAGGTAATTCCACCCCCCCCAGTCTTCACATTCATGTCTTGCATTTTACTGTTAGGGTGGTTTTTTTTGGAGTAGCCTTCTCGACCCCTCCAGCCCAGCGGTATACCCAAACGCCAACCCGATGAGAATTTCTATCCTCAGTAATCCATATACATATCTTCTTAAAGCAATTATACAATACCGCTCATAACTACATTCATATAATATATAACATAAAATCAAATATTTAATATATAAGAAAAAATACAAAGTGTAATTAAAAAAAGAGAAAAGGGTGTTAACAGGGTGCCCAGAAAAAAAAGAAACTACACTGATATATTGTGTAGTGTGCATTAGTGAGAGCCACACTAGCGTGGCTATTAATCTACTGACTTCCGTTTTTTTTAAAAAAGATGTTAAATGTTCCAGCTCCTGTCTATAATGCTATGTATATTGGGGTGGGGTACTAACTTTAAGTACTTAGTAATTATTTCTATTATTCATATTACTAATTACTAATTACTAGTTATTAATTTCTATTATAATTAATATTATAATAAGTAATACTATATTAGGGGGACAATTGAAATTTTACTAATTAATACCAAACTATAACAACATGTCCATTATTGCCCCTCTTTCTTAATGAATAATTCATAACCGCAGGTCGGTGATAAAAGTTCATTCTTCTTCTCCTTCCTCGCTTGCTTCTTCTTCTGCTTCCTCTTCTGCCTTCTTCTGTATGTCTCGAGCGAATTCCAGTGCTTTGGTATGCTTAACAAAACGGTATTCCTTGTTGTCGTAGGTCACTCTCAATGTTGCTGGGTACATCAGACCATATCTGAGATCCTTTATATCCTTTATATTCCGAAGAATACCTCTTGTTTCTGTGAATAAAGATCTTCTCTTAGCCACTTCCGCCGGGTAATCTCTGAAGATACTGATGTTATCTCCTTCGTATTTCAAATTCCTCTTTCTTATTATTATCTTCATCATTTCTTCAAAGACATGATCGTGGGCCACCTTCTGGGTTTGATCCTAACTACGGTTGCTGTCTATATGGAGTTTGTATGTTTTCACTGTGACCGTTTGAATTTCTCTCCGGGTGCTCCAGCTTCCTCCCACACTCCAAAGACGTATGGGTTTGTAGGTCAATTGTAAAATTGTTCGCAGTATGTAGGATAGTACTAGCGATTGCTGGTCAGCAAAGACCCGGTGGGCCAAACGGCCTGTTTCCACGGTACACCTCTAAAGTCTAAAGGTTTAGAATGACAGCGAGGAAAAAGGCCCTTTTACCCATCGAGTGCACACTGACCAACGATCGCCCATACACTAGTTACTATCCTACATACTAGGGATGATTTATAGAAGCCCATTAACCAACAAATCTGTACGTCTTTGGAATGTGGTATGAAACTGGAGCACCCAGAGGAAACCCACGCAGTCACAGTGAGAACTTGCAAACTCCACATGGACAACAGCCGTAGTCAGGATTGCACCCAGGTCTGTGGTGCTGTGAGGCAGCAACTCTACCGCTGCACCTCTGTGCCACCCCATGTAATAAAAGCATGATCTCCAGGCTTGTGATCTCTGGATTATTCCGTTTCACGGGCCAGTACGGCCAGAAACAGAGTGGAGGTGCAGTTAAATGGGGGGCCATAGAGCTGGTAAAGGAGAGGGAGCTTAGGATGCCTAGATCATTGCAAATTCCTCCATGGTAGGTGGGACCTACACAAGAAGGATAGATGCACCTACAATTGAGGGGCACCAGTATTCTTTCAGTGAGATTTCACAGTGTGACTCAGGAGGGTTTAAACTAGCATGACGGGGAAATGGGAACCAGAGATGGATGTAGAGATTAAGGTAGAGATGACATTGAATAGGAAGAACAGGACTGCACAGTGGCACAGCTGGTAGAGCCGCAGCCTCACAGCGCTAGAGACACGGGTTCGATCCAGACTTTAGGTACCGTCTGTGTGGAGTTTGCACGTTCTCCCTGTGACCACATGGGTTTCCTTTGGATGCTCCAGTTTCCTGCCACATCCCAAAGACATTTGTGTTTGTGGGCGAACTGGCCCACTGTACGTTTCCCCTTGTGTGTAGGGAGTAGATGGCAAAGTGGGATAACATAGAACTAGTGTTAACTAGTGTCGATTTAGTGGGCTGAAGGGCCTATTTCCATGCTGCATTTCTAAAACTAAAACCTAAATCTAAAACTGACAGGGTCAGATTAATGTGTAAGAAAGAACTGCAGATGCTGGTTTAAATCGAAGGTTGACACAAAATGATGGAGCAACTCAGCGGGTGAGGCAGCATCTCTGGAGAGCAGGAATGGGCGACGTTTCGGGTTGAGACACTTCTTCAGACTGACGTCAGGGGAGGGGCCTGGACAGAGATAGAATGTAATCGGTGACAGTAAGATTAGTGGGAGAACAGAAGGGGATGGAGAGAGAAAGCAAGAGCTATCTGAAGTTAGAGAAGTCAATGCTGGGGTGTAAACTAACAAAATGAAATATGAACTCCAATTGCGCTGGGCCTCACTCTGACAATGGAGGAGGCCCAGGACAGAAAGGTCAGATTGGGAATTAGGAGGGGGAGTTGAAGTGGTGAGCCACCAGGAGATCAGATAGATTAAGATGGACTGAGCAGAGGTGTTCAGCGAAACGATCGTCGAGCCTGCGCTTGGTCTCGCTGATGTAGAGAAATTGGCACCTGGAACAGTGGTTACAGTAGTTGAGGTTGGAGGAGGTGCAGGCGAACCTCTGCCTCACCTGGAAAGACTGTCGTGGTCCTTGGATGGAGCCGAGGGGGGAGGTAAAGGGACAGGTGTTGCACCTCTTGCGGTTTCAGGGAAGGTACCTGGGGAGTAGGTGGTTTGGGTGGGAAGGGACGAGTTGACCAGGGAGTTGCGGAGGGAACGGTCTCTACGGAAAGCAGAAAGAGGTGGATATGGGAAGATGTGGCCAGTGGTCTGTAGTTGGCGTGGACTTGCGGGGCCGAAGGGCCTGCTTCCACTGCATCTCTAAAACTGAAACTAAATTAGGCTTTTGATTCACTCGGAGAAGGGTGAGTCTTTGAAGCTTTCTCCAAGGGCTTGGATAGAGTGGATGTGGAGAAGATGTTTACACTAATAGGAGCGTCTAGGAAAAGTGGGCACAGCCTCAGAATAAAAGGACGTACCGTTAGAAAGGAAATGAGGAAGAGTTTCTTTCGTCAGAGGGAGGTGAATCTGTGGAATTCATTGCCACACAAGGCTGTGGAGGCCACGTCATAAGGCAATTTGACCAATTCTTGATTAGTAATGGTGTCAAAGGTTACGGGGAGAAGGCAGGAGAATGGGGTTGAGAGGGAAAGATAGATTAGTCATGATCGGAAGAGGAGTCCCGACTCGGAATGTCACCTATCCATGCTCTCCACAGATGCTGCCTGACCTGTTGAGTTACTCCAGCACTTTGTGTCCTTATGAGTTTCTAGATAACAATTTATAAATTTGGGGGGGTGAGGATGACTTTGGGAGAAAGTGGGCAATGCATGAACAGACTGCACCATTATAATAGGTGGCACAGTGGCGCAGCGGTAGAGTTGCTGCCTCACAGCCCAAGAGACCCGGGTTCGATCCTGACTACGGCTGCTATCTGTGCGGTGTGCACACGTTCGCCCTGTGACAGCATAGGTTTTTTTCCGGGTGCTCCAGTTTTTTCCGACTTTCCAAAGCCATACAGGTTTGTAGGTTAATTGGCTTTGGTGAAATTGTACATTGTCCCTAGTGTGTAGGATAGTGCTAGTGTACAGGGTGATGATCGGTCGGTGCGGACTCAGTGGGCTCCCTGTTTAAAGTCTAAAGTCTAAACTTGCAGAGCAGCTTATACTGTCTGATCAATGAATTTCGACGAGGTTAATTGTGAGCTATTTCACTCTGGTCAGAAAAATAATGAGAGCTCGCATTGCTCCAAAAATAGAATTAACACAGTGAGAGGTGCAAAGAGACCTGGGAGTATAAATAAACAAATCACTACAAGTTGGTTAATCAGACCAGAAAGAAAGCAGAACATGGAC
This sequence comes from Raja brachyura, assembly GCA_963514005.1. The sequence continues at coordinate 23,820,083 of OY740800.1, forward strand.
TGAAGTTTATTTCTAAAAGGATTGAAGTGAAACACAGAGAAGTTAAGCTAAACCTGTAATGAATTTTGGTCAGACCACACTTAGAGCAATGTGTACAGTTATGGCCTTCATATATTATAGAGAAGTTGTGGAGGGACTGCGAGATAGATTGACCAGAATAGGGAACTGCAACTCACCAGGAAATTAGAACCCAATCTGTCATTTCACGATTTCTCAATGTATAGGGTTTGAGCGTTGACATCAAGGCTGGCATTTAATATCTGTTTGGACTTTAGAGATACAGCGCAGAGACAGGCCCTTTGGCCCACCGAGTCCGCGCCGGTAAGTGATCACCCCTTACATTCATAATATGCTAAGCACGAGGGACAATTTACAATTTTGTCCGAAGCCAATTTACCTCCAATCCTAACGGGTGCTGTCTGTATGGAGTTTTGTGCCTTCTCCTGTGAACCACGTGGGTTTTGCTCCGGGTGCTTCGGTTTCCTCCCACATTCCAAAGAAGTACGGGTCTGTCGGTTCATTTGTTTCTGTTAGTTGTCCCAAGTGCTTGGGATGGGTGATCATTGGGCAGCGTGGACTCGGTGGGCCAATGGGCCTGATTCTTTGCTGTATCTCTCTAAAAAAACCTGAATGCCATCTTCTAACATTCTAGTAGTTTCATGGTCACAGCTACTCGAGCTACATACTTATTCTACTTTTATTTAATTCAATTTTGCTAGCTGCCTCTGTGGGATTTGAGCTTAGAGTAATTTTGGGTGGAAACTGGCCATTCGGTCCAACATGCCCATGCTAACCAACATGCCGCAGATGCATGTCCCACCTGCCAGTGTTTGACCCATATCCCTCTAAACCTGTCCTATCCATATTCTCGTCCAAATGTTTTTATATGTTGTGATGGTATCCGCGTCTTTGCCTCTAAGTCAGAAATTCAGGCTTCTGGATTCTGGTAAAAATACATTGAAACATTGATGTGCGGCAGGGCTAACACACCTGAACGCGCAGGTACATAGTTCCATGAATGTGGTGACAGTAGACAGGGTGGTGAAAAAGGTGTGTGGCACACCTGCCCTCATTGCTCACAATACTATGTGGAAGAATTGGGGTGCTGTGTACACATATACAAAAAGTTGGTAAGAACACATTTGTGTTCCGGTCACACTACTATAGGGAGGATCTCATCAAATTGAGAAGGGTGCCAAAAAAGATTTATGAATATGCTACTGGGTTTGAGCTATAAGGCGAGGCTGGACAGGCTAGGACATTTTACTCTGGAGCGTAAAGAGAAGACTTGCGAGGATGTTACCAGGACTCGAGGGTCTGAGCTAGGGATAGGGAGAGGTTGATAGAGAGAGCACTCCAAGATATAGAGTTCTAGCCTGCTCAACTGCTCCATGTAGCTCTGGCTCTCAAACCCTGGCAACAGCCTGGTGATCGATGGGAAGAAACTGGTCTTGTAGCTGGTGGTCACAATTCAGCTTCTTACCCAAGGATGAGAACGTCAGGAACCAGAACGCAGCTGGCAAAAATGACGGTGGTACTTCTGACTAAGGGGTGACTCACTAACGTTGTGTAAACAGTGAATTCTGGATTCTGAGTCAAAAGGATGTGGTTTCAACTCTAATTCCATCAATTTGAGGACACCATCTATGCTGAAACTCATAACTCATCTGCCATCAGGCAACTGAACCAATTGCCCAACAACTAGAGAACAGTCCTGAGCTACTATCTACCTCATTGGAGACCCTCAAACTATCTTTTATCGGACTTTATCTTACACTGGGGTCAAGGAAAGAGCATTCACGTCACGGCCCTGTTTGCACCAATCTTTCCACAACTACACACAAGACGCCATTGCATGCAGATGCAGAGAGAAGGGTGCTCAGCTCTGGCTGAACAATTTCTAATCTTGTGATGTGGACTCGATAAGAAGATCTTGCACTAAATGTTACACCCTTAATCCTGTATCTGTATACTGTGGAGGGCTTGCTTATAATGATGTATAATCTTTCCACTGTCTGGTTAGCACACGACAAAAAGCTTTTCCCTGTATCTCAGCACAAGTGACAATACACAAAGCTAAACAATAAGACTGAGGGAAAGCTGAATGAGTAGATGTGGTGCCTAGAGATTAAACATAAACAGAGACCTCATCCTCTTTCTGATTAAAGGTCCCATGTTGAAGATGAGTAGGGGACTTCCTGTTGCTCTCCTGTCCACCACTTATGGTCAACATTGCTAAAACTGTCTGCACTGCTGTCAGTTTAAAGATCAAGCATGGAAAAAGTCCTTCGGCCCAATGAGTTTGTGCCAACCAGCGATAACCCATATACTAGTTCAGTCCCACACCCTACAGACAATTTACGGAAGCCAATTAACCCGCACGTCTTTGGAATTTGTGAGGAAACCGGAGCACCCAGAGAAAACCCACATGACCACAGGGAGAACGTGCAAACTCCACACAGACAGAGCCCGTTGTCAGGATCAAACCCGGGCTTTTGCCGTTGTAAGGCAGCAACTCTACCACTGCGTCACTGTGACGGTGCTGTTGTAGGCATTGCTGAGTTTCTGTAGTGCATGCCGCTGATGGTACAAACTGCTGCAACTGTGCATTGCTGGTGGAGTGAGTGAATGACTGTGGAAGGACTGAATATGAAGCTGGCTCCTACATCCTGTATGAAACCGAGCCTATTTAGTATTGTTGAAACTGTACTTGCCATGCAAGTGCAGAGTGCTCCATATTACTGACCATATTATGTGCAAAAAAAAGCTCAATATCTTAACCAAGTGCTGGAGGAACTGAACGGGTCAGGCAGCATCTCTGGAGAACATGGATAGGTGATGTTTCGGGTTGAAATCTTTCTTCAGACTATGAAGTCGAAAGACAACAAAAGCTCAATATCTTTATAAAGATAGACACAAAGTGCTGGAGCAACTCAGTAGGTCAGACAGCATCCTTGGAGAATATAGATAGGTGATGTTTCAGGTCGAGACCCTTCTTCAATGCATTTGCCTCATATCTTCCATTTTAATCTCTGGCTTTTGTTCCAACCATCTGCCTATCACTCCGCCCCCCCCCGCCCCCCACCCCCACCTGTGTCACACTATGTCCTGCCTCTCTTTACTCCTTGTTATCTTTCCCTCCCACCCTTTCAATCAGTCTGAAGAAGGATCCTGACCAGAAACGTCACCTATCCATGTTCTCTAGAAATGCTGCCTCACCTGCTGAGTTACTCCAGCACTTTGTGTCTTTATTTGTAAACCAGCATCTGCAGTTCCTAGTTGCCCAATATCTTAACATTAGCTAAGATGGGGCGAACGATGCAATAGCAAAATACATTGGCTTTTCAGTCAATGCCGTCTCCTGGTCCTTTTGTTTTCAAAGTATTTTTCTCACGCAAAGGGCTGTGGGTGTATGGAATATGCTGTTGGAGGAAGAAGTTGAGGCAGGGACTATCACAACGTCTGAGAATCAATTAGACAGGTACATGGATAGATCAGGTTTAGAGGTAGATGGGCCAAACGCAGGTAGGTGGGTCTAGTGTAAATGGGGCATGTTGGTCAGTGTGGGCAAGTTGGGCTGAAGGGCCTGTTTCCGCGCTGTATGACTCTATAACTATGACTCGATAAAGTAAGCTTTAGCTGACAATGAGAAAGCCCTGGGAATGTTTTATAGTACAGGACGAAATACTTATATAACAGTTCCTTTTCATCAGAATCAAACAGCTGCTAGAGTATGAATTCATTTATTTTACAAACAACTCCTTGGAGTTTTGGATTAAAAAAACAGACATCTGGATTAGCCATATTGGGACGCTTTGTTTTAAAAAACAGCATTTGGGAATTGTCAGTCAGAATATTTTCCAATATGACCTCAGTAGACAATGGGAGACAGGGAGATTCTGAAAACTCTGCTGAGTAACTTTTGCAGACTTAGTTTTAATCTTCAGCTTGGGCTAATGAGAGCATTTTCCATTTATGTTACCTAAGACGTTACTCTTTCCATTCCCTCATTCCTCGTCAAGTTCTCCTACAAAATGTTGCCATTTCATGTTGCCATGGTCCTGGTACTTTTCCACTTAAAATATTATCCTTCTGAAAGTGTCTGTCTGCACTTAAATGCCGACTTACACGAAAGGTCCCTGTGTGCCTTCTCTAGAGGCCAACTGCGCCAAGTTCCTGTGAAATGCTGACCCAGACTTTAAGTCATATTTGTTTGCAGGGCCTTATAGGGCCAATGTTGTCAAGTTACTGTCTTGAGGGCCTGAGTCAGATTTCGAGGGACTGAGCTACAGGGAGAGGTTGGTCCAGCTACGACTTTATTCCTTGGAGAGCAGGAGGCTGTGGTGATCTTTAAACTTTGGACTTGAGAGATACAGCTGGGAAACAGGCCCTTCGGCCGACTGAGTCAGCGCCGGTCAGCTATCACCACTTCACTAACACTATCCTACACACAGTAGGGACAATTTTACAGCTTACCAAAACCAATGAACCTACAAACCTGCACGTCTTTGGAGTGTGGGGTGACGCCGGAGCACCTGGAGGAAACCCACATAGTCATGGGGAGAACGTGCAAACTCCATACAGACAGCACCCATTGAACCCAGGTCTCTGGCGCTGCAAGGCAGCAATTCTACCGCTGCACCACTGTGCCACACTGAATCTTATAGAGGTTATAAAATCATGAGAGGAATAGATTGGGTAAACGCACAGTCTTTTACACTGAGTAGGGGAATCGAGAACCAGAGAACATAGGTTAAAGGTGAGGAGAGAGATTTAATGGGAACCTGAGGGGTGACATTTTTACGCAAAGGATGGTGGGTGTGTGGAATGTTCTGCCAGAGGAGATGGTTCAGGCAATGATGGCAACCACTACGGCAATGTTTAAGAAACATTTAGACATACATGGATAGGATAGGTTTAGAGGGATATGGGCCAAACGCAAGCAGGCCCTGTTTCCGTGCTGTATGACTCTACGATCCTACGACCCTATGACTCCACGACAATGGGCCAGAACAATCCCCACTGCAAAGCAGCTGTTGCTTTCACAGATGGCTCTGGCACACCTCAACTCAGATAGATGTTAAACTGGTCAAAAACTGTTGATAATGTGGGTGACTCTCACAACGAGACACTGACAAACCCTCTGGCAACAACAGAAACTATTAAAAAAATATCAAAACCTTTGAAAGAATGAAAGCCCTTTAAACAATTCAAATCGCCCAACAAACGTCATTATTTCAGAAAATGCAAATGATTTCATAGTTAAGTTGCTCTTTCAAGGTTGCTCAGCAACAGGGCGGCACGGTAGCGCAGCTGGCAGACCCGCCGTCTCACAGCGCCAGTGACCCGAGTTCGATCCTGACTACAGGTGCTGTCGTACAGAGCTCGTACGTTCTTCCTGTGACTGTATGGATTTCCTATGGGGGGGCTCTGGTTTCTTCCCATATCCCAAAGATGTTTGGGTTTGTAGGGTCACTGGCCCTCTGTAAATTGCCCCTCATGTATAGGGAGTGGATGCAATAGGTGGATAACATAGAACTAGCATGAATGGTGATCGATGGCCAGTGTGGACTCAGGGGGCCAAAGGGCCTGTGAACATCTAAACTGCAGAAATCGACTGAGAGAAGAGGAAGGGCCAGTGGAGAGGTGAGGAGGGGAGGGAGCAGAGGTGAGATTTTGGGATAGGGTAGAAGGCAAAAGGCGATGACACACTCCTGTCAGGTTTGGTGGATTCTGAGGCGACTAATAAGGGATCTGGAATATTTTCTAGGATTTCTTCCACAAATGGAGCAGGTAGAATCATAGAGTCACACAGCACAGAAACATTCCCTTCAGCCCAACTTACCCACAACAACCAAGATGCCCCATCTACAACTTGTCCTACCTGCCTACCTTTGGCCCATATGCCTCGAAACCTTTCCTCTCTGCATATCTGTCCAAATGGCTTTTAAGTGTTGTTACAGTACCTGCCTCAACTGCCTCCACCGGCAGTTTGTTCCTTACACCCACCACCTTTTGTGGGAAAAAGTGTCCCTTCAACGTCCTATTAAATCTTTCTCCTCTCATCCTAAACTTTTTTTTTGTATATTAACATATATTATTTATTTATTGTTCATTTTTAATTAGTTTAGAGATACAGCGACAAAAAACTTTTCCCTGGGTCCGAGCTGACCGCCGAGAGACAATTTTTACATTTACCAAGCCAATTAACCTACATACCTGTACGTCTTTGCAGTGTGGGAGGAAACCGAAGATCTCGGCGAAAACCCACGCAGGTCACGGGGACAACGTACAAACTCCTTACAGACAGCACCCGCCGTCGGGATCGAACCCGGGACCCCAGCGCTGCATTCGCTGTAAGGCAGCAACTCTACCGCTGCGCAAGTTTAGTTTAGTTTAAACTAAAACTAAACTAAGTCTTTCTCCTCTCATCTGAAACCTATGTTTTCTGGTGTAGAAAGGAACTGCAGATGCTAGTTCATATTGAAGTGCTGGAGTAACTCAGCACGTCAGGCAGCATCTCTGGAGAAAATGGATGGGAGACGTTTTGGTTCTACTTCAGACTATAAGTAGAGGGGAGAAAACTGGAGTTAAGAAGAGACCAGAACAAAGCAGGGCCAGCAACTGATGGCCAAGGAAGGGTGGAACCCATCGAGGCCCATTGTTGGGTGGGGAAGAGGATCTCTCCCCAGCCATCCCTTCGTTATCACCTCTTCACCAGGTGTATGTGCGCTACGATGCTGAGAACTATATTTTGCACTCTGTCTCTTCCCCGTGCTCTACACAGGGCAGCACGGTGGCGCAGCGGTGGAGTTGATGCTTTACCACACCATAGACCCGGGTTCAATCCTGACCACTGGTGCTGTCTGTACGGAGTTTGCACGTTCTCGCTGTGACCACGTGGGTTTTCTCCGGGAGCTCCAGTTTCCTCCCACACTCCAAACATGTGCAGGTTTGGAGGATAATTGGCTTTGGTAAGATTGTAAACCTTCCCTAGTGTGTTGGATATTGTTAGTGTTAAGTGATCACTGGTTGGCGCGTATTCGGTGGGCTGATGGACCTGTTTCCAAGCTGTATCTCTAAAGTCTGAAGCTGTTACCTGCCCCGCTGAGTTCCTCCAACACAACTGCTCAATTGATTCCAGCATCTGCAGTCTCTTGCGTTTCCATTCTAATGTGGGCACCATCTTCTCAAGGGCAATTAGGGACAGCTACTAAAGTGCTGGCTTTGCCACTGAGAACCGCCCTGCTCAGGTTGGCATCAGTATAAAGGGAACAGACTATCTTCTGTTATGATGCCAGTTGAAATATTGAAATGATCATCAGTGTGCCAAGTACCAGTGAGTGTTTGATCCAAGATACTACAAACCAGCAGAAGGAATAATTGCCTGACTAACAAATCCCAGCTGGAGTCATTTTTATTATTGAGATGATTCTGAGTGAAAGAAATCGACTCCGCAATATTGGCGCCCAAGCCAGGGGACTCTTTGCGTGCTGGTCACAGACGTGGATCTGTAATCACGCAATACAATCATAAGTTCTAGGAGCAGAATTAGGCCATTCGGCCCATCAAGTCTACTCCACCATTCAATCATAGCTGACCTCTCAATTCTCCGGCCTTCTCCCCATAACCCCTAACACCCTTACTAATCAGGAATCTGCCCATTTCCGCCTTAAAATTATCCATTGAGGGCCTCCACGGCCGTCTGTGGCAATGAATTCCACAGATTCATCACTAAATCTGACTAAAGAAATTCCTCCTCATCTTTCTAAAGGTACGTCCTTTTATTCTGGGATCGTGTCCTCTGGTCCTAGACTCTCCCTCTAGTGAAAACATTCTCTCCATGTCCATCCTGGCCTCCATTCGTTTAAATGTCTAATCTAACAGCAGCATTTCTCGTTTTAGCTATATTTATAATGTATCTGTACACTGTGGATGGCTCAATTGTAATCATGTATTGTCTTTCTGCTGACTGGTTAGCACGCAACGAAAGTTTTTCACTGTATCTTGGTAACATGACAATAAACTAAACTCAAACTCAAACTCAAGTTTATTATCCAGATGGAACTTAATACAATAGGTCTGTTGGCACACTTTAGACAGTCAATACCACATTGGCCCTGATTTCAGCTTGCTCTTAAATGGAGAAAAGCCTTTTCTGGTTAAGTATTCAAATCACTTGGCTAAATGACAGGGAAATTGTATTGTGGCCTTGAATGCAATTTCATGTTTCAAAGATTTGATATAAAGACATTTACTGTAAATTATGGGATCCAGAAAGGGAATTATTTCAGCAGTGCAGTTTAATTTAGTTTGGAGATAAAGCGTGGAAACAGGCCCTTCAGCCCACCGAGTCCATGTCAACCAGTGATCACCCGTTCATTAGTTCTATCCAACACACAGGGGAAATTTACAGAATACAATTAACCTACAAACCTGCACATCTTTGGAAGGTAGGAGGAAACCTGAGCACCCAGAGAAATCCCAAGTGGTCACAGGGAGAATGTACAAACTCCGTATAGATAGCACCCATGTCAGGATCAAACCCGTGTCTTTGGTGCTGGAAGACAGTAACTCTACTGCTGCACCACTGTGCTGCCCTTATCTGTGATATCCCCTCTATCCGCACATGCCTTACACACTGGCAAGACTGGCAAGTCTGCAGAGAATGGTTCAACTTCATCTGCATCACTAAATCCCCTACTGACAGAAACCAGCCTGCAACAATACGCACAGAACCTCTGCCTTGTACATCATTTCAGTTGTTTAAGGCCATCTTACCACAATTTCTATCGTACGTTCCCTTAACTAACAATTACAGCAAAGACAAGAGACATTTCTAAACAAGGGAGGATTACATTCACCGCAAGATTCTGTTTTACAGCAGACTATATACCCATTGCAAATGTTTACTAATTGACCATTTCTGCCTTCCATTGACCTTCTCAGAGAAAACCCACACGGCCACGGGGTGAACGTCCAAACTATGCACAGACCGCGCCCTTAGTCAGGATCGAACCCAGGTTTCTGTCGCTGTGAAGCAGCAACTTTACCGCTGTGGCATTTGGCACCCAGAATCTTTCCTCTCACAAAAATGGGAGCATTGCTCTGGACCCCTGCCACCTGAGAATGGACCAGGAAAAATTGGGCAGCACGATGGCGCAGCGGTAGAGTTGCTGCCTTATGCCCCTGTCCCACTTAGGAAACCAGAACACCCCACCCAAGGTTTCCGTGCGGTTCCCGGAGGTTTTTGTCCTCCGACAACCACCTTCAACTAGCATCGCAACCGGCTTCGACTAAAAAATTACCGGTTTTCAAAACGGAAACCACTTTCGACTGACAAAAACCTCCGGGAACCTCCGAGTTCCATCCCGACTACGGGTGCTGTCTGTACAGAGTTTATACGCTCTTCCCGTGACCGCATGGGTTTTCTCCAAGATCTTCAGTTTCCTCCAAAGACGTACAGGTTTGTAGGTTAATTGGCTTGGTACAATTGTAAATTGTCACTAGTGTGTGTGGGTAAGATACCAGACTCAGTGGGCCAAAGGGCCTGTTTCAGTACTGTATCTCTAAACTAAACTAAACTGAAAACTCGACCAGCTACTTCCTGGGACCAAACATGCCATTTTCTCACCAGCTTCCACCCAAGTGAATGCACCTTGCCTTCTACAGACATTCTCCTGTTGTTATAGTTCCTGCTAAAGCCACAGCTGTAAAATGTGATCAAAAGACACGTGTTTCCATAACTCACCCCCATCCCCGTCCTCCCCTCTGCTTCCCGTGCTCCCTCCACTCATTTCTCCCACTTCCCACCCCTCCTCACCCACCCTCACACGTCACCTTTTGTCCTATATCCCTCCCTCTCGCTTTACATTTCACAACTCTTTCAACTCTTCTCGCCTTAACTGACACCATTTTGTCTCTTTAGACTATAGACTTTAGAGATACAACGTGGAAAAAGGCCTTTTGGCCCACGAGGTATGTATGGACCAGTGATCACCCCGTACACTAGCACTGGCCTACACACTGAGGACAATTAACCTACAAACCTGGATGTCTTTGGAGTGTGGGACCTGATTTTAATCCTAACAACGAGTGCTGTATGTCCAGAATTTATATCTTCTCCCTGCAACCGCGTGGGTTTTCTCTGGGTGCTCCAGGCCCCTCCCACACTCCACAGACAAGCAGGTTTGTAGGATAATTGGCTTCTGTAAAATTGTAAATTGTCCCGGGCATGAAGGATAGTGCTAGTGTGTGGGGGTGATCGGTGATCCGCACTGTATCTCTAAGCTCTGAAGTCTATCTGCAGTTCTGTGTGTCTCCACTCATCATCAGCCATTGTATCAGTGACCACATTTCCAGCTACATCTCGTTGTTTTTGTTAAAGAAGGAACTGCAGATGTTGGAAAATCGAGGGTACACAAAAGGCTGGAGAAACTCAGCGGGTGCAGCAGCATCTAAGGAGCGAGGGAGATAGGCAATGTTTCGGGCCGAAACCCTTCTTCAGACTGATGGGAGGTGGGGGGGGGGGGGGCGGGGAGAAGAAAGGAAAAAGGAGGAGGAGGAGCCTGAGGGCTTGAGGAGAGGTGGGAAGGGGAGGAGACAGCAAGGGTTAACAGAATTTAGAAAATTCAATGTTCAAGCCCAGAGGATGCAGACTCCCCAAGCGGAATATGAGGTGCTGTTCCTCCAATTTGCGGTGTTGCTCACTCTGGCCGTGGAGGAGGCCCAGGACAGAGAGGTCGTATACGGAATGAGAGGGGGAGTTGAAGTGCTGAGCCACCGGGAGGTCGGGTTGGTTATTGCGGACCGAGCAGAGGTGTTCGGCGAAACGATCGCCCAGCCTCCGCTTGGTCTTTCTATATGGGTGAGATATACCCGCTGAGTTTCTCCAGCCTTTTGTGTACCCTCCAGCTACATCTCTCTCAGCCATCCATTCCCTCTTGGAATTCAAATGCAATTTTAATTTATTCCTGAAGCTTTATGGGCCTGTTCCACTTGGGCGACTTTATAGGTGGCGGCAAGAGACTATGCACTCGCCACATGGTCGCCACATGGTCGTCACATGGTCGCCACATGGTCGCGGGTGGTTGCCTGGGAGTCGCCTGCATGAGTCGTGAGGAGACCCCGCATTCTGGGAAAATTAGTGGCAACCAGAATAAAGCCGCCATGGAGAGGTCCTAGTGGGTTGCCAGGAGGTCGAAGGTTCTCGTTGGTTGTAGCGATGCTGACCGGTGAATTTAATTGGCTCATTGGGGAAAGAAAAAGTAAGCAGTAGTTTTCAGAACCAAGGCTAACCGACCGATCTTCCTGTTCATTGTGGTGTCTGTCTGTATTACCTTGGCTTTGCGCCGTGTGAATTTCACTCAGACAGCGCTCCCCCCGCTCCCCTCGCTCCCCCCGCTTACCCTGTCCCCCGCTTGCATAATGGCCTGGTGAAGGAAGCGATATGTGTTCCTCTCTGACAGTCGCCGTTCCAGTTGCCGGTTTTTCAGGCGACTGCCGGCAACTTGACAGTCACCGGCAGGTGCCTGAAAAATCGCCTAAGTGGGACAGGCCCATTAGTAAGCATCCAAAACTCAAACTGTCTGAAATGGACTATTTCCCCCACCGTACAGTAAATTGAACACCTTTCCCTGTTCAAACCCTCTTCCTTCCTTGCTGTGTCTTGGGATTTTAAGGTTTACAACTTGACCTCAATGAAACATATGATCTCACGTTTGTCCCACCTCTCAAAGTAGCTTCCATCTGTTAACACATGTTCATCCACCTGTCTTTCATTAAGGACATAAGGTACTGGAGTAACTCAGTGGCTCATGCAAGCATCTCTGGAGAACATGGATAGGTGACGTTTCATGTCAGGACTCTTCTTCATACTTTCGGATCCTGACCCAAAAAGTCACCTCTCCATGTTCTCCAGAGATGCTGCCTGACCCGCTGAGTTACTCTAGCTGAGTTAGCTTTGAGATCCAAAGCAATGTAGTCACACAGGAAGCCAAGATCCAGCTGCACTGACAAACATCTGATTTGCAGTGTCCCAGAAGAGAAGATCTAGGTCAATAAACAAAGCCCAGGTTGGAACGCTGAATTAAGGCTCTGTCAAATCCTTAATAAGAGAGCACGATGGTGCAGCGGTCGAATTGCGCCTTACAGCACCAGTGACCTGGGTTTGAACCCGACTACGGGTGCTGTCTGTATGGAGTTTGCACGTTCTCCCTGTGACCACGTGGGTTTTCTCCGAGAGCTTCAGTTTCCTTCCACATTCCAAAGACGTACAGGTTTGTAGTTCAATTGGCGCCTGCAAATTATCCCTAGTATGTAGGATAGTACGACAGTGATGGCGTGGACTCGGTGGGCAGAAGGGCCTGTTTCCACACAATAAACTAAACTGAACCAAAACGCTTTTGGATAGGCATATAGATCTGCAGGGAATGGAGGAATGTGGGATTTGTGCAGGTGGATAAATGATGGTCTTGGCACCATGTTCGGCACAGACATCAAGGGCCGCAGGGCCCGTTCTTGTGCTGTACTGTTCTATGGTGTAGATAAAATGGAGTAAGACCAAAGCAATCCAATGATCTAAAATACAATTGGACCATATTCAAGTAAGCAAATAAATCCCTAATGGTGACATGAAGGATTGATGTAAAGACCCAGAGTGTTCATTGATTCCTGCTCTCGATGTCCTGTTCACCAGCCAATATTCTATCCATGCCAATAAGTGTTCTCGAACATGACAAGCTTTTGTCTTCCACACCAATCTCTGATGTGGCACCTTATCAAATCTTCATGGATGTGACTAAGCTGGAGGGAGTGCAGGAAAGATTCACAAGGATGTCACCAGGACTGGCGTGTTTGAGTTATGAGGAGATACTGGATGGGCTGAGACTATTTTCCGTGGAGCATGGGAGGTCGAGGGGAGAGCTAAATCTAACTCTCTCTTGAAAACATCCAGTGAATTGGCCTCCACTGCCTTTTGTGGCAGAGAATTCCACAGATACACAACTCTCTGGGTGAAAAAAAAATTCCTCATCTCAGTCATAAATGGCCAACCCCTTATTCTTAAACTGTGACCCATGGTTCTGGACTCCCCCAACATCGGGAACACTTTTCCTGCATCTAGCCTGTCCAATTCTTTAATCCCCTCTCGCCCTTCTGAATTCCAGTGAATACAAGCCCATTCTTTCATCATATCTCAGTCCCGCCATCCCGGGAGTTGACCTTGTGAACATTCGCTGCGCTCCCTTAATAGCAATAATGTCCTTCCTCAAGTTACGAGACCAAAATTGCACACAATACTCCAAGTGCGGTCTCACCAGGACCCTGTACAACTGCAGAAGGACCTCCTTTCTCCTAAACTCAAATCCTCTGGCAATGAAGGCAAACATGCCATTAGCTTTCTTCACTGCCTGCATGCTTACTTTCAGTGACTGATGTACAAGCACACCCAGGCAGGCACGGAATTAATTATCAAAACATGGAGGGGACCGGGGGACAGGGGGGACACAATTTATTGGCGGCCATATGCGCATGCGCACGTTCACTCACACACACACACACACACACACGTGAGGCTCCAGCTGTGGGCCCTATGGACGGTAATCAGTGACGGGTGCCGGCAGTCGCCGGAAAAATCACGTAAGGCCCACATCCAGTGGTGAGAAGCAGCGCTAAATGCAGCTCAACTTTGCCTGTCTCGCCGGGTTAACCTACAGCCCTGCCTGGACTGACGGGACACCAGTCCAGAGCCGCGGAGCTAGCGCTGCTGTAAACCCGGGCCGTCGTTGGCAGGCAGAGTTTACAAGCAGAGTTGAGCTGGGTTTAGCGCTGCTTCTCTGCGCTGGCTCCTGACGTCTTTGGCCACCCCCGAGCGTGGAGGACGGGGGCACTAGGGTGGGGACGGGGATGGTCCAGTGGCGGTGCGGCAGCGATTGCAGCGCCGGAGATCCGGGGTGGATCCTGGCCGTGGATGAGGCACAGGTCTGTGTCCAGGGCTGCCGAGAGTTTTTCGCTTGACCTGGGCATGCAAATCAAGTTCCGCTCTGATCTTTGCCTCACGGACGTCTCCCTCCTCCAATCACTGCGCTCTATCCTCAGTCCCACCCCCTGCTTCCGCCTCTGACCAACACTTCCCTCCTCCAATCATCGCGCTGAATTATCATGGCCCCCATTGCCTGCTGACCGAAATCTCTCTCGTCCAATTGGCGCCCTCGATCATCAGTTCCACCCTCACTGCCTCGCGGAAAGCGTAGATTTCACCGGGTTTTAAAATCCGGATTACAAAAAATGGGAGGGATCTTCCCCCACCTCTCAAAACAAGGGGGGGGGGACGTGTCCCCCCTGCCCCCCCCCCCCAGGATTTCCGCCCCTGCACCCAGGTCTTGATGCACCTCCCCTCTTCCTAATCTGACACCATTCTGCCTTCCTGTTCTTGCCACCAAAGTGGATAACCTCACATTTACCCACATTACACTGTATCTGCCATGCATCTGCCCACTCACCCAACCTATCCAAGTCACCCTGCAACCTCATGGCATCCTCATCACAGCTCACACTGTCACCCAGCTTTGTGTCATCCGTAAACTTGGAGATGTCACAATTAAATTCCCTCGTCCAAATCGTTAATATATATTGTAAATAACTGGGGTCCCAGCACAGAGCCTTGCCGCACCCCACTAGTCACTGCATGCCATTCTGAGAAGGACCCATTAATTCCTACTCTTTGCTTCCTGTCTGCCAACCAGTTCTCTATCCATGTCAATACCCAACCCCCAATACCTTGTGCTCTAATTTCTTGTGTGGGACCTTGTTGAAGGTTTTTGAAAGTCCAGATACACCACATCCACTGGCTCTCCCTTATCTATTCTACTTGTTACATCCTCAAAAAAAATCCAGAAGATTAGTCAAGCATGATTTCCCCTTCATAAAACCATGCTGGCTTGAACCAATCTTGTCACTGCTTTCCAAATGTGCTGCTATAACATCTTTAATAATCGACTCCAGCATCTTCCCCACTATCGATGTAAGGCTAACTGGTCTACAATTCCCCGTTTTCTCTCTCCTTCCTTTCTCAAAATGTGAAGTTACATTGGCTACCCTCCAGTCCACAGGAACTGATCCAGAGTCGAGAGAACATTGGAAAATGATCACCAATGCATTCACGATTTCTAGGGCCCCCTCCTTGAGTACTCTGGGATGCAGACCATCAGGCCCTGGGGATTTATCTGCCTTCAATCCCGACAGTTTACCTAACACCATTTCCTGACTAATGTAGATTCCTTTCAGTTCCTCCCTCCCACTACATCCTCTGTCCCCTGTTATTTCTGGGAGATTGTTTGTGTCTTCCTTAGTGATGACAGAACCAGTGCTCGCTATAACATGATCAGTGAAGTTCCTGAAACTTAGGGTGTCGTCCCTGCTGCATTCCATGTCTCTAATTTTTGGCTTTGTACTGTGGTTCCCCGTCACAACATTAGCACAATCCACATCACTATTTACTAGTTATTAGCCCTCACTATTCTTTCTCCTGCAACACAGAGTAAGTGCTAGAGGCAGGTACAATTACAACGGTTAAAACATATTTGGTTTTTGGATAGGAAAAGTTCAGAGAGGTTTAGCACAAAAAGCAGGCAAATGGGAGTATCACAGAAAGACACCTAAACCTGAATGTATTGGGCTGAAGGGCCTATTTCTGCTCTATGACTCCAAATACCTTCTGAAAATACCTTCTAGTACATCCTTTCGTTTCCTCTTTATTTGACCACAAATTGGTCAAACATGGTCTCTCTTACACTAAACCATGTTGACTTTTCCTGGTTACTTTGAATTTTTCTTTAAGTGCCTTGCAAAAAGCCTTTAATAATAACTTTTAACTTTTTCACATTAGCAGATTTTTGCCTACTTTTTGAATAAAGGAGTCATGTTTGCTATTTTCCCATAATATGGAACATTCCCCAAATTTAGATAATTTTGGAAAATTAAATCAAACACATCCGCAATCGTAGGTCCATGTTCGGGTTTATTATTGTCAAGTGTACCGAGTTCAACCATTTGTATTGCCCACTGTCCAAATCGATGAGATAATACAATCACATCAAACTCAAGTACAATAGGGAAATATACAGTAGTTCAGAAAAATAGTTCTCAGCATTGTAGCGTATCTGTTCCAATGTCCACAATGGGGAAGAGGTGAATCGGACAGTAGCCTAGCTTACGGAAGGTCCGTTCAGTAGCCTGGATACAGAGGGGAAGAAGTCTGGTGGTGCGCACGTTCAAGCTTCTGTAGGCCCCCCTCGGTCATGACTGACCATGGGTGATGCATCCTGGTCGGATGCAAGCCTGGGCGATGTCATATGGAGGACAGGCTGTTGCCCATGCAGCACGTCCCCCCTCTCCACGTCGCTGATCGATCCAAAGGAACAGGAGGGCTGTTACAGTTTGGCACCAGTGCCATCGCAGGAGCTGCCAGAGCGAGGTTGTAGACAATGACGAACTGCCTTTGGGGCTCCGACTTTGACTTGAGGCTCCAACTTTCGTGAGGTTTACTCCTGGAGCCTTTTCCATGACTGGTTATGGTCACAAGGCAGTGGAGGTTTTAAATCAGAGTTTTCCCTCTCCTAGATGGACTGCCTTCCCAGGCTGACGAGCCCCATCTGCCCGAGACTCGTGGGGGCGGGAGCGTCTACCTTCCTGTGCAGGTCTATGGCACCTGCCCACTGCCCAAGCCTCTGTAATTTCTGCCAAATGGGAGTGGGGAGAAAAAAGAATGACCGGGGTGGGACTAGTCTTTGATTATGTTGGCTGCTTTTCCGAGTGTAGATGGATTCAAAGGTGGGAGTCTGGTCTGTGTGATAGACTGGGATACATCTACAACTCTCTGCAATTTGTAAAGACAGACACAAAGTGCTGGAGTAACTCAGCGGGTCAGGCGGCATGTCTGGAGAAAAAGGATGGGTGACGTTTCGGCTCATCAGGGTTTTATATAATTCCAAAGTGACCTTCCAACCTCCATACTCTGACTGATGAGGGTGAACGTGCCGAACAGTTTAATAAATTAAAGGAAACCAAAAATACAGAAACACGAGGAACTGCAGATGCTGGAATCTTGAGCAAAGCACAAAGTGCTGGAGGAACTCAGCAGGTCAGGCAGCCTCTGTGGAGGGAATGGATAGAAGACATTTAAATATAATTACATATGACATCAATCTCAGTCTCTTGTAGTCTTCAAAAATTGGTCGGCAGTAGAATTATCCAATCATCCATTGTGGAGGAGTGTGGTGGTCCTTTCATTAGACCATCCCACCCACCCCTCCACCAACCCACCACACAGGAGCCTGTGGGGGCCGTCAGTGGATATTTTTAAGGCAGAGATAGATAGATTCTTGATTAGTGCCAGCGTCAGAGGTTATGGGGAGAAGACAGGAGAATGGGGTTAGGAGGGAGAGATAGATCAGTCATGGCGGAGTAGACTTGATGGGCCGAATGACCTAATTCTAATCCTATCTCTTATGAACTAATGACTCCCACGTCCACGGATCGTGGTGCCAGGATTGTGACAGTCAGATGGGAGGCCCTGCACGATAAACCCGCTCCCCCCTTCAAAGCCCCAACTGCACTGAGCTGGCAAACATCCCAGCCCCGGGAGAGGTTTATACTGTATAAGGATGATTAGTACAGGTGTCAAGGGTAATGGGGAGAAGGCCGGAGAATGGGATTGAGAGGGAAAGTTAGATCAGCCATGATTGAATGACAGAGTAGACTCGATGGGCCGAATGGACTAATTCTATTCCTATGAACTTCATGCATATGACAACAAACTTTGCCTGTTTGTGCTTTCCCCCAAACCACAATATTGACTCATGGATCCTCTGCTATAAGTAGGATGTCAATAACGTGGAAGATGTGCAGGGAAGATTTACGAGGATGTTGCAGAACTCAAGGGCCTGCGCCATCGGCAGAGGTTGAGCAGGCTAACACTTCATTCAAACAAACCCGCACGTCTTTGGGATGTAGGAGGAGAAAAGCCCACAGGGAGGATGTACGAACGCTGTACAAATAGCACCTGAGGTCAGGATCGAACCCGGGTCTCTGGTGCTGTGAGTCTGCAACGCTGCTCCACACTGTCATGTGTGAGTTAGGCCAAAGGGCCAAATGGCCGGTTTCTGTGATTCTATGACTATTTAATCAGGCAACTATGCATAATTTTCTATCACTATGAAAATAGACAAACAGTATGTGTGAGCTTCGTGTATTGAATGAAGATGTGACAGAGGGCAGCACAGTGGCACAGAGTTGCTGCCTCACAGCACCAGAGACCCGGGCCCGATCTGACCAAAGGTGTTGTCTGTATGGAGTTTGCACGTTCTCCCTGTTCCCGCGTTGGTTTTCTCCGGGTGCTCCCGTTTCCTCCCCCATTCCAGAGATGTGCAGGTTTGTAGGTTAGCTGGGCTCTATAAAATGTTCCTAGTGTGTAGAATATGACTAGTGTAAGGGTGATTGATGGTCCGCATGGATTCGGTTGGCTGAAGAGCCTGTTTCCATGCTGTATCTCAAAACTAAACTAAACTAAAAAATAGTAGAGGGTTAATGTATTTATTACATTGGACATTAGGGTAAAATCATGTCTGGAGTATTGTGTATGCTCTTGGTCTCTTTATTCATTAGGAATAGTTTGAACAAGTTTTATTAAAATGATATCTGGACAGGTTGCCTTGTTCAACGGTTCAACGTTTCTTTAATGTCACCAGTACCAAGGTACAGTGAGAATCTTCTTTTGCATAAAGATCAGTGGGATTATTGTGTACATAAATACATTCCCAGATTAAACTAAACTAAAGGTCAGTGTAGCCGGCCGCAGCGGACAGTGTGCCAAAGGAACCGTGTGTAAGATCTGCTCCAGTTCCCGGTCGTTCTTGTCTTTTGGTTGCGAGCTTGCCTGAGTCTGGGTCCTACTGGATCCCAGGGCATTCGTCTGACAGGCAGCCGCAGGCACCTCTCCCTCATGCAAAGGAAGCTGCTGCTTTGCTAATCCTATCACGTTTCACATAAAACACCAAGAGGGGGGAGGAGGAGGGGGAGCTCTGGGGGAGGGAAGCAGGGAAATCTAGTCTTTTATTGTCTCTGAGGCACAATCAAAGATACTAAAAAAGAAACAACTCCACATGAAACAAAAAGCTGAATGCAATTAAAAAAAGGCTTTCCTGCCAAAGTGTTTTTTATTAATTAATTAAACGCAGACTTTTTTTTCACTCAAGTTGTAACAGCCCTCTATTTTTTTTTTGTTTGTCCTCTTTTCTCCTTGATTGCTGCACTGCGTTGATTCTTTTCCCTCCAGCAGGGTGAGACCTTCAGAGGGGAAGGGGTTAAACAGGAGGTGTGTTTGGTAAGGCTGCGGGAGTGTTAGAGTCTGTAACAGTGCACCGTCCCCCTTCATTCCGCAAACTCCTTCCCTGCTTCGTTCAATCAAGTCCAAATTATCGAAATGTAGAAGATAGACACAAAAGCACTGGAGTAACACAGCGGGTCAGGCAGCGTCTCTGGAACAAAAATGGATGGGTGACCTTTCGGCTCAGGACCCTTCTTCACACATTTCTCCAAAGATGCTTGACCAGCACAACATTTAAGAAACATTTAGACTGGTTTTTTTTTAACGAATGGGTCGGGTTTAGAGGGATATGGGCCAGACGCAGGCAGATGGGACTAGTGTAGATGGAGCATGTTGGCCACTGTGGGCAAGTTGGGCCGAAGGGCCTGTTTCCCTGCTCCAAGACTCAGTGACTCTATGCTGCCTGACCCCACTGAGTTACTCCAGCACTTTCTGTCTACCTTTGTTATAAACCAGCATCTGCAGTTCTTTGTTTCTACATATCAAAATGCAGAGAAGGTTACGAGACTAATGTGCGGAGAAGGGGGAAGGGGGAAGGGGGGGCTACAGGGGCGGAGAGAGCCTGGATATAATGAAGGAATTACTTACAGTTGGTCGCTCAGTTTCCTGTTCTCTTAAGAGGAAGATGTAAACCATCTGTTAAAAGAGTGTTTAGGCTTAAGGCCACGAGGATTTGCCTAGACTTGAATTTGTCATTTGGCTCACAGTCCTGGTTATTTAATGCACATTCCCCTCACTGTGGCAGCTTGTGGTATCTTATTGTTAACTTTCCAAATGCCTTCGGTAAGGACTGACCCACCGGATATTTTGTTCAACACACCCTGCAGAATATTACTTTCTTCTCCCTTCTGAGGTTTTACTTTTTAAATTCCAATCTCGCTCAAGACTGAGCAGCTGGATGCCAAACTTGGCTTCCTGCCCGCTGATTCTGGACGTCGCTGCGTTGGACAGACTATATGTGCTCTGCGAATGCTGTATGGTGCAGCACGCACTAATTCCTCGCCTTATCAGTGCATCGTTCGCAAGTTCAAGCAGACCTCCTGTGTGTCTGGCATGCCTACCCCCGCAGCACCTTGAACCACAAGCAGTGAAGTCCACAGCGGCAGTGACTCAGTGACTCACACCAGGCCACTGGCAGCTCAGTGTAAGATGTGCAGGTAGAAAGCATCAGGAGGAGGAGCAGTGGTCCAAGCGGAGCAAACGGCCCTCTTGGTGCCTTTCCTTATGTTCTTAAAGCTGCTTCTCTAGTATTTGTAACCCTCTGGCCTTAAATCCAGTAAGGGGGGGGGGGGGGGGTGGAGGGATGGGAGTGGGGGGGGGGGATAAGTTAGCTAGCTTTAGTTTAGATTCAGTTTTAGTTTTGGAGATACAACACAGAAACAGACCCTTCGGCCCATCGAGACCGCGCCGACCAGCGATCATCCTTACTCTTGTGTGGGAAGGAACAGCAGATGCTTGTTTAAACTGAAGACAGACACAAAGAAGATAGACCCCCGGGGTAGGGTCTCGACCCGAAACGTCACCCATTCCTTCTCTCCAGAGATGCTGCCTGTCCCGCCGAGTTACTCCAGCTTTTTGTGTCTACCCCTACTCTTCTTCTATCCATACACAAGGACCCATTGCCCTCTAATCCTATCCCTATCCCATCCATGTACCTGTCCAAATGTTTAGTTTTAGTTTTGGTTTTTAGAGATACAGCATAGAAACAGGCCCTTCGGCCCACCGAGTCCACACCGACCAGCGATCCCCTATCCTACACTATCCTACATATAGGGACAATTTACAGTTTTTCCAAAACCAATTATTCTACAAACCTGCACATCTTTGGAGTGTGGAAGGGAACCGGAGCACCCAGAGAAAACCCACGAGGTCACGGCGCGAATGTACAAACTCAGTACAGACAGCACCTGTAGTCAGAATCGAACCCGGGTCTCTGGTGCTAAAAGGCAGCAAATCTACCGCTGCACCACCATACTGCCCCATGTCTAATGTCTTTTAAATAAACAGTGGTCTGAATGGCCTTTGCCTCTGTATGAACCATATTACCTTGGTTAAATAAGTTAGCCACAGGAGCATCTGTGCTCAGATCTAGATTCATGGCACTTTTGCACTTCCCTGTGTGAGATGGGGTCTCATTAGTTTAGTTTGGAGATACAATATATAAACAGGCCCTTCGGCCCACCAAGTCTCTGCCGACCAATGATCACCATTACACGTGTGTAGGATAGTCCAAATGTACAGGGACTATTTACAGCAGCCAATTAATCTACAAACCTGCACGTCTTTGGAATGCGGGAGGAAACCAGAGCAACCGGAGAAAACCCACGTGGTCATAGGGAGAACGTGCAAACTCCGTACAGTCAGCAGCCAAGGCCAGGATAGAACCTGGGTCTCTGGCGCTGTGAGGCAGCAGCTCTACCGCTGCACCACTGTGCAGCACAAGCTGATTCATCTCTTCTCTTCAAAAGTTTTCAATTATGTTTATTTTATTTTACTTTCACTTATTATTGCCCCGTGTGCCAAGGTACCAGAGCACCAGAGACCCAGAGACCCAGGTTCGATCCTGACTACGGGTGCTGTCTGTATGGAGTTTGTACGTTCTCCCCGTGACCGCGTGGGTTTTCGCTGTGTTTCCTCCCACACTCCAAAGACGTACAGGTTTGTAGGTTAAATGTCTTAGGGTAAAATTGGAAATTGTCCCAGGTGCGTGAAGGATAGTGTTGGTGTGCGGGGATCGTTGGTCAGCACGGGCTTAGTGGGCCAAATGGCCTGTTACCGTGCTGTATCTCTAAACTAAACTAAACTAAAGTAAACCTCGTGGGTTTCCTCCAGGTGCTCTGGTTTCCTCTCACATCCCAAGGCTGAACGGGTTTTTAGGTTAATTGGCCCTCTGTAAAACTCACCCTAATGTGTAGGGGATTGGATGAGATGGATAACATAGAACCCGGGCAGCTCAGTAGCGCAGCGGTAGAGTGGTAGAGACCTGGGTTCGATCCTGACTATGGGTGCTGTCTGTATGGAGTTTGTACGTTCTCCCTGTGACCGCGTGGGTTGTGTCCGGATGCAGTCCCTACGCATTTCCTCCCACATTCCAAAGATGCACAGGTTTACAGACTAATTGGCTTGTTAAACATTTTAAATTGTTCTCGTGTGTAGAATAGTCCAAATGTACAGGGATCACTGTACTCGGCATGGAGTCAGTGCACCAAAGGCCCTGTTTCCATGACATATCTCTCAACTAATAACTAAATTAAACTAGTGTGAATGGGTGATCAGTGTGGATTCAGTGGGACAAAGGGTATAAACTAAATTTGTGGTCACATGGAAAACATGCCAACTCCACACAGACAGCAATCGAGGTCAGAATCAAACCCATGTCTCTGGTGCTATGAGGCAGCAGCTCTACCAGCTGCGCCACTGTGCTGCCCAAAATGACTCCATAAATCACAGGCCAATGTTTACACTTGAGTCATATTCTGCAAAAAGAAAAAATTATCTGGCATTTAACATATAATCTGTTATTTTATAGGGTCTCGCCTCAGCCTCCGATGCTCCAAAGAAAACAGTCCAAGTCTGTACAACCTCTCCTTACAGTTAATACCCTCTAATTCAGGAAGTAATCTGGTAAACCTCTTCTGCACCCTCTACAAAGTTTCCACATCCTTCCTGTAACGGGGACACCAGAACTGCACATAATACTCCCAAATTACCCAAGTCTGGCATTTTACACACAAAACGTGTCCACCACCGATTTTGGTGCAAGAGCCTATCTGGATTGTCCGTTTTGCTGGACCAACAGAGGTCACGGTCCTGGACGGGTTGCGATACTGGCCCGCAAAGTCAGCCGTTGAAGTCAGCTATGGGAACGGACCTGCTGGCTTCAGCCAGGCCAGGGGTTCCAGCGCCCCAGACATAGGGGATAAATTTGACCCGCTGATTGGCTGCAAAAATCCGGATGAGGTTGAGATCGGCTGCCTCACCCTCATAGTGAGCTTCTGTCCTGGGCCTCCTCCACTGTCAAAGTGAGGCCACGCTCAAATTGGAGGAACAGCACCTCATATTTTGTTTGGGCAGCTTACAATCCAGCGGTATGAACATTGATTTCTCTAAATTCAAGTAACTCATGCACTCAAAGAGCGAACTATGAAGTGGTTGATGGTTCCTCATTAAATTTTGCCCCCTCAATAGATACTTTAGACTTTAGAGATACTGCACGGAAACAGGCCCTTCGGACCACCAGGTCCACGCCTTTCAGCGATCACCTCGTACACCAGCACTATCCTACACACTGGGTACAATTATACAGTTTACAGAAGCCAATTAACCTACAAATCTGTACGTCTTTGGAGCGTGGGAGGAAACCAGAGCACCTGGAGAAAACCCACACGGTCACAGGGAGAACGTACAAACTCCGTACAGACAGGACCTGTGGTCAGGCTGTGGCGCTGTAAGGCAGCAACTCTACCCCTGCACCACTGTGCCGCCCTTATTTTAAGTTGTGCCTGAGTTTTCAATGCTTAACAAGGAATGGAGTTCAATTAACCAGCAATTAAGTAATGAAGAAGGGTTTCGGCCCGAAACGTTGCCTGTCTCCTTCGCTCCATAGATGCTGCTGCACCCGCTGAGTTTCTCCAGCATTTTGTGTACCCAAGAAAATATTAATGTTCTGTTATGAAGTGTCATTGAAGTCCTCAAACTTGCACTAACACTAATCTACTGTTTATGTGGCTAAGTGTTGTAAAGGTCAGAGTATCTGACTCATTCTTCAGCTGCTAGTGTGCGGTTAGCATGCTTGATTTCAATGTCGTTGTTTGTATTTCCCAGATGGTGTGGAAGGATCAAAGGCCAATGCGGCAGTGGAGTCATGGAGTCATACCGCACGGAAACTGGCCCTTCAGCCCAACTTGTCCATGCCAACCAACATGCCCCATCTACGCTAGTCCCACCTGTTTGAGTTTAGCCCTAAACCTAAATCTAAACCTTTCCTAGCCAAACGCTGGCGATAGATTAGTATTGGTATTGGTTTATTATTGTCACACGTTTAGAGGGATTTGGTCCATGTGCAGACAAGTGAGACTATCTTGGACAGGGCATCTTGGTCGGCATGGGCAAGTTGGGCTGAAGGGCCTGTTTCCATGCTGTATAACTCTATGTACCAAGATAAAGTGAAAAAAAAACCTGTTTTACCTGCTATAGAGGCAGAATATGCTATACATGAAAAAATAAACTTTCATAAGTGCAGTATATAGTGTTACAGCTACAGAGAAAGTTTGGATGGAGCAGATGGGGAGTACGTGATGAACAATTTCCCCATTCAAAGTCCATCCAAGAGAGAAGGCAGGACTTCAATTTAAGATCTCACACGGCAGCACAGTGGGGCAGCGGGAAAGTTGTTGCCTTACCATGCTAGAGACGGGGGTTCGATCCTGACCACTGGTGCTGTCTGCATGGACTTTGTGCGTTCTACCTGTGACCACGTGGCATAGGTTTTCTCCAGCTGCTCTGGATTCCTCCCACATTTCAAACACGTGCCGGTTTGTAGGTTAATTGACTTCTGTAAATTGTCCCTCGTGTGTAGGGTAGAGCTAGTGTACGTACGGATGATCGCTGGTCGGTGTGGACTCAGGTGGGCCGAAGGGCCTGTTTCATCGCTGTATCTCAAAACTAATGTGGAAATTAGTAACTTTGACAGAGCAGCATCTCTTCCTACTGAGGGAGCCAGTCTAGAGTGGGTGGAGAAAGAAGTGCCATTGTGTTATCACTGGTAACCAGATCCTTCACTGAGAAGAGCTGAAAATGTTAATAAAATTCTGATGCCTGATGCTTCCAAACATGTTGTGCTTGATTAACAGAGCAGTCAGGAATTTTAACTTTTTAATATCAGCAGCAGCAGAATGTATCATGCACTGTGGAATTATGAAAGATATTTACTAATCTGGATAATCAAAGTGAGATCCTGCAAGTCTTACAGCCTGTTGAATAGTTAACACATTTGATTGTGTTTTTTTTTTCATGAAGTAATCAAAAATGTTGACAAAGACAAAGCCGTAGCCTTAGCCTATATGGATTTCAGCAAAGCCTTTGATAGAGTTCCGCATGGTAGGCTGCACTGGGGATCTAGGGCAGACCTATTGATCTGTCTGAAGGAGATTCCCAACCCAAAACTCCACCTATACATGTTCTCCAGACACACAGGCTGACTCGCTGGGTCACTCCAGCACTTTGTGTCTTTTTCTTGTAAAGCAGCATCTGCAATTCCTTGTGTCCAGTTGTTGTAGCAAACAGGAGAGGTGCAAAAAGTAAGATCCAAAGGAAACTCTGCCTCTACCTCCACAGATGCTGCCTGACCTGCTGAATACTTCCAGTGTTTTCTATTTGATGTCCTGTACCCATAGTATTTTGGTTTAAGCTGTAAAGGGTCAGTAATAGGAAACTTTCCATGTTCTCCAAAGATGATGCCTGACCCGCTGAGTTACTCCAGCACTTTGGGTCCTTTTGAGGGTGGGGGAGGGGAACGTGATTAATAGGATTGGTCTGAAGTCAGCATAGGGCTTGATGGGCCAAATGGCCTGCTTCGCTATTAGAATGGAATCATAGAAATAATTGTGTAAACACAGCTTGGGCAACACCTGGAGTAACCGAAATCAGTTCTGGATCGGAGCGCTGGAGAAGATATATTGACCTCAGAGAGAATATAGGTGCCAATTACATTTGACTGCACTGGGCCTGTACTCACTGGAGTTTAGAATGATGAGGGGGGACCTCATTGAAACTTACCGAATAGTGAAAGACCTGGATAGAGTGGATGTGGAGAGGATATTTCCACTAGTGGGAGAGTATAGGACTAAAGGACACAGCCTCAGAATAAAGGATGTACCTACAGAAAAGAGATGAGGAGGAATTTCTTCAGTCAGGGGGTGGTGAATCTGTGGAATTCATTGCTGGAATTCAGTAAGGCAGAGATTGACAGATTCTTGATAGTAAGTGTGTCAAGGGTTACGGGGAGAAGGCAGGAGAATGGGGTTGAGAGGGTAAGCTAAGATTGAATGGCGTGGTAGACTCGATGAGCCGAATGGCTTAATTCGGCTCCTGTGACTTATGAACTTATGAACTACTTCATTAAAATGTTACTGGGGCTAAAAGGGTTAATTTTACAGGGCAGGTTCTGGCCTGTATTTACTTGGATGCAAAGGATGGTGGGGTGATGAAATCAAGATGTGTTAGACGCTTGGAGGATTTGACAGAGTGGTGAGAATCTGAACTCGCCACTGTGGGAAATGGTTCAAAGTTCTGGGTCAATTGAAAGACTGGAGGCTGATGAATGGGGCCTGTTACCACACACTGAGGAATCCAACTTCATTTAGTGAGCATCGTACAAGAATGCATACCTAAGAACTGTAGACGCATCAGTTGAATCGTGCAGCTACGCACATTTGCACAACCTGGTATGTTAATCTTCCCCTTCAGGGTCAGATTTTCCAAATTAGTGTTGTTACCTGAGTGCTTGATATACAGATATTTGCGTAGAATATAACAATCTCAGGTTTAAAATTTACATCTCAACATTGGCACGGTGGTGCTGCAGTAGAGTTGCTGCCACACAGCGCCTGAGACCCGGGTTCAATCCTGACAACGGGTGCTGTATGTGTGGAGTTTGCACGTTCTCCCTGTGACCGCGTGGGTTATCTCCGGGTGCTCCAGTTTCCTCCCATATTCCAAAGATGTGCAGGTTTGTAGGCTAGTTGGCTTCTGGAAATTGTCTCTAGAGTGTAGGATAGAATTAATATATGGGTGATCGTTAGTCGGTGCAGACTCAGCGGGGCGAAGGGCTTTTTACCAAGCTGTATCTCTGAAGTAAAATAAACTAAACTCTCCTTTCATTGATTGAAATTTGCAGATTGTTCCAATCTTTAACCATCCTGAGGTGATTCCTGATTTGAGGCCAAATTTGAAATTCTTAGACTTTTTAATTTCCACAGTGACCTCTGAACTCTTTCCTTGCAACCTGCCCCAAAGTTCAACATCATTGAACTTTTCATTTTGATTTTAGTTTAGTTTAGTTTAGTTTATAGATACAGGCCTTTTGACCCACCGAATTCAAGCCAACCGATGATTACCCATACACTAATTCTATCGTACACACTAGGGACAATTTATACAGAAGCCAATTAACTTTACAAACCTGCACGTCTTTCAGATATGGGAGGAAATCAGAGCACCCGGAGGAAACCCACACAGTCACAGGGAGAACGTACAAACTACGCACAGACAGCACCTGAGGTCAGGATCGAACCTGGGTCTCTGACGTCATGAGGCAGCATCTCTATCGCTGCACCACCAGGCCGCCCCTTGTACGATACCTCCCCTCTCTCCCCAAAACCCCAGCAATCTCAACTAACCACACTTTTCCTTTGGTGGTCCAACCAAGGTGATAAGGACGATCAGAAGTTCTGAATTAAATAAATGGTAATTTTATTCATGTACTACAGTATCAATTCCACTGTCAAATATCCCAACCAAAGGAATAGCAGCCAAACTATTTGTTGTTAATGAAACTCTTTACTGCATTCAATTAATAACTCCTATTTCAAGGTGATGAGGATTTGTTGAGACAAGGGTTTCACAAGAGAGACCAGGATAACGGGTGTGTGGGAAGGAACTGCAGATGCTGGTCGGTCTGAAGAAGGATCTCGACTCAAAATGTCACCCATTCCTTATCTCCAGCGATGCTGCCGGTCCTACAAGGAACTGCAGATGCTGGTTTACACCGAAGATAGACACAAAATGCTGGAGTAACTCAGTGGGCCAGCGTGCATTTCTGGAAAAAAGAAGCAGGTGACATTTCGGGTCGAAACCCTTCTTCAGACTGAGAGACAGTGGGGAGGAAAACTAATGGTATGTAAAGGTATCCGCATTAAAGGATAATGCGGCTTGAATGAAGAATAAACTCAATGTCCAAATGGATTCTGCTGGAAGGTGGGAGCTTTTCCTTGATGTTAAGCATGACTAATCTGATTTGCCGTTCACTCGAAATGAATCACCTGGTGGCCCCGAAGACACCTCAGAGCCCGGGAGTCTACCTGGCCCGGGTCCAGTTTGTTCTTCTCAAGGCGCACGAGTATTAGATGGCTCCTCGCCCACTCACGATCGCAGAGGGCGTCTCTGGGGAAGTGAGAGATACGATTGCCGTGCAGGTAGAGATAGTGCAAGGTTAACGGCAGCTGCCGGGGCACATGGAGCAGACGGTTGTGACTCAGGTCCACAAACCGAAGGCGGGCCATCCCCCGTAACGCCCCAGCCGCCACCAGGGCAATCCGGTTGTGCGCCAGGTAAACCTCCTCCAAGTCCGACGTGTTGCAAAAGCTACCTTTCCTGATGGCAGCAATAGCGTTCCCTTCAAGAATCAGCTTCTTCAAGGAGCAAGGAAGTTGCTTGGGAACAGCAGTGAGGGCGTTTTTACCGAGATTCAAATATTCAAGTTTGCTCATATGTTTGAAAGCCTTTTGGCCAATGCCTCTGTTATTGACCTGGTTGTTATGGAGGCTGAGATGTGTGAGTGCGGATGAGCTGCTAAATACATTGTCCGCTATGTTCAGAATCTGATTCCCTTCCAAGTACAACTCTCGTAGGCTGGTGCTAAGGTCGGTGGGGACAGCAGCCAAGAGATTGTGCTCCATTTCAATGGTGAGAAGGTTCTGCATTGGACCAAGTGCCATTAGTCTATTATCATTGAGGCTGATGATTCGGAGGTTCCTGTACGTTGCCCAGACTCCAGCTGACATGGTACTGATGTTGTTTGAGTTGAGCGTCAGCTCTTCCAAGGAAGGGGGCAGGGCGACGGGAACACGGGAGAGTTGGTTCTGGTCCAGGTACAAGCGAGTCAGCTTCTCCATACCCTCCAGAGAGCCCTCTAGCCCAGCGTCTGTCAGCCGGTTGCTGTTGAGCACGAGGAACTCCAGCGACACATACTCGCTCAGTAAATCCATAGGAATCACATCGATCTGGTTGTTCATGAGGAAGAGACTCCTGGTGTTGAAGGGGATTCCGTACGGGAATCTGTTAAGTCCTTGATCTGAGCATTGGACAACCCTGGAAGTAAATATTTAATACCAATGTAAGAAATAATAACTTAAAGGTATTTTCTTATTAGAATTACAGAAACAAAGAACTGCAGATGCTGATTTATACCAAAGATAGACACAAAGTCCTGGAGTATCCCAGCAGGTCAGGCAGCATCTCCGATGAGCATGGATAGGTGAGGTGTGGGGTTGGTTGAGTCTGAAGAAGTGCACTGACCAGAAATGTCACCTGTCCGTGTTCTCCAGGGATGGTGCCTGACCAGTTGAGTTACTCCAGCACTTACCTTCCTTACGTGGAGATTTGCAGTCAGCAATATGTGTCCTTTTTCATCACTAAGTGGTGTTATTTACACTGAAAAGGGATGTTGAACGGAAAAACTGACTGACACCTCTGCAATAATGATCTGCAGATGCTGGTTTATACCAAAGATAGGCGCAAAGTGATGGAGTAACTCGGGGGGGGGGGGGGAGGGGGTCAGGCAAGCACCTCTGGAGAAGAAGGAGACCTGATAGTTGAGAATGCCAGTTAATGGAGCCAAGGCTTTTCAATCAGTCCATCAGTTGTAAAATGATGACTCCAGCAACTGTGGTTCCTTGTTTCTACAACGATTAACGAGCCTTCACTCTCTGGGCTAGCGCAGGGTGTGATTCTATGTCTCTTTGCCACCCAAAGTACAGGTGACATAGAAGGGTCCAGACCCGAAGCGTCACTGACCCATGTTCTCCAGGGATGCTGCCTGGCCCGCTGAGTTACTCCAGCACTCTGTGTCCTTCCAGGGTGAGGTCACCGCGGGAAGGGAGATTGCCACTGGCAGGGACGACGGTCTGAATCGTGGCTGGGACGGATTGTTGGAAACTGGCAAGGCAGAACCTCCCGTCTGACCCATCATACACATGTTGGCCTGACCCGCTCACTCTTGTTTATTAATAGTGTCTCACCCATGCTCCCCAAGAGCGGTGAGGGCATAAGAGGTTCCTGAGATATTTTCCAGTGTTGCTCAAGCTCAGAGCTGATTGCTCTCTGTGGCAGCTGAAGATCTAGAGGGAGCTTGGGAGGAGGGTGCGAAGAGAGGATATGGAGTAGTTGGATTTTAGATTTAGATTTTCGAGATACAGTGTGGTAACAGACTCTTCGGCCCACCGAGTCCGCACCGACCAACAATCACCCGTACACTAGTTCTATCCTACACACTAGGGACAATTAGCAGAAGCCAATTAACCTACAAACCTGCAGTCTTTAGAATGTGTGAGAATATGTGCGGCACAGCGGCATTAGAGCTGCTACCTTACAGCGCCAGAGACCCGGGGCTCGACCTTGACTACGGGTGCTGTCTGCACGGAGTTTGTCCTGTACATTCTCCCTGTGACTGCGGGGGTTTTCTCCGGGTCCTCCAGTTTCCTCCCACACTCCAAAGACATGCAGGTTTGTAGGCTAATTGGCTTCAGAAAATTGTCCCTAGTGCGTAGGATAGTGTTAGTGTACAGACATCACCTGAGGTCAGGATCGGCATGGACTCGGTGGGCCGAAGGACCTGTTCCCACGCTGTATCCCTAAAGTCTAAAGAAACCAGAGCACCTGGAGGAAACCCGCATGGTCACAGGGAAAACATACAAACTCAGCACAGACAGCAGCCGAGGTCAGGATCAAACCTGGGTCTCTGGCGCTGCGAGGCAGCAACTCTATGTTCCATGCAAAAGCAAAAAGGTTTTTCTTCAATGGCCACTCTGGTTCCATGCCCAGTAATTATGTTATTCATGTCTGAAAGGTCATCATACAGAATAAACCATACCTTCCGTAGCACCTGCACTGTGGGGGACAGTAATGATCTTCAAAGTAGGGGAATGCTTTTGGCTTCACTTTTTGCTTCAAGCTTTTCCTCTTCTGCTGCTCCTGTTGCTGCTTTGTCTGACCTGCTTTCCCAGGGACCTGGGGCTTTACCTTCAGCTTGGTAGACGGCTGTTTCTGACACTTCTTTGTGGCATTGGTGAGTTTGTGCTGCTTTGGCCGCTTGGTGTTGACATTGGTGACGTTCTTCCCGGGTCCTGGCCTCCAGAGAATGGTGGCAGAATCATTCCCTGATATGTTGGGAGCTGAGGGCCGGCGTGGGTTCTTCATTGCCAACTGAGGTCCTAAGCCTTTGGCCAAGTGACCACCTGTTGGCATGTAGTTAGCGTGTGGGGAAGAACCTTTGGCCGGAGTGAGAGAATGGTTCATGGCTGGGCGGTGTGTTGGTGTCGGGCTCGTGTTCACGACGTCTGCGGCCATATTGGTTTCTAATTGATGAGGAGCCTGGATGGTGCCGGGACTCTCTTGTAAAGTTGGGGTGGAACTCCCACTGGGACTAGTGTGATGGAGCACGCTGGTCGCTATGTCGGTTCGTTTGGGATTTTGCGAATTGGGGGAAGGCCTACCGTCACCAGTCACGATGGTCTCGTAACCGACCACAAGCTCTTTATCTTCAGGAGCGACACGAAGTATCTCAACTCCAGATATTGGAAGACCTCTGTCTTCCTGAGGCATAGTCTCCTTGGCCGGTGTCTGTGTCAACGGCAGAAGGGTCCCTGCTATCTGCACTTCAATCTGCCTGCCCTCCATGGCTACAGGGAGAGAAAGATGCACAACCTCAACATTTCCACAAAACTTCATCCGTCAAGAGTATTGAGTATATTCTTTTGTTCTTTATACTTTGTCATACCTCTGGTTTCCGTCTCCGCTAACTCTCAGTCCGAAGAAAGGTCTCGACCCAAAACTTCACTTACTTGTATTCCTTTTCTCCAGGGTCATTCCAGCCTGACCCGCAGAGTCACTCCAGCATTTTGTGCCTATCCTTTGTGTAAACCAGCATCTGCAGTTCCTTCCCACACGTATTGACTGTAGGAATTGGGAGGCCATTTTACAGTTGTACAAGACATTGGTGAGGCCGCATTTAGAGTACTGTGTTCAGTTTTGGTCACCCTGTTGTAGGAAAGATATTGTGGAAAAAGTGCAGTGAAGATTTATGAGGAATTTGCCAGGACTCGAGGGGCTGAGCTATAAGGAGAGGTTGAGCAGACTAGGACTTTATTCCTTGGAGCACAGGAGGATGAGGGGTGATCTTATAGAGGTGCACATTATCATTAGAGGAATAGATAGGGTAAATGCAGTCTTTTGCCCAGTGCAAGATAGTTGAGAACCAGAGAACAGAGGTTTAAGGTGAGGGGGGAAACATATAATAGGAACCTGAGGGGTAACTCTTTTACACAAAGGGTGGTGGGTGTATGGAACGAGCTGCAAGAGGAAGTAGTTGAGGCATAACGTTCAAGAGATATTTAGACAGGTACATGGATAGGAAAGGTTTAGAGCAATATGGGCCAATGTGGGCAGGTGGGGCTAGTGTAGTTGGGGCATGTTGGTCGGCGTGGGCAAGTTGAGTCGAAGGGCCTGTTTCATTGATGTATGGCTCAATCCCACTGCTGTCCATGTTTGTTCCTTCAATCGTGACTGAGATGTGGTTGATGGTTGGCCAGCTTTTACCGTTCATCACTAATTGTCCCCTGAACTGCATGGCTTGCGGGACACGTCATATAACGAGGAAGGTTCAAATACAATAGTTGGTTTGGAATCACGTATGATCCAGCAACGTAAGGATCTGTTGAGATTTACGACCTTGTCCTGTTTTAACTTCAGATGTTTCATATTTGTCGTTATGTGAAACTGCAGATGCTGTTTTACAAAAGAAGACGCCAAATGTTGGAGTAACTCAGCTGGGCCAAGCCGCATCTCTGGAGAACATGGATAGGTGACGTCTTGGCAGGACAAATCAAAATAGGATGTACATGGTAAATTGTAGGGAATTGAGGAATGCTGTGGAACAGAGGGATCTAGGAATAACTGTGCATAGTTCCCTGAAGGTGGAATCGCGTGTAGATAAGGTGGTAAAAAAAGCTTTTGGTGTGCTGGCCTTTATAAATCAGAGCATTGAATATAGGAGTAGGGAAGTAATGTTAAAATTGTACAAGGCATTGGTGAGACCAATTCTGGAGTGTGGTGTACAATTTTGGTCGCCTAATTATAGGAAGGATGTCAACAAAATAGAGAGAGTACAGAGGAGATTTACTAGAATGTTGCCTGGGTTCCAGCAACTAAGTTACAGAGAAAGGTTGAACAAGTTAGGTATTTATTCTTTGGAGCGCAGAAGGTTAAGGGGGGGACTTGATTGAGGTCTTTAAAATGATGAAAGGGATAGACAGAGTTGACGTGGATAAGCTTTTCCCATTGAGGGTAGGGAAGATTCAAACAAGAGGGCATGACATGAGAATTAAGGGACAGAAGTTTAGGGGTAACATGAGGGGGAACTTCTTTACTCAGAGAGTGGTGGCTGTGTGGAATGATCTTCCAGCAGAAGTGGTGGAGGCAGGATCGATTTTAACATTTAAAAGTAAAGTGGATAGGTATATGGACGGGAAGGGAATGGAGGGGTATGGTCTGAGTGCAGGTAGATGGGACTAGGGGAATATAAATGGTCGGCATGGACTGGAAGGGCCAAGAAGGCCTGTTTCCGTGCTGTAATTGTTATATGGTTATATGGTTTTGGGTCGAGACCATTCTTCATTCTGATGTCATCTATCCATGTTCTACAGAGATACTGTCTGTCGTGACTCCAACACCAACTCCAATACCAACACAACACAATCTGAAGGAGGGTCTCGACCCAAGGGTCTCCAGAGGAGCTGCCTGTCCTGCTGAGTTACTCCAGCATTTTGTGTCTATCTTCGGTTTTAACCAGCATCTGCAGGTCCTTCCTACAGTTTCTGAGGTACAGAAACACCTTTGGATTAAGCGGTAGCCAAAGATATGATCAAGCGTAGCATGAACAACCCTATGTACAACAGAGGCACAAAAGGTCTCGACCCGAAACGTCGCCTATCTCCTTCGCTCATTAGATGTTGCTGCACCCGCTGAGTTTCTCCAGCTTTTTGTGTAACCCTACAACAGAGGCAAGTTCAAAGAATAGGTCGGATTTCCCACCAGCTAGAGTGTGGTCCTGACCTCCCATTTACCTCATTAGAGACCTTCAAACTATCTTTACTTGGACTTTACTGGACATTATCTTGCACTAAACGTTATTCCAATTATCCTGTATGTACATTGTGAACGGCTTGATTGTAGTCATGTACAGTCTTTCGGATGACTGGCAAGCCCATGACAAAAAGCTCAGCGGGTCAGATAGCATCTCCGGAGAAAAGGTATAGGTGACGTTTCGGATCAAGACCCTTGTG
The DNA here is from genome assembly GCA_963514005.1 of Raja brachyura. The sequence goes on from OY740800.1 coordinate 23,854,805, forward strand.
TTTAGTCTTTTCGCTGGCTGGATAGCGCACAACAAAATAGATTTTCACTGTACCTCGGTACAGGTGACAATAATAAACAAACTAAGACTAAGCTAAACATTGGCAGTGAGACTGCAGCAATGAGCTGTGACTACCCAAATTAGTAACACCCCATAATTTAGGTCTGCAAATAAGGCCTTCGTGTGTGTCTGGTTGAGTTTAAATTGAGGTGTATAAAGCTATGAAGGGTCTAGACAGAGAGGGTCGGAAGTAACAATCTCCTGATTTAAGATGAAAATTACGCGGGACAAGGATTTAATGTAATTGGTGTATGGATTAGTGGGGAGATAAGGAAAGGGTTTTTTTTTAGTGAAGGAAGGAACTGCAGATGCTGGTTTATACCGAAGATAGACACAAAATTCTGGATTAACTCAGTGGGTCAGGCATCATCTCCGGTGAAAATGAATAGTTGAAATTTTGGGTCAGAAAAGCAGAGACGGCCAGAACAAAGCAGGGCCAGCAACAGAGAAACCTCAGGCTGGAGCCCATAACAGCCCATTGGTGGCAAGAGAAGAGGTGATAACGACAGGGATGCAAGGATGCGAACAATGAAACTAGTAGGATGACTGGGGGGGGGAGGGGTATGGAGGGAGGAGGAGAGATCTGTAATTTCCCTCTTGAAAAGATCTCAGAGACAGAAACTACTGACAAACTTAAAGTGTCAAAGATAGACACCAAATGTTGGAGTAACTCAGATGGTAATCCCAGAGAAGGCAGCTTCCTGGATGACATGAATAGGTGATATTTCAGGTTGTGACCCTTCTACAGACCACAAAACATCGTCTATCCATGTTGTCCAGAGATGCTGCCAGACCCGCTGAGTTACTCCAGCATCTTGTGTCTATTTTTGGTATAAACTAGCATCTGCAGTTCCTTTTTATTCAACTTAAAATATACTTGGGTCTTCAGTGGAAATGACACCCTCAAAACCATTGAGTTAGTTGAATATGATTGGAGAGCTCTTTGTGGATAGTACGGAGACAATGGGCTGAATGGCTTCCTTCCTCCCAACCACCCATCCACTTCCTCCACCCCCTTTAAGTTTTTCCTGTTTTATAACTTTACCTTTTATGGAGGACTTATCACATGGAAAAAAATGTATTACTTTAACAGATTGTTCAGCAGCCTTGGGGCCCTTTTATGCCTGAATGTTTTGCATTTTTACAGAGTATTAAGTTTAAGTCTTGTGCATTTCACACAAGAGGAAGCTGCACATTCCAGGACCACTCCATCTGCCCGTTGCATTGAGATCCAATGTTGTATAGCTGCTCAAACCCCTTCCCCGAAATCTCGATTTGAAATTAACATTGAGTGCAGACTCCATCTACACCTCACGCTACCTCGGCAAGACCACCAGCATAGCCAAGATCAGTCTGAAGAAGGGTCTCTACCGGAAATGTCGCCCATTTGAAGGATCTCGACCCGAAACGTTGCCTATCTCCTTCGCTCCTTAGATGCTGCTGCACCCGCTGAGTTTCTCCAGCTTTTTGTGTAACCCTCTCCAGGGATGCTGCCTGTCCCGCTGCGTTACTCCAGCATTTTGTGTCTATCTTCAACGTGTTTCACCCCATTCACTCCCTCTTCTCCCCCTCTCTCCTCTACAACCCCTCTCCTCTTATCCAGCTTTCTTCACCTAACCCCTACAATTAGACTGAAGAAGGGTCTCAATCTGAAACGTCACCCATCCATGTTCTCCAAAGATGCTGCCTGACCTGCTGAGTTACTCCAGTACTTTATGTCCTTAAGTGTTTTTTTTTTTTAACTTCACTCCTGGAAGATCTTACTACTTTCAAAACATACCTTGGACGTTGAACTCTGCCTGCAAAATGCCTCTCACCTCCTTCAGTTTCGTATAAGAGAAAATCATATACCCTAATGCTTCTGGATCATACACTTTAAGATGAGGAGGGAAAGATTTAACATGAACATGAGGGGCAACTTTTTCACACAGTGGGTGTATGGAAAGAGCAGCCACAGGAGGTAGTTGAGGCAGGTACAATCATAACATTTAAAATATATTTAGACAGTGTCATGGATAGGAAAGGTTTAGAGGGACATGGGCCAAACACATTCAGGTGGGATTAGCGTAGATGGGGTTTCTTGGTCAGTATGGGCAAGTTGGGCCTGTTTCTGTCCTGTATGATCCTATGACTCATAATACAGTCCAGGCTGAATCACAAGGCAATTTACTCTTCTAAGAGTGGGAGATGAAGGCAGATTCCTCTTCTCCTTCAATGAGCCCACCACAGGGTTAATGGGGAAGAAGAGATAGATAGGTCATGATTGAATGGCAGAGTAGACTTGATGGGCCGAATGGCCTAATTGTGCACCTATCACTTATGACCTTAAGTGAGTTTGAAATAATCATCATTGAGGATTTAGTTTAGTTTATTTAGTAGTAGCCCCCCCTCGGTCATGAGTGACCATGGGTGATGCATCCTGATTGGATGCAAGCCTGGGTGACGTCACATGGAGGACAGGCTATTGCCCATGCAGCACGTCCCCCCCCTCTCCACGTCGCTGATCAATCCAAGGGAACAGCAGGGCCGTTACAGTTTGGCACCAGTGCCGTCGCAGGAGCTGCCAGAGCGAGGTTGTAGACCAGGACTAACTGCCTTAGGGGGCTCCGAATCCGGATTTTCTTGAGGTTTACTCCTGGAGCCTTTTCCATGACTGGGTATGGCCACAAGGCAGTGGAGGTTTTAAATCAGAGTTTTCCCTCTCCTAGATGGACTGCCTTCCCAGGCTGACGAGCCCCATCAGCCCGAGACTCGTGGGGGCGGGAGCGGCTACCTTCCTGTGCAGGTCTATAGAACCTGCCCACTGCCTACATTTAGTTTATTATTGTCACGCGTAACAAGGTACAGTGAAAAGCTTTATGTTGCATGCTATCCTGCCAGCGATATGTCTATACGATTGCATTCAAGATGTCCACGCTGTGCAGATACAGGATAAAGGGCATTGTGTTTAGTGCAAGATAAAGTGCGAATAAAGATAGTCCGAGGGTCTCCAATGAGGTAGATGGGAGGTCAGGACTGCACTCGAGTCATTGGTAGGATGGTTCAGTTGCTTGAAAAAGCTTGGGAAGAAACAGTCCCTGAATCTGGAGGTGTGCATTCTCACAATTCTGTACCTCTTGCTTGATGGGAGAGGGGAGAAGAGGGAGTGACCGGGGTGAGACTCGTCCAGGATTACTTCACTGAGGTTTGAAAGGTCAATCATATCAGTAAACACCATATCTTCAGCAAATGTTGAAGTTAGCTGTGGAGAGAGGTAACTTATTAATGTGTACGAAGGAACTGCAGATGCTGGTTTACACCGAAGATAGACACAAGGTGCTGGAATAACCCAGCGGGACAAGCAGCATCTCTGGATAGAAGAAATGGGTGAAGTTTCGGGTCGAGACCCTTCTTCATGTTTCTCAACTAAAAAGTTTATCATCAATCTTCACCGAGGTGAGGGGGAGGGTTTTTGTGGTTTCAAACTTTTTGAATGATCAATTTGAAAGTTTCTGCATGGAAACAGGCCCTTCGGCCCACCGAGTCCATGCTGACCATCGATCATCTGTCCACACTAGTTCCATGTTATCCCTATATTCTCATCCACACTCTACAGGCTAAGCATCCAGTTCGACTTTCATCCGGAGCCGTTGCACACTAAAGAAGATGAATTTCAGACCTTTCCCATTACTCACTGTTTTGTGGGTTGACAGCTGAGGTTTTGAGCAGCAGAGATGCCCACAGCAAAGCCCACAGCAAAGGCTTCCCTCGGTCTGTGCATTTGGACATAGAGCACAACATGCAGAGAATTACACAGATTCATGTGCAACAAAGAACAAAGAACAAAGAACTCTTCCCCTCCCCCCTCTCTCTCTCTCTCTCACCCTCCACCCCCCCCCCCCCCCCCCCCCACCCGCCATATTAACCATATAACAATTACAGCACGGAAACAGGCCCTCTCGGCCCTTCCAGTCCGTGCCGAACATTTATTTTCCCCTAGTCCCATCTACCTGCAGTCAGGCCATACCCCTCCATTCCCTTCCCATCCATATACCTATCCACTTTACTTTTAAATGTTAAAATCGATCCTGCCTCCACCACTTCTGCTGGAAGCTCATTCCACACAGCCACCACTCTCTGAGTAAAGAAGTTCCCCCTAATGTTACCCCTAAACTTCTGTCCCTTAATTCTCATGTCATGCCCTCTTGTTTGAATCTTCCCTACCCTCAATGGGAAAAGCTTATCCACGTCAACTCTGTCTATCCCTTTCATCATTTTAAAGACCTCAATCAAGTCCCCCCTTAACCTTCTGCGCTCCAAAGAATAAAGACCTAACTTGTTCAACCTTTCTCTGTAACTTGGTTGCTGGAACCCAGGCACCATTCTAGTAAATCTCCTCTGTACTCTCTCTATTTTGTTGACATCCTTCCTATAATTAGGCAACCAAAATTGTACACCATACTCCAAAATTGGTCTTACCAATGCCTTGTACAATTTTAACATTACTTCCCTACTCCTATATTCAATGCTCTGATTTATAAAGGCCAGCACACCAAAAGCTTTCTTTACCACCCTATCTACATGCGATTCCACATTCAGGGAACTATGCACAGTTATTCCTAGATCCTTCTGTTCCACAGCATTCCTCAATTCCCTACCATTTACCATGTACATCCTATTTTGATTTGTCCTGCCAAGATGTAGCACCTCACACTTATCAGCATTAAACTCCATCTGCCATCTTTCAGCCCACTTTTCCAAATGGCCCAAATCTTTCTGTAGACTTTGAAAATCTACTTCATTATCCACAACGCCACCTATCTTAGTATCATCTGCATACTTACTTATCCAATTTTCCACCCCATCATCCAGATCATTGATGTACATGACAAACAACAGTGGGCCCAACACAGATCCCTGAGGCACCCCACTGGTCACCGGCTTCCAACCTGACAAACAGCCATCCACCATTACTCTCTGACATCTCCCATTTAGCCACTGTTGAATCCATCTTGCTACTCCGCCATTAACACCCAAAGATTGAACCTTCTTAACCAACCTTCCATGGGGAGCCTTGTCAAAGGCCTTACTGAAATCCATATAGACAACATACACTGCTTTACCCTCATCAATTTCCCTAGTAACCTCTTCAAAAAATTCAAGAAGGTTTGTCAAACATGACCTTCCAGGCACAAATCCATGTTGACTGTTCCTGATCAGACCCTGTTTATCCAGATGCTTATATATATTATCTCTAAGTATCCTTTCCATTAATTTGCCCACCACTGACGTCAAACTAACAGGTCTATAATTGCTAGATTTATTCTTTGAACCCTTTTTAAACAATGGAACAACATGCGCAGTACGCCAATCCTCCGGCACTATTCCCGTTTCTAATGACATTTGAAATATTTCTGTCATAGCTCCTGCTATTTCTACACTAACGTCCCTCAGTGTCCATGGGAATATCCTGTCAGGACCTGGAGACTTATCCACTTTTATATTTTTCAAAAGTGTCAGTACTTCTTCCTCTTTGAATCTCATAGTTTCCATAGCTACTCTACTTTTTTCCCATACCTCACAGAGTTCAATATCCTTCTCCTTGGTGAATACCGAAGAAAAGAAATTGGTCAATACATTGCTCTTAGGGCTAACGGAAAGTGAGTCAGGGGATATGGGGAGAAGGCAGGAACGGGGTACTGATTGTGCATGATCAGCCATGATCACATTGAATGGCGGTGCTGGCTCGAAGGGCCGAATGGCCTACTCCTGCACCTATTGTCTATGTTTCTATAGAGTCAAGAGTGTTTTATTGTCATGTGTCCCGAAATAGAACAATGAGATTCTTACGTGCAGCAGCACAACAGATGTGTAAACATCATACATAGCTGTACAATGACAGTACAGCACAGGAATAGGCCCTTCGGCCCACATGGTCTGTTAATTGCCTTCTGTAAAATGTCCCTAGTAATAGGATAGTGCTGGTGTACTGGGTGATCGCTGGTCGGCGTGGACTCGGTGGCCAAAAGGGCCTGTTTCCACGATGTATCTCTGAACTAAACTGAACTAGACTAAAGATAGACACAAAAAGCTAGAGTAACTCAGCGGGTCAGATAGCATTTCTGGAGAAAAGGAATAGGTGATGTTTTCGAGTGGAGACCCTTCTTCGAACTAAACTACGATGCTACCTGACCTGCTAGGTTACTCCAGCACTTTGTGTCCTTTCATATTTCCTCGTGACGTTTTTGTTGTTCCTTACGTAGCTTCCTATGGTATGGTTATCAAAAACAAGAGCGTGCAGGTGTAAGTTGAAGAGTATGGAATTTTAAAGAGGATGTAAGGATGTGAGCTTTTCACACACAGTGTGGCTGATACCTGAAACACCTGAGGAGGTGGTGTAACCAGATACAAACTATGTCGAAGAAGCATTTAGACGGGGACTTGAATAGACAAGACAAAGATGGATGCAATATTAATAGGGGCATAGAGGTCAGTGTGAATGTTGTCCATTTCTGTGTGGTATGACCATAAAGTATCCGTTGCCTTCATATCTTCTGGCAGTACGTGAACCGTGCACATTCAGATTCGCAAGAATCAAGTCAAGATCGGAATGGAACAAATAAATTCTTATTTGCAGCAGCACAATAAATATGGTACAGTATAAAACCCATAATAAACAACAACAAAAAAGTTCCATACATATAGATAATATTCCCTAAATATCATTATAAGCACTGATTGACAGATTCTTGATTAGTACGGGTTTCAGGGGTTATGGGGAGAAGACAGGAGAATGGGGTGGAGAGGGAAAGATAGACCAGCCATGATTGAATGGGGGAGTATAGACTTGATGGGCCGAAAGGCCTAATTCTGCTCCTAGAATGTATGAACTTATAAGCGCTCTTTCATATCGCAACAACATTCTCCCTTTTCTTTCCACATTACTGCGACACATGCAATAACAGTTACAAACGACGACAGCTCTGTTTTCAGATATCCTTACCTTTAAATTTCTTCATCCTTTGGCAGAAATTGACTTTATCACAGACTGTGCATTCGACTCCAGCAGAAGTTGCTGCCCATTTATCACTGCGGTTCTGGTCACTTCAGACATCCTCTTATCCCGATTTATAAGGCCGCAGTACCCGGCGGTCTATGTGTCCCCACACTGTGATTTTCACAAGCAAACACTGAAAGGGAGCATGTATGTGCGGCCCTATGGAGAAAGGTCACAAGAGGTCATGGAGTAAACAAGAATCGTGCTAACACTATCCTACACACAAAGGACAATTTACAATTTTTACCAAAGCTAATGAACCAAAAAACCTGTACGCCTTTGGAGTGTGGGAGGAAACCGGAGCAGCCGGAGAAAACCCACCTGGTCACGGGGAGAACGTACAAACCCTGTACAGACAGCACCTGTAGTCAGGATCCAAGCCGGGTATCTGTCGCTGTAAGGCAGCAAATCTACCGTTGTGTTGCTGTGCCACCCCTTTTTGTGATAGGGTAGACAGTCAGAACTTTTTTCCCCAGTGTGAAAATATAAAAGACTCAATGACATCGCTTTTTAGCTTAACTCTTCTGCTGTACCACCGTGCAGCCCTAAACGTTATGCCTTTTTCCGTGTGGAGTTTGCACGTTCTCCCTGTGCCTGCATGGACTTTCTCCAGGTGCTCCGGTTTCCTCCCACTTCCCAAAGATGGGCGGGTTTGTAGGATAATTGGCTGCTGTAAATTGCCCGTTGTGGATGAGAGAGTGGGATAAAATAGTACTAGTGTGAACGGTGATCGATGGTCGGCGTGGACTCGGTGGGCCAAAGAGCCTGTTTCCATGCTGTATTTTTCAATCAATCCACTTTACTGCCTGATTCCTATAACCCTTGAATCTTTAGACTTAGCGATATGGCACGGAAACAGGCCCTTCGGCCCGCCGAGTCCGCGCCGACCAGCAATCCCCGTACACTAGCACCATCCTACACACTCGGGACAATTTACTATTTCACTGAAGCCAATTAACCTACAAAACCTGCAAGTCATTGGAGCGTGGGAGGAAACCGGGGCACCTGGAGAAAACCCACAAAGTCACAGGGTGAACGTGCAAACTCCGTACTGACAGCGCTGGTAGTCAGGATCGAACAGCTGCTCTGCTGTGCTACTGTGCCATCCAACTCTTTGACTACCCATCTGTCTATCTCAGCTTTGAATGTATTCAATGGGTCCCTCACTGCAGCTCCCTGGGTTAAAGAATTCCAAATATTCCTGATCCTCAGATTGAGAGGATATGCCTCCTCACCACAGGACGAGCCTTAGTCTGAAGAAATCTTTCAAATTCCACGTGTCTTCATAACGAGAAACATCCTCCACGTATTTCCCATCCCCCTTCCCACTCCAAGAAGCCTGAAAGTTTTCAATAAAGTTACACCTCATTCTTTTAGACTTCAATGAATGCTGTCCCAACCTGCTCAAACCTTTCCTCACAAGACAAACCTTTCATTCATCACAAAAAGCAACTTGGTGAACCTTCTCTGAACTGCCTGCATATTGAAGCCATATGGATATCATCGTAGAGAAGATGGCCATGCTGCTTTTGATTTAGGTTTAGGGTTATTATTGTCACGGTTACCAAGGTAGAGTGAAAACCTTTCTTTTGCATGCTATCCAATCACACCAGATAATACTATACATTAACACATAAATATGTATTCTGAAGTTCAGGCAGATAAGTCTGAAGAAGGGTCTCGACCCGAAAAATCACCCATCCCTTCTCTCCAGAGTTGCTGCCTGTCCCACTGAGTTACTCCACATGTTGTGTCTAATTTAAACCAGCATCTGCAGTTCCTTCCTACACATTGTAGCGCATCAGTTCCATAGAAAAAGTCCAATGTCTGCAATGGGATAGAGGTGAATCGGACAGTACCCTAGCTTATGGACTGACCATTCAGAAGCCTGATAACAGAGGACAGAGGTGCTCAGTGTGTGGTGTTTGCACGTTCTCCCTGTGACCATATGGTTTCCTCCAGGTGCTCCGGTTCCCCCCATATCGCAAAGACGTGCAAGTTTGCAATTGGCCCTCTGTAAATTGCCCCTTGCACGTCAGGAGTGGATGCGGTGGGAAAACATAGGGTAAGTGTGAACGGGTGCTTAATGGTCAGCATTGAATTGGTTGGCTGAAGGGCCTGATTCCATGCAGTACCTCTAATAACTAAAAAGAAAAGTAGGGGCCACTATTTAAAAGACATTTGGACAAGTACATAGATAGGAAAGGCTTAGAGTGACTATGACTCTGTGACTCCAGACTACATAAGGTTTTATCCGCAGGGCCGAGTTACCCAAATCCCGTTCTCTGTCTCAATTATTAGCTGTTAAAACACCAATGGTGCCCCCTAATGACAGGACAAGACTAATATTTTCATAGCAATATCCACAATTTCACACAGTTTTAACCAAATAATCACACCAGGAGTAATGGAATGTATTGCTGATGATTCTTCCTGTTGCTGAGCCAATCACCAAGTTGCTGTTTGACCCTCTATCTGACCCTCCCTTCAAAAGGTTCACCCCAACCAACACTCCACAGCTCAAAGTCCTCGCACCCACTGAGCCTTGTTCTCCCATTTAGTTTAATTCAATTTATTATTGTCACGTGCACCGAGGTACAGTGAAAAGCTTTTTGTTGCATGCTATCCAGTCAGCAGAAAGACTACACATGATTACAATCAAGCCGACCACAGTGTACAGATACAGGATAAAGGGAATAACATTTAGTGCAAGATATGGTCCAGTAAAGGGTGATTAAAGTTAGCTTGCTGGCCTACCCTGGCCCCAGTTAAGATCGTAAGCAAAATCCCTCCGTGATCCTGGAGTGCGGAGGTGAGCCAGGGGAGAAGGTCACCATCCTCAGAGGCAGCGAAACGCGGGTGTTCACCGCCACAGTGACTCATTGGAGGCTGCAGCCTCCTTCATCACTCAGATAATGCTGCAACAATGCATTAACATGCACCTCTCCACCAAAGCATCAGTCAGAAACTGGTCCACCAGCGCATCAGTCAGACAAATCATGCGCCCCTTGCATGCGGGCTCAGTGGACTAATTCTGTACACTTTGCTAATCATGGATGTCCTGGGTGTAGCAATACTCTACTGGACTGTTTGTAAGAAAAGATTCAAGATTCAAGAGAGTTTATTGTCATGTGTCCCAGATAGGACAATGAAATTCTTGCTTTGCTTCTTCAGAAAATAATTTCACTGTGTGTTTGCACTTTGCACATGTGATGATAAAAGCACCATTGAACTCCCCACCAATGCATCAGTCAGGCACTGCAACATCAATGCATTCCCAGACTCTGCTGCACCAAAAGCATCGCAGACTCTGTTGCAAAAGTGCATCACCCAGCCACTATTGCCAAAATGCATCACACAGGCACAGTTGCAACAATGCACAACCCAGACACTGGTACAACAATGTATCAGTCAGACATAACTCCATTGATTCATCGTTAGACATTGCCCCAACAATGCAGTGGCTGGACACTGAATCACCAATGCATCTAGCAGACAACACCACCAATGCATTTTCCAGATCTACTCCACCAATGCTTCACCCAGACCTGCTGCAACAATGCACGACCCAAACAGTGCTCCATCAAATGCATCAGTCAGACATTACTCCACTAATGCATCCATTAGTGACTGCTTCAACAATGCATTGCCTGGACACTGAATCATCAATGCATCTCCTTGACCTGCTCCAATGCTTACTGATTGTATTCAGTATTCAGGATTGCAGCCGCTCCCACTGTGCCTACCCCCTTCCTCAACGTACCTCTGCCACATTCAGTGACCCCCCCCCCCTACTCCCTGGCATTTAACCTTTGACCCTCGCCCGCCCCATCCCTCTCTCCCTGCTGACCAGGACCGACCCGGGAGTTGGTCTCTCTGCCCTAGTCTAGGGGTGGAAGGAGAGATTCTAACTGAGGCCCTGCCATTTGATTCAGTCCCAGAGTTCTCCCACACTCCCTCCTTTCGGATATCAGCCCCCACTGGGTGCACTCGATACTGTGTTCCACCTGTGAACCTGCTCACAACACCGGGCCCTTGCGACAATCGTAGGGGAAAGTGTCACTCCAGCTGTGCTTCAGGTTTCTATATAAATGCAGTGGGGACGCTGCAAGCCGGCAGCCCTGTCAACATTGTGTGAGTCATTTCAATTTTTTTTTTTTTTTTGTGTGTTTTAAAGTATGTTTTTAATGTTTCTTTGTGTGTCTTGTGTGAGGGGTGGTGTGGGGGGGGTGAGGGGGAAACCGTTTCGGTCGCCTCCTTCATGGAGAGGCGACTTTTTCCTGGTCGCCTCCCCGGTGGCCTAACAACGAGGATCGAGTGGCCTTTCCCGGAGACGCGCCCGGGGCTTCAGCGGTGGGCGCAGCGTGGACAATCGGCATGGAGCTGGTGAGCCCTCGCCGGAGGGGAGCGCTCCGTTCGCTGGCCCGCGGCAGCCAGCAGCCTGAAGCCGCGGTCTACAGAGCTCCAGCTGGCGCGGAGTCCGCAGCCTGGGATCCCCCGTTGGGGACCCGGGAGAAGAAGAAGCTTCCACCGCCGGCCCGCGGCCAACTTCTACCGCGGGCCCGGCGTGGACGTATCATCAGGAGCGGGGTCCCTCGCCGGGGACCCCTGGAGGGGAGCTCTGACCGCCGGCCCTGTGGTCTGTGGTGCTTCTGGCTGCGGCGCGGCGGGGACTTTAGATCTTTGACCGCCGGCCTGCACCAACCTGAAGCCGCTTTCTCCGGTGGGCAAGAGCCGATTCTGGACTTACCTGGACTTTTACCTGTCTGTACTTCTGGACGCCCGTAGCGGCGGCTGCGGAGGGTTGAGGTCCCGACCACGGGGAAAAATGGAGGAGGACTGGCCAAATTTTTTGCCTTCCACCACAATGAGGAATGCTGTGGTGGAAGTTTGTGTTCAATTTTTAGTGTGTTTTTGTGTGTTCTTTATCATTGTACCGTTGCTGGCAAATTCATTTCACTTGCACTTTGTATACAATGTGACGAATAAAACTGATTGATTGATTAATTGAAATGCAGACAGCTGTTGTTGCCTACCACTGTCACCCCACTGGTTAATCATGGCTAATGCAGCTCACTACTGACCTCTGTTGGTCGGCCGCATTGCAGCAACCTGTGACCAGATTTAAGTCTGAAGAAGTGTCCCAACCCGAAACATCACCTATTCATGGTCTCCAGGGATGCTGCCTGACCCGTTGAGTTACTCCAGCACCTCTGAATGGAGATGAGAAGGAATTTGTTTAGTCAGAGGGTGGTGAATCTGTGGAATTCTTTGCCACAGATTGCGTGGCGACCAAGTCATTGGATATTTTTAAGGCAGAGATTGACAGGTTATTGATTAATAAGGGCGTCAAAGATTATGGAGAGAAGTCAGTAGAATGGGGCGAGAGGGAAAGATGGATCAGCCATGATTGAATGGCAGAGTAGACTTGATGGGCCGAATGACCTAATTCCGGTCATAAGACATGAGTTACACCAGCACTTTGTGTCCTTTTGTGTAAACCAGCATCTGCAGTTTCTTGGTACCATCTTGTGAATGAATGATTTAAGAATAGGTACTTTACACAGGGAGCCTGTCAACAGAAACACACAATCTGAACTTGCATCTTGAGTTATACCACAGGATGGTATATGCTCTTGTGGGATTGTAAAAATAAATTAAGATTTTAAGGATTTCATAAACTGCAAAGAGATAAGGAACACAAACTGTAAAAAAAAGTATTAAATTGCACCCTCGTGGTGGCACAGAAAAAATATCACAGGAACATCTCCAAATTTGCAGATGACACCAAGCTGGGGGGTATAGTTAGGTGTGAGGAGGATGCTTGGAGGCTGCAGGGTGATTTGGATAGGCTGAGTGAATGGGCAGATGCATGGCAGATGCAGTATAATGTGGATAAATGTGAGGTTATCCACTTTGGTGGCAAAAACATGAGGGTAGACTATTATCTGAATGGTGGCAGATTAGGAAAAGGGGAGATGCAACGAGACCTTGGTGTCATGGTACACCAGTCATTGAAAGTAGGCATGCAGATGCAGCAGGCAGTGAAGAAAGCAAATGGTATGTTAGCATTCATAGCGAAAGGATTTGAGTATAGGAGCAGGGAGGTTCTACTGCAGTTGTACAGGGTTTTGGTGAGGCCACACCTGGAGTATTGCGTACACTTTTGGTCTCCAAATCTGAGGAAAGACATCCTTGCCATAGAGGGGGTACAGAGAAGATTCACCAGACTGATTCCTGGGATGTCAGAACTTTCATATGAGGAAAGATTGGATAGACTCGGCTTGTACTTGCTGGAATTTAGAAGATTGAGGGGGGATCTTATAGAAACTTACAAAATTCTTAAGGGGTTGGACAAGCTAGATGCTGGAAGATTGTTCCCGATGTTGGGGGAGTCCAGAACAAGGGGTCACAGTCTAAGGATAAGGGGAATTCCTTTAGGACCGAGATGAGGAAAACATTTTTCACACAGAGAGTGGTGAGTCTCTGGAATTCTCTGCCACAGAGGGTAGTTGAGGCCAGTTCATTGGCTATATTTAAGAGGGCGTTAGATGTGGCACTTGTGGCTAAAGGGATCAGGGGGTATGGAGAGAAGGCAGGTACGGGATACTGAGTTGGATGATCAGCCATGGTCACATTGAATGGCGGTGCAGGCTCGAAGGGCCGAATGGCCTACTCCTGCACCTATTTTTCTATGTTTCTATGTTTCTAACATGGAGAGATTTTAAATCCGAGGCTTAACATGAAGTTTAAATGGAATAGTATAGCACAGGTTCAGGCCATTCGGTCCACCATAACTTCATAAGTTCATAGGTCATAGGAGCAGAATTAGGCCATTTGGCTCATCGAGTCTACTCTTTCCCTCGCAACCCCATTCTCCTGCCTTCTCCCCATAACCCCTAACATCCTTACCAATAAAGAATCTGCCAATCTCTGCCTTAAAATAACCAATGACTTGGTCTCCACAGCCGTCTGTGGCAATGAATTCCACAGTTTCACCACTCTGACTAAAGAAATTCCTCCCCATCTCCTTTCTAAAGGTATGTTCTTTTATTTTGATGGCTCTGCCCTCTGGTCCTAAACTCGACCACGGATGAAAACATCCTTCCTTTTCATTCTTTCCTTTTTACTTTTTTCCGATTCACTTATCAGTTTATAAAATGTTAAAACTGAAGCTGTACGAAAATTGTATAATTATTATGTACAATAGCTGGCCATTCGGCTCACTGAGTCTGACCCGGTACACTCGTTTGTCGGCGTGGACACAGTGGGCCAAAGGGCCTGTTTCCACGCTGTATCTCTAAACTAAACTAAACTAGTAAGATTAAATGAGAACTTACCAGTTTGAAGTTTGATTCTTATTTTATGAGGAGTTACGATGAGGGATTTCGTGAAGACCCCGCCAGCACGCATGCGCGACATTCTTCAAAGCAGCGGTGTGAAATCACAGATAGTAGCACTGACTGGAGATAGTAAGATTAAGAGCAGTAATATACCAGTTGTCCTTATGATAGAGGGTTGGGAGTGGAGGGCACGAAATCCCTCATCGTAACTCCTCATAAAATAAGGATCAAACTTCAAACTGGTAAGTTCTCATTTAATCTTACTATTTTTCTTCGGAGTCACATGAGTGATTTCGTGAAGACTTCAAAGCTCTGTGATTTCATGCCCTGGACCACGTCCATGCTTACACACTGCCGTAATAACTGATGGAGGAAGTGTGTTAATGTATTTCAGACTTGAAACAAAGCTGAAAAACAATAATGTATTTATTAATACAACAAAAACCCCTGACTTCGGGGGACGTTTAGGGAACAGAACTTAAAACAGTATCCGCAAACGTCGCGGGAGCGGCCCAGGTTTATTATAAAACCGTTGAAATGTCCCTTCATTGGCCCAGCACACTGTTGTGAGGACATGACTCAAGGGTACCTCCATGGTCCTCGTCGCTGATGTGGACGCAGCCCTGGTAGAATGAGATTTGAACATATCAGTGTCTACCCTGCTGCAGCCAACACCACCCTGAGCCACCTGGAAATTGTCTGCACAGTTACCCTGTGATGTGGGCTTTTAAAACTGATGAATAGACCAGTTTCCATTCTCCTTAAATTTTGGGTTACATTGATATAATGTTGGAGATGGGTGGCTATACAGAGGCGTACATCAACGGGATATGCATGGAATTCCAGTTTAAGACCGGTTGTGCCAGGTCAATGGTGTTTAAGTAATTCATCAATGAAAAAGGTTACCTTGGTAGGGGCCGAGACCATCCTGTCCAGTTTTAGCTTGCGGAGGGTCTGGACCTGCTGAGCTGTTGTAAGTGCCATCAGCATCACCACTTTGTAGGTGAGTTTAGCCAGTGGGAGTTCCGACACTGGTGACCAACTCCTGAGTAGGGACAACACTACCCCAATATCCCAGGTCACATAGTATCGTGGTCTAGGAGGGTTAGAATTGAAAATACCCCTCATGAGTTTTGACACCAACTGATGGGATCCTACTCCGATAGTGAGGTAGGATGATAATGCGCTTCTGGCACTATTGATGGCACTATAGCTGAGGCCCTCATCATAGTGAAGGCCGCGAGGAATTCCAGCACATCTTTGTCGTGGCAGAGTCGTAGGCGATATTAGTCGTCGAACAGAAGGCCTCCCATTTCCTTACATGGGTAAGGTACTGCTTCCTCGTGGACTCTCTGCGCGATGCCTTGACGATATCCATGGTCCTGTTCAACAGCCCGAATCCCAGCAAGGGTCTCTTCAGAACCTGCAAGCCAACAGGTTCAGATGACCACGGCACGGATGACTCTCCCCTGATATGGGATGTGTCAGTAGGTTCGGGCATTTAGGAACCTGCACCCATCGTTCCTTCACCATGTCGAGGACCACCGGGAACCATGGCTGTGTGGGCCAGTCGGGTATTATCAGAATCCCTGATGCAGAATCTAGCTGGATTTTCCACAATACCCGACTGATGAGGCAGAAAGGGGGAAATGCATAGAAGAACAGTTTCCCCCCATGTAGCGAGAACGCATCCATCGCCACTGCCCCAGTATCTGGTTCCCAAGAGACATATGTTGCTATCTGATGGTTCAACCTGGACGCAAAGAGGTTGATATCTGGTGTTCCATATTTGGCTATAATATTAGCAAATATTTGGGGGTTCAACATCCACTCGGTGTTGTCATTGAGTACTCGTGACCTGGTGTCCGCCACCGTATTAAGCTTACCCGGAAGGTATGTAGCTGAGATCCAAATATTTATTTCAATGCACCAGTGCCAAATTATATTTGCCAATTCATCACAAGATATCGACTTGATACCACCCATATGGTTTAAATATGCCACCACTGTGGTATTGTCTATCTGTAGACGGACATGCGTATGATGCATATTTGTGCAGTAAGCCGGCAATCCGTGAAATGCTCCCAGCATTTCCAAATAGTTTATTCCTCATGATTGGAGTAGTGTAGATTCGTGCAAATCCCATCTACCCCCACCACTGGTAGTGGTGTCGGTAGCTCCCCAGCCATGGGCGCTTACGTCGGTTTGCAACACGACTGAAGGGTTTGTAACTATGATGGGATTAAAACAATCTTGAATGCTACCAATCCACCATCATAGCTCATCTTTTGCTTTCTTTGGTAGCTGCATAGGTCTATCAAAATGCCCAGCATTGGTTTTTAGTGCTGAGATTTTTGCTCTTTGCAAATTTTGATAATGCAATGGTCCAAATCGTGCAGCTGGAAATGTAGCTACAAGTTTACCAATCACCTTGGCAGCATGTCGCATAGTCGGTTTTCTGGCACAAGCAAGGCTATTATAATATATCTGTTGCTTTATTCTCTGGGAAAGTGACAATCATATCATTAGTGTTAACTGTGAATCCCAGAGAGTCCATAATGACAGAAGAGTTTAATTTTGATTTGTCTGGATGGATGACGAACCCCAACTTTTGGAATAGTGACTTGGTGGCTGCCACAGCTAATTTAGCCAATTCCAAAGTTCTCCCCACAATCAGAATATCATCAAGATAGGTCATGATTATGTGGTTTTGTCTTCGTAGAGACGCCAACACTGGTTTTTAATATTTTAGTAAATAACCTGGGGACTGTTGTAAGTCCATTAGGCAATGCTTTATACTTCCATTGCTGCCCCATCCAGACAAATTTTAAATATTTCCGGTGATCTTTACGTATAGGTACTGAATAGTATGCATCTTTTAGATCGATGCAGGCCATGAAGTACCCTCTGGAAGTCAGTTGCTTGGCAGTTTCAAATGTTTCCATCTTGAAATGAGGATCTTGCACAAAAGTATTCAATTGAGTTAAATCAATTATGATGCGACATCCACCATCTTTTTTGGTTTTAGTAAAGATGTTAGATACAAATTCAAGAGGTTCATGTACCGTTTTCTCTATAACCCCCTTGGTATATAACCTAAATAGCTCTGCATGTCCTTCCGCTTTCTCTTTGTGAGAAAGTACAAATTTCCGGCTAGGTACATGTTGAGCTGGGGGAAGTTGTTTGTTTATGAATTCAATTTCGTAACCTCGAATACTGTGCAATATAAAAGTGTCAGAAGTTATAGAACTCCATGCATCCCCAAACAGACGCAATCTCCCTCCTACTAGTGAGGTTTTGCATGCAGCATTCCCAAGGGAACCAGACCCCTTACCTCCATGGTTACCGGTGGGGCTTGGTCTTCTGTCCTTTGTTCTTGGGTTGCTGTGGTGCTGGGGTGTGGGGTTGACACATTTTCCAGGCTGGTCGCTGTGGGCCTTGGCCTAAAAAAGGCCTCTGATGATAAGGGGCGACCTTAGGGTTTGCTCCCGTCACTCTGTCGGGTTGAACCCAGGGCCTGGTAGATGTTGCATATGGATGCTGCGGACGATACGCTGGAGGTCTGCCAGAGGAAGGCGGTTTTATCAACCCTACTGCTTTAACTTCCTCGTCCAGGTCTTTCACCTGTTTGGGCAGGTCATTACCAAACAACTGTCTTGGTGGTGACGTAGCGGTGGCCTTACACAAACCCGCAAATTTGGGATTGAGTGTAGGATGGATAGAGCTTTTCCGAAAGCAATTGATCTCATATTGGGTATTGCATAGCAGAGCGAATGCATCCTGCTGCTCTTCAGTCATGTCCATACCGTCGACTGACCTGGCAAATGAAGTGATGCCTGAGGTCATTAGTTTCAGGATTTTTTGAATTTTTCCCTGTGCCCTTATCCCAGGGCTGATGTTTCCCCATATGGGTGTGTTCACGGTAGGGACGTTCAGCGACACGCAATTTTCCGGGGCCATGTATTTGCTTGTGGTCTTCGAAATTACCTGTTCTTGGAATTGGTGTGTTGTCAGTTAGTTTATGCTGGCCGCTAGCCGCGGCTGAAGAGGTTGCCCTTTCTGGGATGGTTGAGCGAACTTAGACACCATCCCCAGAAGTTCCCCTTCTTGCATCCCTTTAGGTTCCCTTCTTGCATCTCTTTAGCCAACCCCTCTTTGAAGTCAGCTAATCCCTGACATCTTGCGCTCCCTACTGAGGAGGGAGAGATGTTGGACGGACCTGGTAATGGGCCTGTCGTGGACCTTGGTGATCCTTGGGATGCATGCTCCTGCTGGAGTAGGTCCCTCTGGAGCAGCTGCTCCATCATGCGCTCCATACGAGCAATGCGACCACCGTCGCTATCTGCGAATGGCAAGTCGTCTTCCCCAGACTCTGATGAATCTATGGGGCTCTTACCGTCAGTCCGCACCTCGTCGAGGTGATGTCTAAGGGACTGATACGATAGATGGTCGGTGCCAGCCGCTCCTGCGGGGCTACACGACTCCGGATCTGCCGCTTGGTCTGTGGTCTTCCGGACTGAAGCGGTGGAGAGTCGGTGCCTGCCGCTCCTGCGTGGCTACAGGACATCCGCGTGGGCTTGCCACCAGTCCGGGGTCTTCCGGACTGATACGGCGCAAAGTCGGTGCCTGCCTCTCCTACGTGGCTACACGACTTATGTTTGGTTTTGCCACCGGTCCGTAATCCAGCGAACTGAGGCGGTGGAGAGTTGGTGCCAGCCGCTCCAACGGGGCTACACGACTCTTGTGCTGGCTTGCCACCGGTCCGCTTCCCTGCGGACTGATGCGGTGGTAAGTTGGGGTGTGCCGTTAACCCGGGCCCTGTCTTCCGCATTTTTTTACCACTGGTCTGTTTCCGTACAGACTGAAGCGGTGGGGAGTCGGGGTCTTGGCTACCCTGATCCCGCGCAGTCCTACCGCCAGTATGCAGCTCCCTGGGCTGCTGCGGTGGAGAGTAGGGTCCTGTCGACTGAGCGGGGCTCCCCGACTTCCGCGCTGTTTTCCCGGCCCGTGGTACGGGTGCTGCCGGCTCTGCGGTCAGCTCCGGGGATGTTGGCCGCTGACTTCGCTCTGAAGTCCCGCGGTCCTGAAAGGCATGCTTGGACCCAGCCTTCTTTTTGCTTCTTCTCTCCATAAATTTCCTGTAGGATTTAATCAAATACAGAAAACTAACCAGCTCAAGTTTAATAAAAACTTACCTGAGGGTCCTTTTAAGCTGCCGGCAGAGGAGCGCGCCCCCCCCCCCCAGCTTGTCGACTGCAATGCGAGCGACGATATGTCGCGCATGAGTGCTGGCGGGGTCTTCACGAAGTCACACACGTGACTCCGAAGTAAAATAACTCTGACCGTGAAAGTGTCTGACATAGTTAACTTATTCTTCCCGTGTAGCATCAAAATGCTACAAAATTAAATGTGTGAAACATGTTGAGACACCTCAACATAAACGAGACACTTTGTAAGTGCAAGGTTTCTTGGAACAGCAAGTTACCTTCACCTCTCGAGATAATTGGATTCTGAAGGACATTAGAGTGTTGGACACATTGATTGTAATTCTGCTACAGAACCCCATTGCTGAGCTGGCGTGAATCATTGTATCATTAAAAAATACTGCCTGGACACAAGCCCTTCAGCCCACCGAGTCCATGTTGACGATAGACACAATATGCTGGAGTAACTTACCGGGACAGGCAGTATCTCTGGAGAGAAGGAATGGGTGACGTTTCGGTTCGAGGCCCTTCTTCAGACCCTTCTTCCCGATGAGAGTCCAAGTTGACCATCGTTCACCCATTCACACAAGTTCTAAGTTATACCGTTTTCTCATCTACTCCCTACATACAGTACCTGGGGCAATTTACAGAAGCTACATAACCTACAAACCCACACGTCTTTGGGATGTGGGAAGACACCAGAGCACCCGGAGGAAACCCATGCAGTCACAAGGAGAACGTGCAAACTCCACACAGACAGCAACGGAGGTCAGGATCGAACCCGAGTCTCTGGTGCTGTGGGCAGCATCTCTGCTAGATGTGCCACTGTGCTGCCCTATCTAAATTTTCTTAATAGGACACAAAGTGCTGGAGTAACTCAGCGGGTCAGGCAGCATCCCTGGAGAATATGGATAGGTAACGTTTTGGGTCGGCAGCCTTCTTTAGACTTTAGAGTCTGAAGACGGGTCCTGATTCGAAACATCATCTATCCATTTTCGTCAGGAATGCTGCCTGGCCCACTGAATTACTCCAGCACTTTTTGTCCTTCTTTGCACGCCAGCATTTGCAGTTCCTTGTTTCTAAATTTTCTTAATGTTCTTTTGAACAATTCATCTATTAGACGTTTTTAAAAATCCAAGGAAGAAATAGTGGCACAGCAGTACTTGCTGCTTTACAGCACCAAAGAGCCAGGTTTAATCCAACAGGTCCTATGGGTGCTGTCTGTATGGAGTTTGTACGTTCTCCCTGTGACCGTGTGGGTTTTCTCCGGGTGCTCTGGTTTCCTTCCTCACTCCAAAGACGTGCAGGTTTGTGGGGTTGGCTTCTGTGAATTGCCGCCAGTGTGTACGATATCGCGAGTGGTTGGTGTGATTGCTGGTTGTTATGGATTCAGTGGGCCGAAGGGCCTGTTTCTAAACTGTATATCTCAAAAATTAAACCTAAAATGGGTTTCATTCAGATTAAATTTCCAATCAGATAAGGCAGTGAGTGACACTTGAGAGCCAGGGTGGAGAGGAGCTGGCCAGAGGGAGACACGGGGTTAATCATGGAAGGCCTCATCACCCAGATTCAGTGGCCTTTACTTTACTCTAGTCTCTAGACCTTAGAGATACTGCGCGGACACAGGCCCTTCAGCCCATCGAGTGCACGCCGACCGGCGATCATCACTATCCTACATGATATGATACAATAGAACTTTATTTATCTGAGGAAGGAAATTAATCTGCCATCAGTCCTAAAACACAAGATACATGAAAGATGAAATTAAAGTGACGTGGAAAGGATTGGGGATGTGCAAAAATTGTAGAAGGGGGGTGGGGGTGAGGGGCCAGTCTCAGTCTATGACAGAAGGTGGAGGAGTTGTACAGTTTGATAGCCACAGGAAAAAAGGATCTCCTGTGGCGTTGTGTCCTGCATCTTGGTGGAACCAGTCTGTTGACCAAGTTGGCCAGCGTGTCATGGAGGGGGTAAGCTGTATTGTCCAGGATGCTCCACAGTTTGAGGAGCATCCTCCCCTCCAAGAGCACCTCCCATGAATCCAACCACACCCAGGACGGAGCCAGCCTTCCTGATGAGCTTGTTAATCCCGCGGCTTTAACCTTGCTGCCCCAGCACACGGCAGCGAAGAAGATGGCACTGGCTACCACCGATTGGTGGAACATCTGCAGCATCTCACTGCAGACGTTGAAGGAGCGGAGCCTTCTCAAAAAGTACAGCCGGCTCTGTCCCTTCTTGTACAAGGCCTCAGCGTTCCTGGGCCAGTGCAGTTTACTGTCCAGGTAAACTCCAAGGTATTTGTGCTCCTTGGTAAACTGCACACCCACACCATTGATGGAGACAGGGGACAAGGGTGTTCCCCTCCTCCTAAACCCCACCACTAACACTTTAGTCTTGTCGGTGTTGAGCTGCAGGTGATTCAGCCCACAACATTCAACAAAGTCGTGGACTACACCTATGTATTCAGCAAGGGACTAGGGACAATCAACTATTTTTTTTAAAGAAGTCAATTAACCTGCAAACCTGTACATCTTTGGAATGTGGGAGGAAGCCGGACACCCGGAGGAAACCCACGCGGTCACGGGGAGAACGTACAAACTCTGTACAGACAGCACCCATAGTCAGGATCCAACCCAGGTCTCTGGCACTGTGAGGCAGCAACTCTACCGCTGTGTCACTGTGCTGGCCTGTTCTGTGTGTGAAGCCACTCTGATCTTGTGCAGAGTTTCAGAGCTTTTGTTCACTGATGATGTGAATTAGCACTTCTGACCTTTAAAAGAACTTGTGCGTTTGACCTTTAAAAGCTGCGGTAGTATTTACACATAAAAGCACTTTATTTTCCTGTCAGCCTACATTTTGTGCTGCCTGCATCATGGATGATTACAGCACGGAAACAGGTATTTTGGTTGCTAAGCCTATTTCACCCATCCAGCACCCATTCGCACCAATCTTTTTTTATTTTTACCAGGTTTAACTCAAAATCCACCGCTCACTTGGGCCATTTCAGCGGCTAATTAACCTACTAACTTGCATGTCTTTGGGATTCGGTGATAGGGCATGGAAACAGGCCCTCTGAGTTCATGCCAGCCATCAATCACACTCGTTCTATGTTATCCCACATTCTCATCCACGCCCGACATGCTAGTGGCAATTTTATAGCGGCCATTTAACCTACAAACCCACATGTCTTTGGGACGTGGGAGGAAACCAGAGCACCCGTAGGAAACCCACATGGTCACAGGGAGAACGTGCAAACTCCATACAGGCTACAACCGAGGCCAGGATCAATGCCAGTTCTCTGGCACTGTGAGGTAGCAGCTCTACCACCCTTTTCTGACACACTTTTGTCTCCTTTTCATATCTAGTCTTTGTTACTTATTCCACCCATCTGCAAATCAAACCCCCCCCTCACCTGTGTCCACCTATCACTCGCTCGGCTTCGTCCCGCCCCCACCTCTATATTCCAGCTTTCTTCCCCCAACTGCAATAAATCTGAAGAAGGGTCTCGATTCGAAACATTGCCTGCCATTCCCTCCCCAGATGCTGCCCGACCCGCTGTTTCTCCAGCACTTTGTGTTTTGCTCAAGATCCCAGCGTCTGCACTTCCTTGTGTCTCCAGTAGTCAAGAACTCTTCCACCTCAATGTTACTGTGAAAAGCTTTTGTTTAGTTTATTGTCATCTGTACCGAGGTACAATGAAAAACATTATAAAGTAAAAAGCAATGTTAAAGCCCCTGTCCCACTGTACGAGGTAATTCACGAGTTCTCCCGAGTTTTCCCCTGATTCAAACTCGGAGAATGTCCGTAGCGGGTCCGTAGGAGTTTGTGAATGTCTCGTAGCGGCTCGTAATGCTAACGGTAGGTACTCGGGACATCCGGTAAACTCGTGACCTTTTTTCATCCCTATAAAAATGTTTAGTGCGAGATAACGTCCAGTAAAGTCCGATTAAAGATAGTTTGAAGGTCTCCAATGTGGTAGCTGGTGGATGGTAGGTCAGGACCGCTCTCTAGTTGGTGATAGGAAGGTTCAGTTGCTAGATAAGTGTGAACCTTTTGAACAATGCAAACCTTTCCTGACAAGAGGTAACTGAATGAGGTGTAGAACAATTCTCTTTGACATTTGCAGCAATTTAAGAATGTTACAACCAATCTAGAAAACTAAACTTACCTGTAGGAATTTAACTGTGCTAATGATTTTGATGAACAGTGTCTCAGATGCTCCTTAATACCTGCAGAGGGCGCTCTAGTGCCTATTTCCACCATGATTATCAAGCATTTTACTACACACAAAAAGATGGTTCCAAATAGCTTTTCCCTCTCAAGGTAAAAGTTAAAGAGTTTCAAGGAAGTTTACACCTGAGAAACAGGCTATTCGGTCCTCCATTACTCTGGTGGCTCCTTGTTTGGGCAACTCCAAATTAATCTTCAGCCTTATATAGAGTCATACATCATGGAAACAGGCCTTTTGGCCCAACATATCCATGCTGACCAAGGTGCACCATCTAAGTTAGTCCCGTTTGCTCGCTACTGGCCCATACCCCACTAAACCTTTATTATCCATGTACCTGTCCAAATGTCCTTTAAATATTATTATAGTACCAGCCCCAACTACCTGCTCTGGCTGCACGTTCCATACACCCACCACCCTCTGTGGGAAAAAGGTACTGCTCAGCCACCTATCTTTCCCTCACATCTTAAACCTACGTCCAATGGTTCTTAATTCTTCCTGCTCTGGGTAAAAGAGTGTACATTCACCCTATCTAGTCCCCTCATGATTCTGTATTCCTCTGTAAGATCGCTCCTCAACCTCCTGCGCTCCAAGGAATTAAGTCCAAGCCTGCCCAACCTCTCCCTGTAGCCCAGGCCCTCGAATCCTGGCAACATCCTTGTAAATGTTCTCTGCACACTCTCCAGCATCATGAGTTCTTTCCTATAGCAGGGTGGCAAAAGCTGAACTCAGTACTCCAGATACGGCCTCACTAACGTCTTGTCCAACTGTAACATAATGTCCCAACTTTTGTTTTAATTTCCCTGCCTGGTGAAGGGCAGCATGTCTAAACCCTTCTACACCACACTGCTGCTGCCACTCGTAAGAATTTCATTGTTCCGTTGTCAGTACGTATGACAATTAAATACAACATGACACAGTGTGGGGTAACTCAGCTGTCAGGCAACAACCCTGGAGAACATGGCTAGCTTAGTTTAGTTTATTGTCACTTGCACTGAGGAATAGTGAAAAGTTTTTGTTACCTGTTATCCAGTCAGCGGAAAACTATGCATGATTACAATTGAGATGTCCACAGTGCACAGATATATGATAAAGAATTATAGAAACTTACAAAATTCTTAAGTTGGACAGGCTAGATGCAGGAAGATTGGTCCCGATGTTGGGGAAGTCCAGAACAAGGGGTCACAGTTTAAGGATAAAGGGGAAGTCTTTTAGGACCGAGATGAGAAAAACATTTTTCACACAGAGAGTGGTGAATCTGTGGAATTTCATTTCGGAGTCACGTGAGTGACTTCGTGAAGAGCCCGCCGGCGCGCATGCTCGACATATCGTCGTAACGCGTTGCTGCGACGGCTGGCGGTGGAGCGCGCTCCTCGCCAGCCCTTCATCAGGGAACCACTAAGGTAAGTATCCTACCTTAAGTTGGTGGTTCTTGTTGTGTTTTGTTTTCACAGCAAGGACATGGATGGGAGCGTTAAAGGCCGGAGAACGTCTGGACGAGGTCGCCGGTCTACAGTCCCGGAGCCAGTGATATCGGCGGTACCTGCAGCGCAGGCCGGGACAGGGGCGGAAATGTCGGTGAGCCCTGTGTTTTACAGGTCCGGATCCGCCAGCACACCACAGCTCGGAGAAGTTCGACGAGGAGGAGTGTGGTGTGCCGCCAGAGCAGGAGGATCCTGCCATGGCAGTCAGGTCGTCAGCAGGCTTGCTGGCGGCCTCGAGCAGAAGGGTGTGTGCGGCTGCATGGCCCTTTTCACCCAGCCCTCCGCGGAGGGGAAGGGCAGGAGCCCGGAAGTCTAACCCTGTTGGGGCTAAGGCTTTACCTGCCACCGAGGAGCGGTCAGGTTCCAGGGCGGGACCCGGGGCGGCTGTGAGGTCCAGTCCACGCCCCCCAACTCTCGACGCCGGGACGGGTCGGTTGAGTCGGGTCTCGTCGCGGTCGCCGAGCCCCCCATGGATGGGTGGGCGAGACCATGCGTCGGCGAGGTCCACGACGTGGGCTGCCGGCAAGCCTGCGCGGGCTTCGGGTATCCAGGCTGCGGCTGGTGCCAACATCACGCCGCAAGTGTCCTTAGTGGCAGCGGCGTCCGCTCCCGCTAAACGGAGGCGGTTGAACACGCCCGCGCAGGAATCGCGCAGTTTCGCTTCGGCGGCTGCTAGCGACGACTACCGGCACCGGGTGGGCCTCGATGAGGTGCGGGCCGATGATAGCGGCCCCGGCCATTTTTCAGAGCCGGAGGACTCCGACCACCTGAGTGTTCAGGGTGAAGGGCGTATTGACCGGATGGAGCGGCTGCTGGAGCTCCTGTTTCACGGTCAACAGCAGCAAGCGTCCAGCAGCGACAGGCACAGGGCTGTTTCACCAACTTCCACCATCAGCCTGGAGCAGCAGGAAGAGGAGGTTTTGGTTGATCCCATCCCACCTCCGTCAGATTTACCAGCGGAGGGCCTTCTCGAAATTGGCAGCCACAGTGGACTTCCTCAACAACCATCAGCTCCAGGAGGAGGTTCTCATTCAGGCCATGAGCCGTCACAAGGCTCCATCCAACTGCAACTCCCTCAACGTGCCTGTGGTCAATACGCCGATATGGGGCAACATCAGTGCGGCTATCCGTCAACAGGAGCTGAAAATTCAGCGGATCCTGAAGCTCCTCACGGCCGGTATTACCGCCTTTGTGCGGTCAGTTGATGGGGATGACTTAAATTTGGACCAGGAGGATGCTCTGGCTCTATTGTGCGCAACTCAACATGATTGCAGGGTTGTGCAAACCACCGCCGCCGCCGCCGCCCCGTTAGCTCTTTGGCGACGATCTCTCTAAGAGGGTCAAAGAGCTTGACGAACAAGCCAAAACGGTGGGACTCATGCGCCCTCACGGTGCCCCCACGCCGTCGAGCTCGAAAGCTCCGCTTGTTCGACCACGAGGGTCTGCCAGCACCTCTACGAGGACCTACCCTCCAGCTCCACCCCGTTACCAACCGCCCCAGCACCAGGGGGCTTTTTTAGGACAAGGTCGGCAGAAACCCTGGTGGAAGATAAGGACGCCGCGCCCTCAAGCCAACCCAGCACCTCCACGTCCACCCACATGTGTCAAGGACCGCCGGTAACCGCGGAGGTGTGGCGGTCTGGTTCTCTTTTTTCTCTTTGTTTAACCTCACATGTTGGTAGGCGCCTTCGGTTCTTTTTGGGTGCATGGGGTGATATTACTGGTGATGAGTATGTGTTACGAAATGTTCAGGGTCACAGCATTGAGTTTCTTAATGGGGACATTCCTCCATCCCAGCACAGGCCTGGTCGTACATTTAAATTGTCTGCTGCAGAACAGGCAGCAGGCTATAAGGAAATTTTGAGGCTAGAGCAGAAGGGAGTGATAGAGAATACGGTTCATGAGCCCGTGGAATTTGTTTCCAATATATTCACTCGACCTAAGAAGGATGGAGGCTGTCGGGTCATTATTGATCTGACTAGTTTAAATACTTTTGTAACATATACTCATTTCAAAATGGACACTTTTGAAACAGCCAAATCATTGATTTCACATGGTTGCTTTATGGCATGCATTGATTTATAAGATGCGTACTATACTGTATCCATTCAAAAACATTATAGGAGGTTTCTGAAATTTATCTGGATGGGTCAACTCTGGCAAAATAGGGCTTTGCCCAATGGGCTTACCACAGCCCCTCGATTATTCACTAAATTGGTGAAGCCAATTATGGCTTATTTACGACAACGACATCATATAGTAATGGCCTATTTAGATGATATCTTAATTGTGGGCCACACCCTGGAATTGGCTCAACAGGGTGTTGCAGCTGCAGTCAATTTATTTCAGCAGCTGGGATTCATTGTCCATCCAGCCAAATCAAAGTTCTGCCCCTCCCAGGTAATTGATTATCTGGGGTTTACGGTGGACTCTATTCGCATGAGGGTCACCATACCACTTAATAAGGTTGAGGAGGTCACCCAGGTGTGTCAAGGTTTCATCACCACTGGTATACCATCGATTCGTCATACAACTACAGTAATTGGCAAACTTGTAGCATTGTTTCCGGCAGCCCGATATGGGCCTTTGCATTATCAGAATTTGCAAAGGGCCAAGATCGCTGCGTTAAGACAGCACACTGGTCATTATGATCGACCAATGCAGCTGCCGCCTGAAGCGACGGATGAGTTACGATGATGGGTGCGCCACATTAGTAACTTGTTTAAGCCTATCATTGAGGCTAATCCGGTGGTATACTTGCAAACTGATGCGAGCTCTTATGGCTGGGGAGCTACGGATCATTCCTCTAGTTGCGGGGGCAGATGGGATACCCTTGAGGCTACTATGTTGTTTTCACAAGGGATCAACTATTTGGAGCTACTTGCAGCATTCCACGGACTTCGTGCTTATTGTTTCAAGGTTTGGGGCACATGTCCATCTCCAAATAGACAACACCACAGCGGTGGCATATTTAAACCATATGGGCGGTACCAGGTCAGTTTCATGTGATAAATTGGCTAACTCAATTTGGCTCTGGTGTGTTCAGAGAGACATTTGGATTTCAGCTACGTATTTGCCAGGTGAGCTTAATACTGTGGCGGACGCCAGGTCACGCAAGTTCAATGACAATATTGAATGGATGTTGCATCCTGAAATTTTTACCAAAATCACAGCCAAATTTGGGAAACCGGATATTGACCTTTTTGCGTCCCGGTTGAACCATCAGGTACCAACCTACGTTTTGTGGGAACCAGACCCTGGGGCTATGGCGCTAGATGCATTCTCGCTGGACTGGGGGAATTGGTTTCTATGCATTCCCCCCGTTTTGCCTCATCAGTCGGGTATTACGAAAGATTCAGATGGATGCAGCTAAGGGCATCCTTATTATACCCGACTGGCCTACACAGCCGTGGTATCTGGTGGTCTTTGACATGCTCAGTGAGCCTTGGGTCCTTTTGAAGGGTTGCCCAGAATTTAGTTACTCACCCTGTCTCAGGGGAGCCACATCCCTGCCATGGCTATTTGCATTTGTTGGCTTGCAGGTTTTGAACAGGCCGTTAGCCCAATACGGCCTCTCAACTCGGACCATGGATACCATTGCGGCGTCGTGTCGAGAGTCAACAAGGCGAAGATACCGCTCACATATCAAGAAGTGGGAAGCCTTCTGCAGCCGCTCTCGCATCACGTACGATGCCGTGACTATAACCGACGTCCTGGAATTCCTCGCGGGGTTGCACCATGATGAACACTTAAGTTACAGTGCCATCAACAGCGCCAGGAGCGCGCTGTCATTCTACCTCAGGATTGAGGTGGGATCCAACAGGCTAGTGTCCAGGCTCATGCGGAGTATATTCAATATGAATCCGCCTACACCACGCTACAATATCACCTGGGATGTCAGGGACGTTTTAACCCTGCTCAGGACGTGGTCCCCCATGGAAGGGCTCCAGCTGGACAAACTCACCATGAAGCTGGTGATGTTGCTAGCGCTGACTTCAGCACAGAGGGTACAGACACTCCATAAACTACGTGTCGACAGAATGATGTCTACCCCTACAGAAGTAGTCTTCTTCGCTGATGAGCTACTAAAGCAGCATAGACCTGGGTGCACAGGGCTGCAGCTGAAGTTCCCGGCATACCCCGCAGATGCTAGGCTGTGTTTAGCCTCCCATATCCGTCACTACGTCAAGGTGACGGCAGGCATCAGAGGAATGGAGAGATACCTGCTTGTCACTCATAAAAGACCTCATCATCGAGTGACAGTCCAGACGATATCCAGGTGGCTCCGGGTCGTCTTGGGTAAGTCAGGTATCGACACTAATGTGTTCACGTCTCATTCCACCAGGGCTGCATCGACGTCGGCGGCGAGGGTCATGGAGGTGCCCATGGACCATATTCTCGCCACAGCAGGATGGGCTAATGAAGCTGTGTTTCAGCGATTTTATAACAAGCCTGTTGCTGCTCCTCTACAGTTCGCGGAAGCCGTGCTGTATGCAGGTCGAGAACGTGGAGGTGTCCCCGCATGAGGGGTTTGTTGATTTGTTGTTAATAAATATGCTCTTGTTTTACAGTATGAACTATTTGAGCAA
The DNA here is from genome assembly GCA_963514005.1 of Raja brachyura. The sequence continues at coordinate 23,884,745 of OY740800.1, forward strand.
GTTTGTTCCTCCCATCCATCCCTGCTAGTGGTGTGACAGCATGGACGTGGTCCAGGGTGTGTAATCACAGAAGCTTTGACGTCTTCACGAAGTCACTCACGTGACTCCGAAATGAAATAGTAAGATTGAACGAGAACTTACCAGTTCGAAGGTTGATCGTTATTTCATGAGGAGTCGCGGTGAGGGATTTCGTGCCCTCCACGCCCAACCCTCAATCACCTTCACCTGGTAATTCGAGTTTCTTTCATCTTACTATGCCAAGTCATTTCTGTTACTGGTTTCTGTGATTCCACACTGCTACTTTGAAGAATGTCGAGCATGCGCGCCGGCGGGCTCTTCACGAAATCCCTCACCACGACTCCTCATGAAATAACGATCAACCTTCGAACTGGTAAGTTCTCGTTCAATCTTACTATTCTCTGCCACAGAAGGTAGTTGAGGCCAGTCCATTGGCTATATTTAAGTGGGAGTTGATGTGGCCCTTGTGGCTAAAGGGATCAGGAGGTATGGAGAGAAGGCAGGTACAGGATACTGAGTTGGATGATCAGCCATGATCATATTGAATGGCGGTGCAGGCTCGAAGGGCCGAATGGCCTACTCCTACACCTATTTTCTATGTTTCTATGTTTGTATGATAAAGGGAATAATGTTTAGTGCAAGATTAAGTCCAGTAAAGTCCTATTAAAGATAGTCCGAGGGTCTCCAATGATAGGAGACGTTTCGGGTCGGGATGCTTCGTCGTGACAATTAAACACTTTTGACTTGGATTTCTGACATTGTAAACAGTCTTGAGTTCACTGACAAGTGGTAGTGTTTAGGCAGATTTGACGAGAAGGTGGGGAAAACAGGTTAGTGAGAAAACGAGTGGGAGGGCAGGGATGGAATTGATGCATGGGCTAGCATTGGAAAGAATGGTCTTCATCCATGCCAGTGGAACCATGGAATTTGCGGAAAAGACTCAAAGCACTGGAGCAATTCAATGGGTCAGGCAGCATCTTTGGAGAACATGGGTAGACAACGTTTCAGCTCAGGACCCTTCTTCAGATTGGAGGAACTGCACCTCATATTGTACTTGGGTACCTTACAACTCAACGGTATGAACATTAAATTCTCCAATTATAGGTAACTCATCACCCCTTTCCCCTTCCGCAGTCCCCTGCCATCTACATCCTTTCCTCTGGCTTCACATTTTGCGCATCATCTCTCTTTATCACACAGTCTGTGGACTTTTCCTGTCTCTGCCACTCACCTGTATCCACCTATCACTTGCCAGATGATGTCCCACCCCTTTCTCTTCCAGCTTTCTCCCGGATACGAATAGAGCCCACAATGGTCCATTGTTGGCTGGGGAAGATGTGATAACAAGAGGGATACTAGTGGGACGAATAGGGTGGGGGATTTGTTATGGCCTTTTCTCGTCTCTAGTTCACTCCCCGAATTCCCCCACCAACCCCCCCACCCCCTTTCCCCCACACCCACCCACCTCTACTTTCAGTCTGAAGAAGGGATCTACCTAAGATAGACATAAAAAGATAGACATAAAAAGCTGGAGTTACTCAATGGGACAGGCAGCATCTCTGGAGAGAAGGAATGGGTGACGTTTCGGGTCGAGACCCTTTTTGTGTCTATCTTTGGTTTAAGCCAGCATCTGCACTTCCTTCCTACACAAGGGTTCTACCTATTCTTTTTCTCCAAAGATGCTGCCTGACCCGCTGAGTTACTCCAGCATTTTGTGTCTATCGTCGGTATAATCCAGCATCTGCCGTTCCTTCCTACACATCCACTTCAACGCCGTAAATGAACACTGCGGTATGTGTACCGCTTTGCTTCCTGAAGTTTAAATTGGCATCATGGTCAGCACAGACATTGTGGGCCGAAAGGACTGTTCCTGTGCTGTCCTGTGTACTCTAAGAGAAACAAAATTCCCAACATCTCATCTCCAACGTTCCTTAACGGGTAGTTATCCAATTTCCCTTTCAGGGCTCCCTGTGTACCCACTCCAACAATCCTGACAGGTGACAAAGCTTTGCATTGTTCCGCTGCCTGCCTGTCTTGTCTTTTACAGGAATGATTTCTGCAGCAATTATCATTATTATCAGAGCCACTGAAAGTGTAGAAGCTTTATTATATATTCTGAATATGCCACAAACGCTGACCCTCTCAGCGGTAAGTGGCCACAATAGCATTTTGAAAAAGTATTCACAGAAGAGGTGGATTAAGGTGCAACAAAGCCCATTATAAACCCTTTTAATTAGACCTGGGAGCTAAAAGCATTAAAAGTCAATGAATGGAGGATTTCTGAAAACACTTACTGTAGGTCTACATTTATTTCTCAGCTGAGTCAATGACGAATTGATTAATATTCTCTGATTACGACTCAATAAATAACACCGCCATCCTAAATTCATCTGCTGAGGCTCCTGCCGATTCTATCATTGTCCATGTTTTCGAAGGGAAGGGTTTTTTGTGCATTATAGCAGATTATTGAAGATTCTCAGTGCCAATTAATAAGGGGTGGTAAGGTTACTGCGCCACAGAGACCCGGGTTCGATCCTGACTACTACGGGTGGTGTCTGCGCAGAGTTTGTACTTTCTTCCTGTGACCACGTGGGTTTTCTCCGGTTTCTCCAGTTTCTTCCCACATTCCAAAGACATGCAAGTCTGTAGGTAAATTGGCTTCTGTAAATTGTAAATTGTCCCTAGTGTGTAGGATAGAACTAGTGTAGAGGCCGACTTAGTTGGGCCGAAGGGCCTGTTTCCACACTTTAAACTAAACTAAACAAAGTCATTTATTCATTTCCACCGGGTGGCGCCGTCAGCAATGGCAACCTCGCCAACAGTCTATCTGTCCCTTCGTCCTTTTTGTTATTTTCAGTATGTTTTAAAAGTATGTGTTAATGTTCTCTGGTTTGTTTTATGTAGGGGTTGGGGAAGGGGGGTCGGGGGTTGGGGGAAACTTTTTTCAATCTCTTACCTTGCCGGAGATGCGATTTTTTCCGGATCGTATCTCCGGTCGCTCTGCGGCCTAACATCATGGAGCTGGCGGCCTTGCTTGAGTCTGACTCGAGACTGAGCCTAAGCGCGGGGCCATGGACTTACCATTGGAGCCTGCGATCCTTTGCCTGGGATCGATGCTCCAATTCAACATCGAGGTGCTCACATGTCGGCAAGCTCCAAAGGCGCAGGAGGTTCGACTAGCCCCGACCCGGGGTCAGATCGCCCGGCACGGGGAGCTGAGATGCCCCCGATGCGGGAGCTTGATCGCCCCGATGCGGAGGGGCTCGACCGCCGGCCGCGGGAGCCAAGATAGCCCAGACAACGGAAGGTTCGAGTGTCCCGGCCGCGGGAGAACAAAGAAGGGACAATGATTGAACTTTTTTTGGCTTCCATCACGGTGAAGAATGTGGGGAGTCGCTGTGGTGGATGTTCATGTTAAAACTTGTTGCTCTTTATTGGTATGACTGTATGGCAAATCAAATTCCTCGTATGTTGCAAAACATACATAGCTAATAAAGTACTATTATGATTACTATGATTATGATTATGATTATTCAATAAAAAATACAAAAGTGGGGCTTAGAGACATCTGGGGCTATGTTCCCCTGGAGGTTTAGAGTACTGGTTACTTGTCATCTGATTCGGAAGAAGGGTGAGACCATAGCAGGAACTGAAACAGAGAAAAATAAATTAACCTTGGCTTTTCGACAAAATTATATCCTTTGTAATAAAAGTAGAAATGCAAGAAGCGTACAGCAGATCAGACAGTACCGGTGTAGACAGATGGGTCATAATTCAGATTGATGACTGTAATCATATGGGAAATTTGGAATATCACAGTTTTATAAACCAGGAAACAGATAACAACCTGTCACCTGTGATCTTGCAGAGATACAGACCATCTTGCTTAATTTAACTTCAAACCAGTTTGTGTATCTTACCCTCATCACCATTTCCTCTGGCATACTGTGTAAATCACATACACACACACAGAGAAAAAAACACACACATGGACTCACAAAAGAAATTGCACCCACACACATAAAAGAAAGGGCACAGACCCACACACACACACAGAATAAAGCACACACGCACACAGAAAAAAACACACAAGGACACACAAAAGAATGCGCACACACATATTCACACACACAGACGCGCACACACATATTCACACACACAGACACACACACACACATTCACTCACACACATTCATGCACAAGCATACAATGCACACAGTAAAACATGCACAAAGGCATACAATACACACACACACACGGAAACCATTTAGACACATGCACACAGAGACACGCACAAACAACCTTTGCACACATGGATATACAAACACAAACCTCATAGATGCAAACACACACACACACACACACACACACTCACACACATGCATACATCCCACACATATGGGGTTTATAGTGTCCATTTTGTATTCACTATAGTTGCATAGTGTTTGCTTTGAAGTTGCTTTTCAGCTCTCAATGTTCACTGTATTTTCTCAGTATGTAATCAGTGCACTATTCACGGACTAATAACGAATAATCTCAAGGGGTTTATCTACTTCCACAGATAGTATTTATTTTAATTTTTGCTCTCTGCCGTGCAAAGACAGTTTGCCTCAGTGTCTCCATTCAGCGTCCTCGGCAGTCCTTGTTGCTCATCACAAAGTCTAATGAGTACGCCTGAATGCCAGACACAGCCTCGAAGCTAAGAGCCGGGGCGAAGCGGTGCTGAAAATAGACACAGCCGCCTGGTAACCGAGTTTGCATTGGCCGACGAAGGGATCTTAGCAGCCAATGAGCGACCAAGCCCGAGAACAAAAACACTTCATTGTGTAGAGGGGCGGCTCGGTAGGTTCAAACAAAGCGCCTTGAGGTTTCACAGGGTAATAATGTCGTTTGTTTTGCAGCTGGGTTGCAAAAAAAATAGACTCACAGGCAAGAGGAAAGAGTGCGGACAAGTCAGGAAGGAATGTGGTGTGTTTGCTTTTGGGTTGAGATAGGGTTTAAGCCAACAGCTGTCTGTTTCCTCAGTAAAGCTCAGAACACAAAGAAGAGTTTAGTTTTTAGTTTGGTTTAGAAATACAGCGTGGAAACAGTCTCTTCAGCCCACCGGGTCCGCGCCGACCAGCAATCCCCGTACACTAACACTATACTACACGCTAGAGACAATTTACAATTTTCACCAAGCTAATTAACCTAGAAACCTGCACGGCTTTGGGGTGTGGGAGGAAACCGGAGCACCTGGAGCAAACCCCACATAGGTCACGGGGAGACCGTACAAACTCCATACAGACAGCACCCGCAGTCAGGATCAAACCCGGGACTCTGGCGCTGTGAGGCAGCAACCCTAACTCAGCGTCACCAAGATGTACAGCGTGGAAACAAGACCTTTGGCCACCGAGTCCATGCGGACCAGTAATCGCGCGTATAGTGGTTCTATGTTATCCAACCTTCGCATCATACACACTACGGTCAATTTACAGAAACCAATTAAACTACAAACTCACACTCTTTTGGGATGTGGGAGGAAACTGGAGCACCCAGAGAAAAAAGGGAACCCAGAGGAACACGGAGTCGCAGGGAGAATATACAAACTCTAACCAGGCCTTTCTGACTATGGGTGCTGCCTGTATGGAGTTTGTACGTTCGCCCTGTGACCCCATGGGTTTTCTCTGGGTGCTCTGGTTTCTTCCCACTTTCCAAAGATGTACAGGTTTGTAGCGGAGCTAGACACAAAGAGCTGCAGATGCTGGCTTATACAAAAGATAAACACTAGTGCTGGCACAACTCAGCGGGTCAGACAGCATCTCTGGAGAAAAAGGATGGATTCCGTTTTGGGTCGGGACCCTTCTTCAGACCTGAAACGTAAAACGTCCCAACGTAAAACATTACTCTTTTTTTTTCTCCAGAGATCCGACTTGAACGGCTGAGTTACACCAGGTTTGAAGGTTAATTGACTTTGGTAAAATTGAAAGTTATACCTAGTGTGCAGGATAGACCTTAGACTTTAGACTTTAGCAGGGGTTCACAACCTTTTTTGTCCCGTTTACCCCTGGCAACTTTAATAGCAAATAACAATGTTATTTCACTTATTTATGAACAACTACTGATGAGCAGACTGGTATACCAGAATCAAACACAGTCAATGAGAAAAACTATGTACAAATCCAGAATCAACAAATTTACCCGCTGGGTAGGCAAAATTTACCCTCTGGGGTAAATTTACCCCAGGCTGGGAACCCTTGCTTTAGAGATACAGTGCGGATACAGGCCCTTCAGCCCACCGAGTCCACACCGACCACCAATCCCCGAACACTAGCACTATCCTATTCACTTTACAATTTACAATTTCTTACTGATGCCAATTAACTTATAAACCTGTACATCTTTGGAATGTGAGAGGAAACCGGAGCACCCGAGGTCAGGATTGAATGCGGTCTCTTACACTGTGAGGCAGCACCTCTACTTCTTTGCCACTCTGCCGCCCTAGTGCTGCGATAATGTTAGTGTCCCTAATATGTAGGATAGTGCTAGTGGTAGGCACGGACTTGGTGGGTCGAAGGGCCTGTTTCCGTGCTGTATCTCTAAAGTCCAAAGTAAAAAAAACTCCCTTCAACCTTCTTTGTGTTTCCAAGTTATGATCTCAGCTCTGACACATGACAAATAGTTCCAAGGTCGTACTCTCCTCAGACCCCGCAAGATAAAGCGTGAGCAAACATCTAGTGTGGGTGTGGGAGCTGGGTTGAATTACAAACAATTGCCTCGTTCATGGAGTTTAAACTTATGCAACTTGGAGAGCCTTTATTGAAACAATGATTTGAATTGTAAAAGCTGCAAGATGGGGAAATAAATTTCTTTCTTAAAAGCTTAATAATCTGATTATTCAGATGTATATCGGCATATGCATTTCACATGAATGCCCATAGTGGGAATTATAAGTACCAAGTAATGCAGATATTAAAATGATGATGTCTGCTGTGGTTAATAGGATTCTTCATAATATCGAGCATAGATTCACCAGATTGACTCATAGGGCTTATATTCTCACAAGAATTTAGAAGGATGAGAAATGGTCTCATTGCAGCATTAATGATCCAGAGAGGCACTGACTCCGTAGAAGCTACTACAGCATTGTTAGTTGATTTTAGAGATACAGCACAGAAACAGGCACATCAGCCCACCGAGTATACATCCACCAGTGATCCCCATACACTAACACTATTTCATTTCGGAGTCACGTGAGTGACTTCGTGAAGAACCCGCCAGCACGCATGCGCGACATATCGTCGCTCGCATTTGCAGTCGACGGCTGGATGAGGAGCGCGGCTCACCACCAGCCCTCATAAGGACCAACTCAGGTAAGTATAATCAACCTTGAGCTGGTTGGTTTGTCTGTTAGTAATTTTTTCCTACAGAGAAACATGGACAGAAGAAGTAAGGGCCGCAGGACGTCCGGAAGGATCTGCAGGCCACCAAGCCCGGAGCTCCCTTCTACAGCGCCCGCTGGAAGGACCGGGAAAAAGGCGCGCAAATCGGGGAGCCCTGTAATCACAGGACCCGAATCACCGGCACAGCTGAGCTCTAGCGGGGTTCCCGCAGAGCAAGAAGTCGGAATAGCGCCGGAGCAGGTGGACCCTGACTCCATTTCCCTCTCGCCAACTGGATCATTGGCAGAGGCGAGCAAAAAAGGTTTACGTGCTGCTGCACAACCCTTCTCCCTGAGCCCTCATAGTAGGGCCAGGGATAGAGCTCGAGAACCTAGCCCTTTTCGGGCAGAGGGTTCACCAGGTGCCCCTAGATTGCGGCCTGGTGTAGCAGCGAGACCTGAGTCCACTGGCAGACCAAGGAGGGCCAGTAGAGACTCACCACCTAGTCGGACCAGGAAGAGTCACACAGGTGGAGGCTCGCCACGGTCACCGCTTCCCCCGCGGGGGGATGGACGGGACCGTACGCCGTCTGGGTCCAGAAAAAGGACAGTCGGCAAGCCCGCGCGGATGTCGGGTCACCACGCCGAGGCGTCGGGTGCCGACTTATCACCGCATATGCCCACGGAGGCAGCCGGATGCAGCTCAGCCAAAAGGAGGCGTATGAGCAGATCCGCGCGGGAGTCGTTCAGTATCGCTGAGGCGGCTGGAAGCGACTTACCGTCACGGCACCGACATTACCTCGACGAGGTACGGGCCGATGATAGGAGCCTCAGAAGTTCCTTCGGGCATGAGGACTCTAATCGCCCATTCATGCATGATGAAGGGCGCATAGACCGGATGGAGAGGATAATGGAACAACTCCTGCTTAATCAAAGACAGGAAGCCCACAGTTCCAGGGGACTTATGGACATATCCCCATCATCTATGGGCATATCCCCATCATCTATGGGCCTCATGCCAGAAGAGGAGGAAATTTTGGTACATGCCCCAGTTGCACCTGAAGTTCCCCAGGAAGAGCTCCTGGACGTGGCAGCCAAGTTTGGATTACCCGTTTCATCGGGCCAACCCCTCGATACCAAGCTGGCTGCTACCATTGATTTCCTCACGAATCATCAACTACAGGAGGAGGTCCTTGCGAAGGCCATGGATAGACACAAGGCGCCGGGCAATTGTAATTCACTCAATGTGCCTACAGTCAACATGCCGATTTGGGGCAATATCAGCCCGGGCATTCGCACTCAGGAAGTAAAATTACAGAGGATCCTGAAGTTGCTCACATCTGGGATTACTGCGTTTGCAAGGTCGGTGGATGGAGTGGACTTGAGCATCGATCAGGAGGATGCACTGGCTCTACTTTGCAACACGCAATACGAAATTAATGCTTTTAGGAAAAGTATTATCAAGCCGACATTAAACCCCAAATTTGCGGGGTTATGTAGAGCACCTCCAACGCCACCACCCAGACAGCTATTCGGTGAAGACCTCCCGAAGCAGGTCAAAGACCTAGATGATCATGCCAAAACAGTGGGTCTGATGAGGTCACACCCCGTGACCAGACAGACGGCCAAGAAAACACCATATTTCAGGCCACGAGGTCCCACCGATAGGCCAGCAAGGACCTACGTTCCAGCGCCTCCTATGTACCAACAGCCTCAACAGCCCAGGCCTTTTTTAGGGCAGGGCCCTCAACGGCCAGCATGGAAAATGCGGTTTCTGTATTTCCAGCGCAACCCAGCACCTCCACGTCCCACCAAAAACGTCAGGGACCGCCGATAACCATGAAGGTAAGGGGGTCTGGGTTTCATACACTGGCATGTCTAACCTCACATGTTGGGGGTAGGTTGCGGGGGTTTAAGGAGGCATGGGAAACCATCACCTCAGATGAGTTTATTCTACAAAGCATTCAGGGTTATGAGATTGAGTTTACAAATGACCAAATTCCTCCACCTCAGCATATGCCGAATCGCAGATTTGCACTTTCCAAGAAGGAAACAGCAGTAGGCTATGCTGAAATCTTAAGACTCCTGGAGAAAGGTGTGATAGAAAGAACTACACATGAGCCGGTTGAGTTTGTATCCAATATATTTACTAAAACCAAAAAAGATGGTGGATGTCGGGTCATTATAGATCTAACCCATTTGAATACCTTTGTACAATACACCCATTTCAAAATGGACACGTTTGAAACAGCCAAATCTTTGATTTCTGAGGGCTGCTTCATGGCATGCATTGACTTAAAAGATGCATACTATTCAGTATCCGTTCAGAAACATCACAGGAAGTTCTTGAAATTCATCTGGATGGATCAACTTTGGCAATATAAAGCTTTGCCCAATGGGCTTACCACAGCCCCTAGACTATTTACCAAATTACTCAAGCCAGTGTTAGCCACACTGAGGAGGGCAAATCACACGGTCATGGCTTATCTAGATGATATCCTCATTATTGGGCATACATTGGAATCAGCAAATTTGGCAGTTTCAGCCACTGTGGATATATTCCAAAAAATGGGATTTATTATCCATCCAGATAAATCAAAGTTCTGTCCTTCACAGATCATGGACTATCTGGGGTTCACCATAGATTCCAATCACATGATTGCCACTATACCAACTAACAAGGTTGGGGATGTCATCCAAACATGCAAAAACCTGGTCTGCGCCAGTATGCCATCAATTAGACAAACTGCTAAGGTAATTGGAAAAATCGTAGCAGTTTTTCCAGCTGCTCAATTCGGACCTTTACATTATCAAAATTTACAAAGATCCAAGATTTTAGCATTAAAATTGAATGCTGGACATTTTGATAGACCTATGCAGCTGCCACTCAAGGCAAAAATTGAGTTACAATGGTGGATTGATAATATCCATAACTCATTTAAACCCATCATTGTGCCTCGTCCGGTGGTATACTTACAAACAGACGCAAGCTCCCATGGCTGGGGAGCTACGGACAACAACACAAGTTGTGGGGGCAGATGGGACTCACTAGAATCTACCCTTTTGTTAGCACAAGGGATAAATTATTTGGAGATGCTTGGGGCATTCCACGGACTTAGAGCTTATTGTTCAAACTTTACTGACACTCATGTCCGTCTCCAAATAGACAACACCACTGCGGTGGCATATCTAAATCATATGGGTGGTACCAGGTCAATTTCATGTGATGAATTGGCTAATACAATTTGGCTCTGGTGTATTCAAAGGAATATTTGGATTTCAGCTACCTATTTACCAGGTAAGCTCAACATAGTGGCGGACACCAGGTCACGGAAATTCAATGATAACATCGAGTGGATGTTGAATTCCCAAATATTCAAACAAATTACAGCCAAATTTGGTAAGCCGGATATTGACCTTTTTGCGTCACAGTTAAACCATCAGGTACCAACATATGTATCATGGGAACCAGATCCTGGGGCAATAGCGATGGACGCTTTCTCGCTAGACTGGGGGAAATGGTTTTTCTATGCATTTCCCCCATTTTGCCTCATCAGTCGGGTATTGCGGAAAATCCAGCTAGATGCTGCCAATGGCATCCTTATCATACCCGACTGGCCTACTCAGTCATGGTATCCGGTGGTCCTTGGGATGATCAGTCAACCATGGGTCCTCTTGGAGGGTTGCCCAATATTGGTGACGAACCCCGTTACAGGGGAACCACATCCCTGCCATAGTCATTTGGATTTATTGGCTTGCAGGATTTGAACAGGCCATTACTGCAGTATGGCCTATCATCAAGGACCATGGACACCATAGGAGCATCATGCAGGGAGTCCACAAGACGGCAATATTTATCGCACATCAGGAAATGGGAAACCTACTGCGGCCGCTTGGACATTGCATATGACTCCGTGTCAATCACAGATGTGCTGGAGTTCCTTGCGGGGTTACATCATGATGAACACCTCAGCTATAGTGCCATCAACAGTGCCAGGAGCGCACTATCATACTACCTCAATTTGGAGGTAGGATCCAATAAGTTGGTGTCCAAACTGATGCGGGGAATATTTAATTCCAATCCGCCTAGACCGCGTTACAACGTTACCTGGGATATTGGGAATGTACTGACCCTGCTCAGGACGTGGTCGCCCATGATTGGGCTTGAATTGGACAGACTCACCCTGAAGTTGGTGATGTTATTGGCACTTACTTCGGCACAAAGGGTACAGACTCTTCATAAGATCAAGATTGATAGAATGATCTCTACCCCAGAAAAGGTTATTTTCTTTATTGATGAATTGCTTAAACAGCACAGGCCTGGGTTTACAGGTCTGCAGCTGGTGTTTCCAGCATACCCCGCTGATGCCAGGCTATGTTTAGCCACCCACATCCGCCACTATATTAAAGTGACGCGGAAATTAAGGGGAATGGAGCAATACTTGCTAATCAGCCATAAGAAACCTCACCATAGAGTGACGGTACAGATTATCTCCAGATGGCTCAGAATCGTTTTGAACGAAGCAGGTATAGATACTAATGTATTTAAATCCCATTCCACCAGGGCTGCATCTACGTCAGCGGCAAAGGTCATGGAGGTGCCCATGGACCATATTCTAGCCGCAGCAGGATGGGCCAGTGAAGCCACCTCTCAATGGTTTTATAATAAACCTATTACCGCTCCTGGAATGTTTGCAGAAGCTGTACTGAATGCAGGCCGAGGTCATTCGGCTGTTCCCCAGTGAGGGGTTTTTCTTTTGTTATTATTAATAAATATTATTATTTTTCAGAACTAGCAGTCTGAAAATTTTTGATACTCCTGTCCATCCTTATCGTGGCGTGTGTGATAGCATGGACGTTGTCCAGGGCGTGTAATCACAGAGCTTTGAAGTCTTCACGAAGTCACTCACGTGACTCCGAAATGAAATAGTAAGATTAAACGAGAACTTACCAGTTTGAAGTTTGATCTTTATTTTATGAGGAGTTGCGATGAGGGATTTCGTGCCCTCCGCTCCCAACCCTCGATCATAAAGTCAACTGGTAACTAGAGTCTCTTCAATCTTACCATCACAAGTCATTTCCTTTGGTTTGTTGGTTCTGTGATTCCACACCGCTGCTTTGAAGAGATGTCGCGCATGCGTGCTGGCGGGTTCTTCACGAAATCCCTCATCGCAACTCCTCATAAAATAAAGATCAAACTTCAAACTGGTAAGTTCTCGTTTAATCTTACTATTCTATGCACTTTAGGGACAATTTACAATGTTACCAAGCCAATTAGCCTACAGACTTGTACGTCTGGAGTGTGGTGGAAACCGGAGCACCCGGAGCAACCCATGCAGTACGTTCTCGGGGAGAACGTACAAACACCCATAGTCAGATAGAAACCAGCCAACACTCGTACTCAGGATCGAACCCGTATCTCTGGCGCTGTAAGGCAGCAAATATACCACTGCACCAAGGATTTTCGACATGAAACGTCACCCATTCCTGCTGCCTGTCCCGCTGAGTTACTTTTTGGGTCGGGGCTCTACTTCAGTCTCTGGAGAAAATAGATAGAGGGGGTTTCGAGTCGGGACCCTTCTTGAGTTTGAAGAAGAGTCCCAACCCGAAACATCACCTATCCATTTTATCCAGAGATGCTGCATGACCCACTGAGTTGTACTTTAAAGATACATACCTTCGGCCCACTGAATAGGCGCCGACAAGCAATCCTGCACGCTAACACTATCCTACACACGCTAGCCGCAATGTACAATTTTACCGAAGCCAATTAGCCTACAAACCTGTATGTCTTTGGCGTGTGGGAGGAAGCAGTAAATCCCGGAGAAAACTCATGCAGGTCACAGGGAGAACGTATAAAATCCGTACAGACAGCACTCGTAATCAGGATCGAACCCGAGTTTCTAACGCTGTAAGGCATCAACTCCACCGCTGCGCCACCATGCCGCTCCTACTTCAGCACTTTGTGTCTTTCTTTGGTAAACAGCATCTGCAGTTCCCCCATATTAAATTTCAAATGATTCAACCTGCACCAGAGTTGACGGCCCAAAGTGTTGCACTCAGAGGGAGTTCTTTTGTGTTGGCTAGAGTGTGGTTTTAGATTCAAAGAGTGCTGAGTGATTGAAGTAATTACTCTATGATATCTACACTGCAAAGACTCAATAGCGCTAGGAAATAGTACTGACAGTAATGAAAATGGAACATCACACAGCAAAGCAACGCAGAGAGATTCCACATTCAATTATATACTTGTCAATGGATTTGTGGATTACATAGCACATAGAACATAGATCAGCACAGCACAGGAACAGGCCCTTCGGCCCACACTGTCAATGCTGAACATGATGCCAAGGGGAACAGCACCAGAATCCTGGGTTCAATCCTGAGCATTTTATTAAGAAGATGGCATAGTGGCGGAGCTGCTACCTCAAGGTGCCAGAGATCTGAGTTCACTCCTGACCTCAGATGCTATCAGTGTGTGTGGAGTTTGCACGTTCTCCCTGTAACCGTGTGGGCTTCCTCTGGGTGCTTCTGTTTCCACCAACATCCCAAAGACGTGCGGGTTTGCAAGTTATTTAGCCTCAGTGAGTTGCCTCTGGTGTGTAGCGAGTGGATGAGAAAGTGGGGTAACATAGAAGTAGTGTGCAGGAAAGAAACCCTTCGGGTGGAGACCCTTCTTCAGACTGCGCATCCGGGGAGAGGGGGGGTCACAGAGATAAGGAAGAGTAAGAGATCAAAAGAGATGAAGATCAAGGAAAATGTAGACCAGACCATTGTTAGCTAGAAGGTGACAACAAAGCAAACAGAGGTACAATGTGACCAGAGGGACAGTCAGACTGGTCGGAGACCTGGGAAGGGGAGGGATGGAACGAAAGGGAAAGCAAGGGTTACTTGAAGTTAGAGAAGTCAATATTCATATCGCTGGGGTGTAAGCAGCCCAAGTGAAATATGAGGTGATATTTGCTTTGTTGAGGTGTATAATATCATGAAGGACATGGGTCAAGCGAACGCTCTCAGATTTTTGCCTATGGTAGAGATTCTAAAACTAGAGGGCACATGTTTAAGGTGAGAGGGGAGAGATTTAAGAGGGACATCAGGGAGATTGTATTAACTCAGTGGATAGCCAGTGAGCTGGCAGAGGAAGCTACAGAAGTGGATACAATTACAGTAAACCCTCACAATACCAGATCACATGGGGGAGGATAAGTTGGAGCAGAATTAGGCCATTTGTTCCATTAAGTCTACTCTGCCATTCAATCATGGCTGATCTTCCCCTCGCAACCCCATCCTCCTGACTTCTCCCCATAACCCCTGGCCCCCGTACTAATCAGGAAGTTGTCAATCTCCGCCTCAGAAATATCCATTGACTTGGCCTCCACAGCCATCCGGTCCTAGACTCACCCACCAATGGAAACATCCTCTCCACATCTACTCTATCCAGGCCTTTCACTATTCTGTAATTCGGATGGTGTTCCTTGTTACCGAACAAAGTTACTGATGGTGTTCGTTGTTGTCCGCTTTCACCAAGTGAGGGGAGTAAAGTTTAACGGTCGGGAGGGAAGAAAGTGGCATTGAAGGGTAAATCCAGCGGGACTTCTGAGGCCATGGAGCCGCAGAGCTCCCAGCCCCACACGCGGTGCACCGGGGACGAGCCCGGTAATCACGCCCTCTTCACGCTGCTGGCCCTCTCCGCTCCCGCAACAGCAGGTTTCCACTAAGTGGCGCGGGCTCACGAGGGAGCTGGCGGACGTGGGGAGGCAATGCAAAGGGAGCCTCGGTCCATGATAACCAAAATCCACCAAGTAGAGATCCGTTATTGTAAGGCTTTACCGCACGACTTTTAGAAGATATTTGGAAAATAAAGAATTAGAGGACCATGGGACAAATGCATGCAAATGG
This sequence comes from Raja brachyura, assembly GCA_963514005.1. The sequence continues at coordinate 23,900,022 of OY740800.1, forward strand.
AGCTAGCTCTGAATGGCAGTTGAATTATTTTTATTTCCAAAAATAAACTATATTCAGAAAATATGTATACAAAACAAGAACAATGCAAAAACTCTTCTGACATTCTGAGTCTATACATTAATTAGTGTCATATTCAGTGGTGTTCGCTATTACCCCTAAACCAAGCATCTTTGCCCCTCTTGTTGCCCCCCCAGGGTGGTATCCTTAGACTTTAGACTTTAGAGATACAGCGCAGAAACAAGCCCTTTGGCCCACCATGTCCGAGCTGACTAGCGATCACCCCGTACTCTGCACTATCCGACACACTAGGGACAATTTACAATTGTCCAATTAACCTACAAACATGCACCTCTTTGGAGTGTGGGAGAAAACGGGAGCACCCAGAGAAAACCCACGCCATCATGGGGAGAACCTACAAACTCTGCACAGACATCACATGTAATCAGGATCGAACCCAGATCTCAAGCGCTGTAAGGCAGCAACTCTAGCGCTGCGCCACCGTGCTGCCCAAGGTCTGGTTTGACTCTCAGGCATGTTCTATGCTCTCCCCAAGTTCCTTCAGGCGTTCTGTTACAGATGTGCTTTCAGTTGATTTGTTTATTAATAGACAAACCACTCAAAAATAGCGCTAAACATATATGCCATAGGACATATGAATGAAATCAGTGTTGTTCAGTGCCAGGATTATAACAAGCAGAGCAAACGAGATTACAGAGATAGACGGGGTTTAGGGGAAAACATGGGCCCAGGGCAGAAATAACTCTGGAATGACGTGGGCTATTCTTCAAAGAACATAAGCTGCGCCGGCGGGAATAAAGAGTAGACATCAGTTGTACAGCATGGTTTTGTGATGGTAAAAAATAAGAGCCTTAAGAAGAAGGTTACCTGGTACAGATCTCCTTGCTTGGTCAGGGTCCAATGCAGAACTCGGAACAAGTGGTGCGCGGTTTGGGAACAGCTCCATCCAAGACTGCAAGTTGTGAACGCAGCCCAGACCATCAAGCAAACCAACCTCCCTTCCATTGACTCCATCTACACTTCATGCTGCCTCAGCAAGGCCACCAGCATAATCAAGGACCAGTCTCACCCCGGTCAATCCCTCTTCTCCCCTCTCCCATCAGGCAAGAGGTACTGAAGTGTGAAGATGCATACCTCCAGGTTCAGGGACAGTTTCTTCACAGCTGTTATCAGGTAACTGAACCATCCTAACACCAACTAGAGAGCAGTCCTAAACTACCATCTTTCTCATTGGAGACCCTCAGACTATTTTTAATCGGACTTTACTGTACTTATCTTGCAGTTCTTTTGTCCTTTATCTGTACACCGTGAATGGCTTGATAGTAATCATGTATAGTCTTTCTACTTTGGTGTTGATGGGTGACTTGGACACATTGAGTGAGTAGGCGGATGCATGGCAGATGCAGTATAATGTAGATAAATGTGAGATTATCCACTTTGGCAGCAAGAACAAGGAGGCAGATTATTATCTTAATGGTGTCAGATTAGGAAAAAGGGAAGTGCAACGAGACCTGGGTGGCCTTGTATACCCGTCACTGAAAGTAAACATACAGGTACGGCGGGTAGTGAAGAAAGCTAATGGCATGTTGGCCTTCATAAAGAGAAGATTTGAGTATAGGAGCAAAGAGGTCCTTCTGTAGTTGTACAGGGCCCTGTTGAGATCACATCTGGAGTATTGTGTGCAGTTTTGGTCTCCTATTTTGAGGAAGGACATCCTTGCTATTGAGGCAGTGCAGTGCAGGTTCACGAGGTTAATCCCCGGGATGGCGGGACTGTCTTTTGATGAATGATGGGAAAGACTTGTATTCACTGGAATTTAGAAGGATGAGAGGGGATCATCTAGAAATGTATAAAATTATAAAAGGACTGGACAAGCTAGATGCTGGGAAAATGTTCCAAATGTTGGGGGAGGGCAGGGGGAGGACAGGGGCCACAGTTTAAGAATAAAGGGGAGGCCATTTAAAACTGAGGTAAGAAAAACATTTTTCACCCAGTTGTGAATTTGTGGAATTTTCTGCCACAGAAGGCAATAGAGGCTTATTTACTGGATGAATTTAAAAGAGAGCTCTAGAGGCTAGCGGAATCAAGGGATATGGGGAGAAGGCAGGCACGGATTACTGATTGTGGATGATCAGCCATGATCACAATGAATGGCGGTGCAGGCTTGAAGGGCCAAATGGCCTCCTCCTGCACCTATTTTCTATTACTCTATGACTCTTTGACACTGACTGGATAGCATGCAACAAAAAAGTTTTTCTCCGTACCTTGGTACATGTGGCAATAATGATCTAAACTAAATTAAACTAAATGGTCTATTGCTAATCATTTTGGGCAGAATCTCATGGGATAGTCAACATCTTTTAGAATTCACACATAATTTCTCTCCTTTGTGAACTTAGCTCAGTTTGATTGGAAAATCTTTTCTATCTTCTGCATACGAAGCCGTCATAATTCAGCTGTGCCCGTGCTGCTGCTGCAAGCAAGAATTTCATTGTACCTGTACCTCACTGCACTTGTGTGTGTGACAATATAACCGACTCAACTCAGACGAGTGAAAACACGTTGTGGTGATGGGGAAAACTGCTCAGAAACGATTGGAGGCACGAGACATTGCAGATGCTGGAATTTGGAACAAAGTGAAGCAGAGAAGCTGGAGGAACTGGGGGAACTGGACAGGTGACATTTCAGGACGAGGTCCATTGTCCCTTTGACCACTTGGGTTTTCTCCGGGTGCTCCGGTTTCCTCCCACATCCCAAAAGACGTGCGGGTTTGTAGGTTAATTGGCTTCTGTAAACTACCCCTGGTGTGTAGAGAGTGGATGAGATAGTGGGATAACATAGAACTGGTGCGAACGGGTGATCAACAGTCGGCGTGGACTCGGTGGGTCCAAGTAAATTGCCCCTGGTGTGTGGGTGAGGGGTAGAATCTGGGGGGGAGGAGGGGGGAGGGGAAGGCAGAGACTATAAAATGGGTGGATGATGATCGGCACGGTCTCGATGGGCTGAAAGGCCCATTTACTTGCTGCATGAGCCGATGGATATACAGAAGGGGGTTCCATCTGCTGTGCTGTGCGATGCTGAGTGAGCGGGAGGGTATTGATGCATTGGCAGCGAGGCTCGTAAACAGAGAGCAGCTCAAATCTTCCTTCTGAGGACAGAGAACAAAGAAAGGCTGGACTCGCTCTGCATGGGCGGCTAAACACCGACCCCTGTGACTGATAAACAAAGATAAAGTCAGGGATGTAAACAGTTGCGGAAAAGTAGGTCACAGCTGCATGTTTGAAAACCGCTCTAATCTTGATTGATCTTTAAAACACGGTCTGGTTTTTTTTTGCACTGTGAGTTCTTGCTGAGAATGGCTGCTGCTTAGGCACGTTATGTAACATGTTTATATCTATTGGGACCATGCTGGTCACCATTGACGTCATCTCCACGAGAGGGGCATGGCAGATTCTGCCCGCAGTGTGGGGATTTTAACCCTTTCAGGGCCTGTGCCACCAAGCTGTCATTGCCAGCAGTCAGTAACTTCCTGCGCTTAGCTCCAATGCCTTATTTTGAAGTTGTCTTGGAACATTTTATTACATGTTCAGCATAGAAACGGCGTAGCAAGGAACTGCAGATGCTGTTTTATACCAAAGATAGACACAAAATGCTGAAGTAACTCAGCGGGTCAGGCGGCATCTGTGAAGAAAAAGAATAGGTAATGTTTCAGTTTGAATCTACACTTCCCACTTGCCTGCGTTTGGCCCACACCCCCCTCAACCTCTCCTATCCATGTACCTGTCTAAACGTGTCTTAAACATTACGATAGTACCTGCCTCAACTTACCCCTCACATTCCTATTCGGTCTTTCCACCCTCACCTTAAACCTATGTCCTCCGGTTCTCGATTCCCCAACTCTGGACAAAGAGACAGTCATAATTTTGTACACCGCTATAAGATCATCCATCTTCTTCCTGCACTCCAAGGAAAAGAGTCCAAGCCTGCACAACCTTTCCCTATAACTGAGGCCCTCGAGTCCTGGCAACATCGTCGTAAATCTGCTCTGCACCGTTTCCAGATCTTTACTATTACATGGCGCCCAGAAGTGAACACAATACACTAAATGTGGCCTGTCCAACATCTTATATAACTACAACATGACCTCCTGACTTCAAAACTCAAGTTGGGTAAGTAGGGTCAAGTAATCAAGTTTACTTTAATCTTCACTTTGGACTTTAGAGATACAGCGTGGAAGCAGGCCCTTCGGCCCGCCGAGTCAGGGCCGACCAGCGATCACCCTGTGCATTAACACTATCCTAAACACTTGGGACAATTTTACAATTTCACCAAAGCCAATAAACCCACAAATCAGCGGGTCAGTCAGCATGTCTGGACAAAAAGGATGGGTGACTATCTATTCTTCTCACGATTCTGGACACGTACGCTAAGTAATTATTAATCTTCTTAATTGTCGGTCACAAATCCGTACTGTACGACTCTTTGAGTCTAAGTGCAGGCGAGATTTCGCTCAGAGTCCGGATCAGAACATTTATTCCACAATCATCACAGAGTTCAATTGTTTTACCTTCCCCTCCTTACTGACTGACCTACCGCCTTGCCCCCTAGTCTCAGATAACCTCCAGCCACAACTCATTTACTTCATCGTACAACACCACAGAGGTGTCCTCACCTTCTCCATCATGGTCTAGTTTGGCTCAGCCACCAAGCACAACATCCGGAGGCTGCAGTGAATCGACCGATCAGCTGAGAAGGTTATTGGCTGCAGCCTTCCCCCCTTTAATGAACTGTACACTGCAAGGGCCAGGAAACGAGCGGGCAAGATCATCTCTGACCCCTCTCACCCTGCTCACAAACTCTTTGAATCACTTCCCTCTGGAAGGCGACTGAGAACTGTTAAAGCTGCCACAGCCAGACATAAAAACAGTAGCTCTACTCAATAAGAAAAAACCTGTAGCCACTTTTTGCTCTGGTATTTTATTTAAATCGCATGTTTAATTGATAATGTTTTATTATTAATGTTTAATGTTTTGTGTGTCATTCCTAACTGTTACTGTATGTCATATTGTCACTTGCGGGCGGAGCGCCAAGGCAAGTTCCTTGTATGTGAATACTTGACCAATAAACTTATTGATTCATTCAAATGCATTGATTCATTGAAAGTTGCTTTCATTCAGTCAGAGTACTGATTAATTTTACTCTTTGTGAGCTTTGTTGTCACCTTCCCCTCATCCAACGATGAACCATTGTACATTTCCATGATCATTGTCTGTTCTTTTCACACCTTGCATGTTCTCTGTACCCTCATTTGTATCATTTCCCTCTTCCCTGACTCTCAGTCTGAAGAAGGGTCTCGACCCGAAACATCAACCATTCCTTGCTCAGGGGATGCTGCCTGTCCCACTGAGTTACTCCAGCATTTTGTGTCTATCGTATTAATAATAGAAGTTGGCAGGTCATGTTGCTGTTGTATAAGATAATGGTGACCAAGGAAAGGTAGGGGTCTCCAATGGCCCATCGTTGGCTGTGAAAGTGATAACGATATGATATATGGATCCGAATAGTGGAACTGGCAAGATGACTAGGGTGGGGGAAGGGCAGAGAGTGAGGGATTGAAGGGGTTATTTGAAATTAGAGAAATCTATAGTCATACCTTTGGGTTTTAAACCGCCCAAGTGAAATATGAGGAGCAGTTCCTCCAATTTGCATGTGGCCTCACCCTGACAGTCTCTGATGTCTGCTTACTGACATTGATGGATAGTTATTAATATATCACTGCAGCAAAAGCAAGTTTAAACTGAATGAATTAATGCCTTTGAGGAGATGATTATGTGTCCGTCCGCAGTCTTTGATCTAGTGAACGTTGGGATGGGATGGAGGCTGGGATTGTCTGGTTGATTTATTGATCGTCCTGCAGGGACAATAAGGTCCATCAGACATGGTCTCCCATCACAGACCAATGTTAATTTATTTATTTATTCTGGGAACAGCAGAACCTCCCCCCTTGCACCAACCCCTTAGTCCAACCCACCACTGACCAAGAGCCGTTCTTGCCCGTCTCTATCTTGCACAGATTCCAAGGTCCACAGCAAAAAAAAAGCACAGTGCAGGTGTAACTCAGCGAGTCGGGCAGCATCTGTGGAGGGAATAGAGAATCTGAGGAAAAGTTGACTCCTTTCTTCACACTGATTGTAGTCGGAGGGGGAAAGCTGGAAAAAATAGTTGGGGACAGGACAAATCCTGGTGAGTGATAGTTTAGTTTTGAGATACAACAGGGAACCAGGCCCTTCTGCATATGCACATGGATATGCAGGGAATGGAAGGAAATGGATGATGTACAGTGATGGACTTGGCATCATGTTCGGCACAGACATTGTGGGCAGAAGGGCCTGTTCTTGTGCTGAACTGTTCAAAGTTATGATACGCAGCAGGAAAAGAGATTGTTCAGACCATCAAGTCTACAACAACAATCTATCTTCTTTGTAAATGTATTAGTTACATGTTGAACACTTGGGATGAGCTGTGTTCATGGACGACAGTAGTTTAGAGATGCAGCATGGAAACAGGCTTGTCGGTTCATCGAGCCCATGCTGAACATCAATCACCCATTTACACTAGTTCTTTGTTATCCCACTTTCACATCCACTCCCCATATACTAGTTGATTGAAAGACACAGTAGGGAAACAGGCCCTTCGGCCCACCGAGTCCATCAAAAATCGATCACCCGATCACACCAGATCTATGCTATCCCACTTTTTTCGTATTCACTACCTCAACACTAGGGACAATTTACAAAAGCCAATTAAACTACACACCCGCCAAAGGCATGTGAAAGGAAACCAGAGCACTTGGAGAAAGCCCACGTGGTCATAGGGAGAATGTGCAAACTCCGCGCTGATAGGTGGACACGGGTGGGGGGGGGGGGGGGTTCACTCTATGAACTGGATGGCATGGTGGCCCAGCGGTAGAGTTGCTGCCTCACAGTGCCAGAGACCCGGGTTCGATCCTGATTAATGTGCTGTCTGTACGGAGTTTGTATGTTCTCCAGGTGCTCCGGATTCCTCCCACATTCCAGAAATGTACATGTTTGTAGGTTAATTGACTTCGGTAAAATTGTAAATTGTCCCTAGTGTGTGTAAGATAGCGTTAGTTGCGGGGATCGTTGGTCAGCACGGACTCGGTGGGCCAAAGGTCCTGATTCCACACTGTATCTCTAAACTAAACTAAACTAAATTACACTAAAATTAAGTCAGGCTAAATGTTAAGCCGGGCCAGTGACTGAGGAGTCTATGTTGTTTGTACAAAAGACTCCAATATCTGGGTAAAAGACACAGTGCAGCTACATTATTTGCATAGAGTAGGGTAAGGGACAACCAGAGGACATAGGTTTAAGGTGAGGGGAGGAAAGATTTAATTGGAATCCGAGAGGTAACTTTTTTCACAAAGGGTGATGGGTGTATGGAACGAGCTGCCAGAAGACGTAGTTGAGGCAGGTACTATACAGGTTAAGAAACATTTAGACAGGTACATGGGTAGGACAGGTTTATAGACAATAGACAATAGGTGCAGGAGTGGGCCATTAGGCCCTTCGGGCCAGCACCGCCATTTACTGTGATCATGGCTGATCATCCCGTTCCTGCCTTCTCACCATATCCCTTGACTCTGCTATCTTTAAAAGCTCTATCTAACTCTCTCTTGAAAACAACCAAAGAATTGGCCTCCAATGCCTTCTGAGGTAGAGAATTCCACATTCACAACTCTTTGGGTGAAAAGGTTTTTCCTCATCTCCGTTCTGAATGGCTAACCCCTTATTCTTAAACTGCGGCCCCTAGTTCTGGACTCCCCCAACATCGGGAACATGATTCCTGCCTCTAGTGTCCCTCTCATCCCCTAAGATCCCCTCTCATCCTTGTAAATTCCAGAGTACACAAGCCCAGCCGCTCTATTCTATCAACATACGATGGTCCTGCCATCCCGGGAATTAACCTCGTGAACCTACGCTGCACTCCCTCAATAGCAAGAATGTCCTCCTCAAATTTGCACACAATACTCCAGATGTGGTCTGACTAGGGCTCTGTGCAACTGCAGAAGGACCTCTTTGTTCCTATACTCAACTCCTTTTGTTATGAACGCCAACTGGCCATTCGCTTTTTTCATTGCCTGCTGTACCTGCTTGCTTACTTTCAGTGACTGATGAACAAGGACCCCCAGATCCCGTTCTACTCCCCTGGGATATGGGACAAATGCAGGTAGGTGGGACTAGTGTCGGTGGGACACATTGGTTAAGAGTCTGTTTCCACTGTGTGACTCCATGACTCTATGATTTGGACGAGGGAACTGAATGCACCATCTCTAATTTTGCAGATGACACGAAGCTGGGGGGCAGTGTTAGCTGTGAGGAGGTTGCTAGGAGGCTGCAAGGTGACTTGGATAGGCTGGGTGAGTGGGCAAATGCATGGCAGATGCAGTATAATGTGGATAAATGTGAGGTTATCCACTTTGGTGTCAAAAACAGGAAAGTAGACTATTATCTGAATGGTGGCCAATTAGGAAAAGGGGAGATGCAACGAGACCTGGGTGTCATGGTACACCAATCATTGAAAGTAGGCATGCAGGTGCAGCAGGCAGTGAAGAAAGTGAATGGTATGTTAGCATTCTTAGCAAAAGGATTTGAGTAGAGGAGCAGGGAGGTTCTACTGCAGTTGTACAGGGTCTTGGTGAGACCACACCTGGAGTATTGTGTACAGTTTTGGTCTCCAAATCTGAGGAAAGACATTCTTGCCATAGAGGGAGTACAGAGAAGGTTCACCAGACTGATTCCTGGGATGTCAGGACTTTCATATGAAGAAAGACTGGATAGATTCGGCTTGTACTCGCTAGAATTTAGAGGATTGAGGGGGATCTTATAGAAACTTACCAAATTCTTAAGGGGTTGGACAGGCTAGAAGCAGGAAGATTGTTCCCGATGTTGGGGAAGTCCAGAACAAGGGGTCACAGTTTAAGGATAAGGGGGAAATCTTTTAGGATCGAGATGAGAAAAAAAATTTTCATACAGAGAGTGTTGAATCTCTGAAATTCTCTTCCACAGAAGGTAGTTGAGGCCACTTCATTGGCTATATTTAAGAGGGAGTTAGATGTGGCCCTTGTGGCTAAAGGGATCAGGGGGTATGGAGAGAACGAAGGTACAGGATACTGAGTTGGATGATCAGCCATAATCATATTGAATGGCGGTGCAGGCTCGAAGGGCCGAATGGCCTACTCCTGCACCTATTTTCTAAGTTTCAATGACTCTATGATTGTATCCTGGCTGTGGGGACATCACCAGTTTGAGATCTGGTTGATTGTGGATACGTTCCAACTCTTGTACTGGAGCCAAAGAATTAGCCACAGTGCTCCGTTCTAAAATGCACGCTGTCTCATTGCATTAACATCATCCGCTTTGTGTGTTGGCATGCTGGAGACTTGCGGAGGTGGAAGCTGATTCACATTCTCACTTGAGGCGGGAGGCTGCAGAGGGTCTTGCCCTGAAACCGGATTATGGAAATTGGACCGGGCAGAATCATTTGTCAAATGTCGCCGTATTACTGAAGAATAACCCTGAGTGGGACGATGGAAAGTGTGAAAGTAAAAGATAGTCAGTCGGGGCCAGCCACACTGGCGTGATCTATCAGTGGCAGAAGTAAGAGAAACCTGCATTAATCTGGTGCCTTTTATGTGCTTGGGTCTTCCCACTCAGACAATGAAGGGTGGTCAATGCAGGAGTGCCGTACCCTCCAAGTTACACACCCATCCTATATCCTCCATCATCACTGGGTCAAAATCCAGGCTCTCCCTCCCCGACAGTACCAACAGAGCACTTTCTCCAGAATGTCTGCAGCAGTTCCCACTATTGTCTCCATCTACTCTTCACGCTGCCCCAATAACGCTGCCAACTGATCAACGTTCGGAGAAGAGTTCCAACCCGTGACGTCAGCTATCCATTATCCATATTCTCTAGGGATGTGGCCTGACTCGCTGAGTTACTCCGACACTTTGTGTCTTTTTTTCATCTAATGAAAGCCTTGCCCTATCCTGGTCATTCCTTCATCTCACCCCCCCCCCCCCCCCCCCCACTCCCATCTGGCAGAAGGTACAGAAGCTTGAAAGCGCACACCACCAGACTCAGGAAAATAGACTTCCCCTCTGTTATCGGGCTTCAGTTACCAGTCTTTCCATAAGCTAGGGTACTGTCTGATTCACCTCTACCCCATTGTGGACATTGGACTTTGTCTGTGGAAATGATGCACTACAATGCTGAGAACTATATCCTAGAACTCTGTATCTTCCCCTTCGCTCTATCTATTGTGCTTGAGTATGAACTGATTGTACCTATGTATATTTTATCTAAAAAAATAACAAAGTGCTGGAGTAAGCCAGTGGGTAAGCAGCATCTTTAGTTTTAGTTTATTTTAGTTAAGAGATGCAACTCGGAAACAGGCCCTTCGGCCCACCGTGTCCGCGCCGACTAGCGATCCCCGCACATTAACACTATCCTACACCCACTAGGGACAATTTTTACATTTACCAAGCCAATTAACCAACAAACCTGTGGCGTGTAGGAGGAAACCGAAGATCTTGGGTGAAAAAAACCCATGCAGGTCACGGGGAGAACGTACGAACTCCATTCAGACAGCACCCGTAGTTGGGATTGAACCCGGATCTACGGCACTGCATTCACTATAAGGCAGCAAGACTACATGGATAGGTGATGCTTTGGGTTGGGACCTTTCTTTAGATGTAGTATATCTGGTATATCTGATCTGGATGGCATTCAAAACAACGCTTTTCACTGTGCCTCAGGTACCTCGACACAGTGACAACAATAAACCTCAAACTAAACTTAAAACCTTCCTTTGGAAAAGTGCCACATGACCTCTGCCTCCACTCCAGTGAACAGTTGTGGCTTGCTGTTTAACAGCTGTGCAGTACAGCATTGCCTCAATAATACATGGTCATGCCAATCTGATTACACGCTGAATTGTCTGGAGTGAACTGAGAGGCAAGCACGGTGGTGCAGCTGGTAGAGCTGCTGTCTCACAGATCCAGAGACTCAAGTCGATCCTGACCTCGGATGCTGTCTGTGTGGAGTTTGCACGTTCTCCCTGTGACCGCATGGGTTTCCTCCGGGTACTCCAGTTTCCTCCCACATCCCAAAGATGTGGAGGTTTGCAGGTTAATTGGCCCTCTGTAAATTGTCCCTAATGGGCATGTGAGTGGTAGAATTTGGTGAGAGTTAATGGGGAAAATAAATGGTATTGGATTGGATTAGAGTCATCGAGTCAAAGAGTCATAGAGCGTGGAAACAGGCCCTTCGGCCCAACTTGCCCGTGCCGACCAACATGCCTCATCTACACTGGTCCCACCTGCCTGTGTTTAGCCCATATCCCATTAAACCTATCCTATCCATGTAGCTCTCGAAATGTTTCTTAAACATTGTGATTGTACCTGCTTCAACTACCTCCTCCGGCAGCTCGTTCCATGTACCCACCACTCTTTGTGTACAATAGATTCCCCTCAGGTTCCTATTAAATCTTTCCCCCACCCTCAGGTTCTCGATTCCCCTCCTCTGGGTAAAAGCCTCTGTGCATATACCCTATCTATTCCTCTCATGATCGTAAACACTGATCTTATGATCCAAACACTTACACCTTACAGTGTTTTTAAAATGGGTGGTTGATGGTTGGTGCACACTCGATGGGCTGAAGGGCCTGTTATGTGAGCTGCATCTCTCCATGACCTCATGACTCGATGGCCATGACCTCTGGCTCCGAGCGCTGTCTACGGTGTTCCAAAATAGATCTCAAACATAAGTGTCTTTCATCAACAGTGTCAGGAGACAAACAGCAGACCCATTCAGTCCACACTCTCAGTCTGAAGAGCGGAGGGAGTCCTCGAGTATTTAGTATTCTGCCTTTGACGAACCCAAGATTGCAAACCTGTACCAGAGTTCACAAAAGCTGGTTGCAATTCCACTTTGTGTGTTTTTGCGTGGGTGAGAATGTCTGTGTGTGTAAGCGTATGAATTAATGCATATGTGTGTATGCGTAACTGTGTCTGTGTACATGTGACTGAGTGTGTTTATCCATGTGTGTGTACATGTGCATGTGTGTGTGTGTGTCAGGCACGTGCCGTGAGTAATTAGTCAGGGTAGGCACTCACTACTTTAAAAAAATAAACCGCGCATGCGCAGATTGTTCTCCCCATTAAATAAATAAAAAAATAAAAACAGTGACAATTCAATTCAATTCAGTGACACGGCTTCCTAGTCTCCTTCATTCTGAATTACTGAATGGGGGGGGGGGGTGAAGGGTGATGGCAGATGGAAAGATGGAGACATGGTGGGAAAAACGGGAGTACAGGGATCAGTTGTCATCTTATTGAATGGCAACACATGTCAAGGGACCAATTGGGGGAACAATTCCTTTCACAGCGTGTGCAGAGTCTGTGCCAGTGGTAAAGTTGTGGGGAGGGCACGAGTGTTGAGAAGGAGGGTGTCAGGGATACTGCCAGTAACGCACTCACTCACAACTACCGCAGCTCTCCGGGCGCGAAGCCACACACTGTAGCTGGGGATTGAAGCAGCTCGGGGAGCTATGAGCGGCCACCGGGAACGACAGCAGAACTGGCAGCACAACTTCAGCGCCTTCTGCCGGACGCTAACCTTTGGCAGTGCTCTCCGTCGGAACACCTGTCACCTGCCGTTCGCCGACTTCGCTCATGTCAGCGGCTTCCTGCAAATCCTTAAAGTCCCACAGCCGAGTAACCTCAATCGCGCTGTCGGAATTTAAGGACACGAGTGAGGCCAGCGAGCGGCAGGAGAGAGGTTTTTAGACGGAGAGCTGCCAAAGGTGAGCGGGGACCGGCAGAAGGAGCTAAGGTGGCGGCTGGTTCCGCTGTCCGGCCCGGCGGCCGCTCATCCACCCGAGTTAGTTCTCTCTCCCCCCCTCCCCCCCCTCCCCCCCCCCCCCACCCTCAATGCGGTGGCATTCCACGCCTCCGTGCAAGGAGCGTGCAAGTGGCAGTATCCCGATCCCCTCATTCATAACATTAGTGCCCTCCCCGCAACTTTACCCCGGGCCAGACTCCCCAAACGCTGTGAAAGGAACTCTCCGCCCACCCCCACACCCCGGGAAATATGATATTTAAAAACATAACCAATAAATGTACTTACCACATCATTGGTACACGAGCTCCATTCTTCTCTCGCTGTTTCCGAACATACACTTAAAATATTGACTAACCATATTTGAAAATCCCGCCAAGAAACTAGCGCTGCGCATGCGCAGTAGACTGATGCGCATGCGCAGTGCTGCAAAGGCAGAATTTCAGCTGCCTTCAGCCCCGCTTGAAACTGACGGCTTCAGGCAGCGCTGACGGCACGTGGGCTGCACAGAGCTTCCTGTGTTACATAGAAACATAGAAACATAGAAAATAGGTGCAGGAGTAGGCCATTCGGCCCTTCGAGCCTGCACCGCCATTCAATGTGATCATGGCTGATCATCCAACTCAGTATCCCGTACCTGCCTTCTCTCCATACCCCCTGATCCCTTTAGCCACAAGTGCCACATCTAACGCCCTCTTAAATATAGCCAATGAACTGGCCTCAACTACCTTCTGTGGCAGAGAATTCCAGAGACTCACCACTCTCTGTGTAAAGAATGTTTTCCTCATTTCGGTCCTAAAGGAATTCCCCCTTATCCTTAGACTGTGACCCCTTGTTCTGGACTCCCCCAACATCGGGAACAATCTTCCAGCATCTAGCTTGTCCAACCCCTTAAGAATTTTGTAGGTTTCTATAAGATCCCCCCTCAATCTTCTAAATTCCATCGAGTACAAACCGAGTCTATCCAATCTTTCCTCATATGAAAGTCCTGACATCCCAGGAATCAGTCTGGTGAATCTTCTCTGTACCCCCTCTATGGCAAGGATGTCTTTCCTCAGATTTGGAGACCAAAACTGTACGCAGTACTCCAGGTGTGGCCTCACCAAAACCCTGTACAACTGCAGTAGAACCTCCCTGCTCCTATACTCAAATCCTTTCGCTATGAATGCTAACATACCATTTGCTTTCTTCACTGCCTGCTGCACCTGCATGCCTACTTTCAATGACTGGTGTACCATGACACCCAGGTCTCGTTGCATCTCCCCCTTACCTAATCTGCCACCATTCAGATAATAGTCTACCCTCATGTTTTTGCCACCAAAGTGGATAACCTCACATTTATCCACATTGTACTGCATCTGCCATGCATCTGCCCATTCACTCAGCCTATCCAAATCACCCTGCAGCCTCCAAGCATCCTCCTCACACCTAACTATACCCCCCAGCTTGGTATCATCTGCAAATTTGGAGATGTTGCATTGAATTCCCTCGTCGAAATCATTAATATATATTGTAAATAGCTGGGGTCCCAGCACTGAGCCAGCGTTACCAGCGCTACGGATGAAAGGCACCGAGAATTATGCCTACCTAAGAGATCGGTCTCTTACATAGGCATAATTCTCCCATGCCTTTACTATTTATATTTAGTAATAACTATATTATAATTTTATTCAGGGTAGGCAGTGCCTACCTTGCCTACCCTGACGGCACGTGCCTGGTGTGTGTGTGTGTGTGTGTTTATCCATGTGTGTGTACATGTGCATGTGTGTGTATGTGTGAGTGCATGAATGTATGTGTGAGTGTGCATTTGTGTGTACACACAGTATGTGAGTGTATGCGTGAGCGTGTATTTATGTGTATGTGTGTGTGAGAGTGTAAGCAATGCTGAAACTGTGATTCCATTTTGGCATTTACATGGGGCTTATCAAATATAAACAGAGATTGTTTGCAGAAAGGGTGAGACTCCATTCGGGGCTCCATCCTTCCTGAGTTCATCTGTTGCCAGCCCTGATTTGTTCTGGCCTTTCCTCGCCTCCAGCTTACTTCCCTCCCCCCCCCCCCCCCACCTCTACATTCCATCTGAAGAAGGGTTCTGACCCAAGACATCTCCTATTCCTTTTCTCCAGAGACGCTGCTTGACCCGCTGAGTTACTCCAGCATTTTGTGTCTACCCCCCACCTTGGACTTCAGTTGGGAACATCCTAGGCACCTGCACAAGGGTGACCAGGACTTACTTGGTTCTTTTTAAATCTTAGCTTGCCTAATGCTCCGTACAACAAAGATAGACACAAAATACTGCAGTAACTCAGCGGGTCAGGCAGCCTCTCTGGAGAAAAAGAATAGGTGATGTTTCGGGTCGAGACCCTTCTACAGACTGAGGGTCAGGGGAGAGGGAACCTAGGGGGACAAAGACGTACAACAAGCTGCCTGGACAGGGTGCATGAATGGAGCAGAATGGAAAATCCCCAGACTGCGTCAGACTGTGATGGTGAGTTTGTACAGTGGGTAAACATTAACTTAAAATTCACTCAGAGATGAGCGAGGCCCACTGTCTCTCCTCCCTGATAACCCCCCTTGCCTGCTGCTTATGATATCCTTGTTGTTTGCAAATTCACTTCACCGTTTGGCTGTTTGAATTTCACATTCAAGGAAAGATGGTCTTCCTCCAGCATAAAATCCACGGAGACAACAACCTTTTGCTAGAACTGAAGGCAGACATAAAACGAGTGCACAGAAAGCTAAGCAGGAGAGCAAATGTTAAAATAACTCAGACCTGGGAGCTGTCGTCTATCTTTATCAGTTTTTTCTCTGTGAGAATATCATTATGCTTAGTTTAGTTTAGTTTATTGTCAATAATAGACACAAAATGCTGGAGTAACTCAGCGGGACAGGCCGCATCTCTGGAGAGAAGGAATCTCCAGAGGCATCGAGATGTACCGAGGCACAGAATAAAGCTTTTGTTGCATGCTAACCAGTCAGTGGGAAGACTATCCATGATTACAATCGAGCCGTCCACAGAGCACAGGTACAGGGTAAAGAGTATAACGTTTGGTGCAAGATAAAGTCCAGTAACGTTTGATTAAAGATAGCCCAAGGGTCTCCAATGAGGTAGCTACTAGCACAGGACCGCTCTCAAGTTGGTGATAGGACGGTTCAGTTGCCTGATAACAGCGGGGAGGAAAATGGCCCTGAATCTGGAGGTATGCATTGTCACACCTGCCTGATGGGAGAGGGAGTGGCCGGGGTGCGACTTGTCCTTCACTGAGGTTTGAAAGGTTGATCATATCAGGAAACATTGTATCTCCAACAACATGATAAATGTTAAAGTTAACTGTGGAGGGAGGTAACTTATTAACTTATTAATGTTTCTTAACTAAAAGGTTTATCATCAATCTTCACTGAGGGGGAGGGTTTTTGTGGTTTCATACTTTTTGATTGAAAGATTCTGCATGGAAACAGGCCCTTCGGCCCACCGAGTCCATGCTGACCATCAATCACCTGTCCACGGTAGTTCTATGTTATCCCTATATTCTCATCCACTCCATACACACTAATGGATATTTACAGAGGCCAATTAACCTACAAACCCACAAGTCATTGGGGAGGGAAGAGTGATAGCACAGGCACAAATAGTATGGTGCTGATTTAATTTAGTTTAGTTTAAGTTAGTTTGGTTTAGAGATCCCGCATGGAAACAAGCCCTTCGGCCCACCGAGTCCACACCAACCAGTGATCGCCTGGACACAAGTTCTATTCCGCACATGTGGGACAATTTACAGAAGCCAATTTTCCTACAAACCTGTACATCTTTGAGATGTGGGAGGCAACTGGAGTGCCCGGAGAAAACTCATGCAATCACAGGGAGAACATCCAAACTCCACACACACACAGATAACACCCATAGTCAGGATTGAACCCGGGTCTCCGGCAATGTGAGGCAGCAACTCAACCGCTGCGCCACTGTGCTGTGCCAGTTGCGACGGGTATAATGTGTATGGGTTTAAATGGTTTGCCTGTAAATGGTTTGCCTGTAAATGGTTTGCCTGTAAATGGTTTGCCTGTAAATGGTTTGGCTGTAAATAGTTTGGGTGCATGACAGTGAACCAGGAGTAGAAATGAAGAACGGCAAAGAACTGCAGATGCTGGTTTATACCAAAGGTAGTCACAAAGTGCTGGAGTAACTCAGCGGGTCAGGCAGCATCTCTGGAGAAAATGGATGGGTGACGATTTGGGTCGGGACCCTTCTTCAGACTGAAAGTAGGGGGTTGGTGGGGGGGGGGGGGGGGGAGGTGAAGAGCCGGGGGTTGGCGGGGAGGCAAGAAAAGACCAGGACCAATTAGGTCCGGCCAGAAATGACCTCAGGCAGGGCGGGTGCCAGGTAGTTCCATCGTTGGCTAGGGAAGGTTTGAAAAGTCACCTAATCCTTCTCTCTAGAGATGCTGCCGGTCCCGCTGAGTTACTCCAGCTTTCTTTTTGTGTCTGTCTTCGGGCCTTTGCTTAACATGAGTTGCCCCGTGGTGCTGGTGAACTGTTCCTCTGATGAGCCATTGCCTATTCCATCCCGTCACTGTCAGCGAACCGATTTCTCCTATTACTCCAGTTATTATGATTGGCAGCCATGATATGGGATGCATTTCTATCTGATTTACAATTTGATGAAAACATTCCCCTTGCTCTCCTAGAGTTGTCAGTGAAACGTGATGAGAGGTCGGGGGGGTGAGAGACAAACAGCGAGGAACGAGAAGTGCGACTGAATCTGATTTCTATTCAATCAAAATTTAATCCAAACACATCCAAATATAGAACAGTTTAATGTGGCAGATTAATCAATAGATCCAAAACTCATTAACTGCCTTTATTGAAGGAATTGTTAATGTCCGTTGACACTGTTTTCAGGAATGGGCACAGATTAAAAAGCTGGTACTGATTTTGATTTGCATGTTTACAAATTTGAGGACAGCACGGTGGTGCAGCGGTAGAGTTGCGCTAGAGACCTGGGTGCTGACTATATGGAGTTTGCACGTTGTCCCTGGGACCGCGTGGGTTTTCTCTGGGTTCTCCGGTTCCCCCCACGTTCCAAAGAAGTACAGGTTGTAGGTTAATTGGCTTCTGTAAATTGTAAATTGTCCCTGTTGTGTAGGATAGTGCAAATGTACGGGGTGATTGCTGATCGGTGCCTACTCGGTGGACGAAGGGCCTGTTTACACATTGTATCTCTAAGGTCTAGAGTCCAAAGATTACATCCCTTTTTAACTTTGACCCTCTCACCTTATAACTATATCCTCTATAGTCCTTGATATTTCCACTCTCGAAAAAAAATGTTTCTGACTGTCTAACCTACCTATGCCTCTCGTGATTCTATTGGGTCTCCCCTCAGCCTCCGACGCTCGAGGGAAAACAATCCAAGTGCGTCCAACCTCTCTTTGTAGCTAATGTCGTCTAATCCAGGCAGTTTGTGGGAGAGAACAGGTCATTATTGTATGTCTGCCATTCAGCCGACACTGTAAGGACCAAAATCCAGATGTAAATATTGGCGTCTTTAGTTAATATTTGCCTTGAGAGATAATAGAAGCATATAGTGCAGTTAATTAATGTAAAGTAGTTTACAGTTATGCCAATATCTTATGACTCAGTCAACTATTACGTTTCATTAAAAGACATTAGGTGCTGTAGTAACTCAGCAGCTCAGGCAGCTTCTCTGGAAAACATGGATAGTGACGTTTTGGGTCAGGACCTTTGTTCCGTGATTGAAGTAGGGGGGGGAGCTGGAAGGGAGTTGTGGGTAAGGGAAGACCTGAGTGATAGGTGGATACAGGTGTGGAGGGTTTCATAGGCAGATGGTCGGCAGAAAGGCCACAGATGAAAAGACAAAAGGCCATGAGATGAGGAGGGAGAGAAAAGGTGTGAAATGTGAAGCCAGATGAAGGGATAGAGGTGGAAGGGAATGAGGGGAAGGGGAAAGAGTGGCGGGACTGTGGGAGAGATGGGTGCACATCTTGGTGGGGCACAGGGTGAAGTTCATCAGTTCATAAGTTAAAGGAGACAAATTAGGCCATTCAGCCCATCAAGTCTAATCTGCCATTTAGTCATGGCTAATCTATCTGTCCCTCTCAACCCCATTCTCCTGCCTTCTCCCCATAACACCCGACACCCGTACTAATCAAGAATCTGTCAATCTCCACCTCAAAAATATCCAGTTACGACCTCCACAGCCGTGTGTGGCAATGAATTCCACAGATTCACCACCCGCTGACTAAAAAAATTTCTCCTCATCTCCTTTCGAAAGATATGTCCTTTTATGCTGTGCCCTCTGGTCCTAGACTCTCCCACTAGTGGACATATCCTCTCCACATCCAAGAAGTGTCTCAATCCGAAACCTCGCCAATGCGAGCGGGAAAACATAAAACTAGTGTGAACGGGTGATCGATGGTCGGTGTGGACTTAGTGGGCCTAAGTGCCTGTTTCCATGCTGTATCTTTCAATCAATCAATCAATCAATATAAACACCAGTTCCTTGTAAATTTGCTTTTCATCAGCCAACTGAATTATTAACTTACAGTTTCTAACAGGATAAATATTAACGAGAGAATGCTGGCCAATTCTGCTGGACTTTGATACCTTACAGTTCCATTGTAGTGAATTTGGATGGAGGATGTAGTATTGTGACCGGGACCGACCTTGTACCTTTATGACTTGGATATTGGTTTCTTTGGTTTTGGAGAGTCTGAATATTGCAATTGTTTAAATGGTTTCGTGATTCATTGGTTCTTTATTATAGAAACATAGAAACATAGAAAAATAGGTGCAGGAGTCGGACATTCGGCCCTTCGAGCCTGCACCGCCATTCAATATGATCATGGCTGATCATCACATCAGTATCCTGTACCTGCCTTCTCTCCATACCCCCCCCGATCCCTTTAGCCACAAGGGCCACATCTAACTCCCTCTTAAATATAGCCAATGAACTGGCCTCAGGTAACCTTCTGTGGCAGAGAATTCCACAGATTCACCACTCTCTGTGTGAAAAATGATTTTCTCATCTTGGTCCTAAAAGACTTCCCTCTTATCCTTAAACTGTGACCCCTTGTTCTGGAGTTCCCCAACATTATGACGTGTACATATGTACAGTGACATTCTTTTTATTTAATACAGTTCAGTAACGTATTGCCATGCTTAAGCACAATCCCAATAGTACAAGTGCATAGAAATAGTCCGCTGAGACCACATGTAAGGTCGGCTCTGTGGCACAGCGGTAGAGTTGCTGCCTCACAGCGCCAGATACCCAGGTTCGATCCTGACTGCGGGTGCTGTCTGTACGGAGTTTGTACGTTCTCCCTGTGACCACGTGGGTTTCCCCCTGATGCTCTGGTTTCCTCCCACACTCCAAAGATGTGCAGGATTTGTAGGTTAATTGGCTTCTGTAAACATTGTAAATATACACATATTCTAGTGTGTAGGATAGTGCTAGTGTATGGGGTGATCGCTGGTCGACGTGGACTCAGTGGGCCACAAGGCCTATTCCCGTGCTGTATCTCCAAACTAAATTGAACTCAATTATGAACTTACATGGACTATCTTTTTGGTTGCACTATGGACTTTGGTTTTTCCACTATTATGGTGACGTAGTATTATGGTTATTAATTTATTGCATTTTGATTATTGGACATTGTTTGTGTGTGACTGTGCGTAGGAACCTGTTGATATGCAGCAAGTAAGAATTTGATTGTTCTGTTATATATAGTAGGCCCCCTGGGTCATGACTGACCATGGGTGATGCATCCTGGTTGGTTGCAAGCCATGGGCGATGTCATATGGAGGACAGGTTGTTGCCCATGCAGCACGTCCCCCCTCTCCACGTCGCTGATCGATCCAAAGGAACAGCAGGGCTGCTACAGTTTGGCACCAGCGCCATGGCAGGAGCTGCCAGAGCGAGGTTGTCGACAACGACGAACTGCCTTTAAGGCTCCCACTTGACGTTTCTTGACGTTTACTCCTGGAGACTTTTCCATGACTGGATATGGCCACAAGGCAGTGGAGGTTTTAAATCAGAGTTTTCCCTCTCCCAGATGGACTGCCTTCCCAGGCTGACGAGCCCCATCTGACCGAGACTCGTGGGGGCGGGAGCGTCTACCTTCCCAAGCAGGTCTATAGCACCTGCCCACTCCCCAGATTCTGTTATATGTCCTTATGACAATTAAACACATTTTATGAGGGTGTTGCCAGGACCTGAGCTGTAGGGAGAGGTTGAGCAGGCAAGGACTTTATTCCTTGGAGATCAGGAGGATGAGTGGTGATCTTATAGAGGTGTATATGATCATGAGGGGAACAGAGAGGGTAAATGCACAGTCTTTTAACTAGAGTAGGGAAATAAAAAAACAGAGGATATAGGCTCAAGGTGAGGCGTGACAAATCTAATAGGAACCTGAGGGACAATTCTTTAACACAGAAAATTGCTGGAGGAGGTAAAACGTATAGACAGGTACGGATAGGACAGGCTTGGAGTAGCAATGTTACAAAATTTTGAGATTTTAAAAATCAAGTCTGCAATTTATCCCATCAGATAAAGCATAACAAGAAGTTTAATTTGACACCTAATTTACTTTCATATCTTCAGTATTAAGAAAGTTATGGCCATTTTCATGCTCGGAAATGAGTATCTTGCTTCCCATTGCCTTTCAATTGACTTAACTCAAAAGCTGTGATCTGGAAAAATTAAAAGCCCATAACTTTATTAAAAATTAAGAGAACTCAATGAAATTTTCAGTCATTATAGATTGAAGCATTCTGAAACAAATATTAAACAATCTTACTTGGATGACCTGAAATTAAAGTATATAATTAGTTAGTTATCTAATTGTAGCTAATTACAAAATTCAATGAGTAGATCTAAACATCTATGAATTTCTTAAGAAAAGATAAACTTTTTTTTAATTGCCTAAGTGTCCAAATAACATTCACACAATAATCCACAATATAACATAATTTTTAAATCTCATTTTCATGAATTTCTGGGCCAAATGGAAGGAATTTAGTGTTTTATGCTGTAAATTAATGGCCATTTAAATCAACTAGCGAGTGGGTTTTAGCGGAATGCGGTGGATTGGAACGTTGCGGTTAGCGGTGAAGTCGGGGGGGAAAATACTGGGGGTTCATACATTTTTTGGGGACCCCATTTCGCAACATAAAAATAGTATTTATGCCTCCCGAAAAACCAACTTTTAATAAAAAAATAAAGTATTTACCTTTTTTTCTCCCCTACGGAAAATGCTTCCGGTGGTCTGCGGTCACGGCTTTTGAAGCTGATTTTTAAATTACTCTAGTTAATAAATAATCTAGAGTAATTTAAAAATACCTTAATGGATGAAATGTCGGAGCGATTTTTCTTCCGCAATTAAATCGCCCGACATTCATCGATTATCCTGGTCTGGTGAAAATCGGCACTTTAAGCCCGCCCCCCTCTGACAGGCGCTAAAGTCGCGCACACGGGGAGCGGCAGAAGTGCACCGCCGCTAAAGGTAAGTTTTGTAACATACCTACTTGGAGGGATATGAGCAAAACGCAGGCAGGTGGGGCTTGTGCAGATGGAGCATTTTGGTCGGCGTGGGCAAGTTGGGCCGAAGGACCTGTTTCCACACTGTATCACTCTATGACTCTCTATGACTCTTGACTCTTGAAATCTCCAGCTTCAAGGTGATAATTGGCAGGGGAGAGAGAGAGAGAGAGAGAGAGAGAGAGAGAGAGAGAGAGAGAGGGGCATCAGGGGTGAGATGAATCCATCTCCTCGATCGGGGAAGCGCTTCAGAGCGGACAAGTGGCTTGACTCAAATCTTACTGAAGCGCGTTTCCTGCATACTAAACAAGCAATGGCAGCAGATGTCATTGGGTGGAGATTGACGGTGAGAAGGAGAGGGGAAGAGACGAGAGGGGCGTGCGGCCCTTATTCCAGGGCAGTGTGATGAAGTAACAGCTCATACAGAGACAATGGCATGCAGCTAATTTGATTTAAATGAAAAAAGATTTCCAGCTGCCCTGGTTGGTGCATGTGGGAATGGGAGTTGAACGTCAATTAACAATACGAATTGCTTTCTTCAAGAAGTAATCAGAAACAGATACATTCACAGGGCTCATCATCCAGGTGAAAGAATTGGCCACAATGCCATGAAGCAATTTAAAACCAGCCAGTCACCATCAGCTCACCGACCCGAGCTGTTCAAAGATACCATTGTAGATGAGACTTTTCAATTGTTCCAGATCCCAGTGTAAGGCTGGCATTTTGCTGCCGGCTGCAGTCACCATATCTCGAGAGACTCCACACTGACCCCAAGCGCAAAGGAGCCATTCAATTTGTTTTAACAGCAGAGGAACGATTTAAACTGCCTCCAACTACAAAATCAGTCAATCGACTTGGGGAAGGTGGTGTGGGCGGATAGCTGTCTTTATAACCACATGACAACCCCCATAGCTTAGAGTCAAACAGCAGGGAAACAGGCCCTTCGGCCTAACCTGTCGTCCATGTCAACCAACATGCCTCATCTACACCAGTCCCACCTGCCTGCTTTTGGCCCATATCCCTCTAATCCTAGCCTTTCCATGTACCTGTCTAAATGCTGTGATAGTCCCAGCCTCAACTACCTCCTCCAGCAGGTCGTTCCATAAACCTACCGCCCTTTGTGCAAAAAAGTTACCCCTCAGTTTCCCATTAAATCTCCCCCCCCCCACACACACCTTAAACCTATGTTTTCTGGTTCTTGATTCCCCTGTAACATGGTGACCACAATTGAACTGACAAGTATTCCGCCAGAAAATGTTATGATTTTAGCAGCTCCGGGCTTCACACTTGAGCTTGTATTTCAGTAGGAGCGGCGCAGTGGCACAGCGGGTAGAGCTGCTGCCTCGCGGGTTTGTTCTTGTGTCAATCTCTCCTTATTCAAATCTGCCTTCACCACAGTCCCTTGATTCCGCCTGTTAGAATGTCCAGATTGGCTTCTTTAAGAGGAGGCAAGGCATGGAGACACCTGGGCTTCCTCCAGAACAGCTTGGTTCCCAGGGGTG
This sequence comes from Raja brachyura, assembly GCA_963514005.1. Next base: position 23,924,015 of record OY740800.1, read on the forward strand.
GAGATGCATCTTGTCCAGCACGGTGACATATGGTCCTCAAACTCCCCCGCAGTGACTGAAGGATAGAAATAATCTGGCCGTGCAGAGATTTGCTCTGAGCCCCTGGGTCTCCCTCAACCTGTCACAGTTACCGTGTGTATTTCACGTAGTGCCCGTAACGTCAGAGCAAACGAGGCTTCTGCACACACTTAGACCGTAGAACAGTGCAGCACAAGAAGAGGCCCTTCAGCCCACAAAGTTTGTGCCCAACATGATGCCAAGTTAAACTCATCCAGACTTTAGACTTATGGGATACAGCGCAGAAACAGGCACGTTTCTACACGCTGACCAGTGTTCACCCGGTGCACTAGCACTATCCTGCACATTGGTTTCAAGTTACAAGTGTTTGCCGAAGCCAATTTACTTACAGACCTGTACGTCTTTGGAATGTGGAAAGAAATCGGGGCACCCGGAGAAACCCAACGCAGGTCACAGGTTGAACATACAAACTCCGTGCAGACAGCACCCGTAGTCAGGATCGAACCTGGCTAATCTGGCGCTGTAAGGCAGCAGCTCTATTGCTGTACCACAGTGCCGCCCCCATCTACCTTTGATCCATATGCCTCTATTCCCTGCACTTCCACGTGCCAATCAAAACGTATCTTAAACCCCACTATCGTATCTGCCCCCACCACCACCCATGGCAATGTGTTCCAGGCACGCACAATGCAGTGTAAAACACCTTGCTCTGCACATCTCCTTTAAACTTTCTCCTCTCACCGTACAGCCTTGACCTCTATTGTTGGACTGGGGAAAAAGGTCCTGACTGTCTACCCAATCTATGCCTCTCCTAATTTTATATACTGCTATAAAGTCTCACCTCTACATCCGTCGTTCCAGAGACAATAGTCGTAGTCTATCCAACCTCTCACTGCATTGGAAACCCTCTAATCCAAGCAGCACTTCTGGTAACCTTCCTCTGCACCCTCTCCAGGGCCTCCACACCCTTCCTGTAACGGGGTGACCAGATCTTGTAACTTCTTCAACACAAACTGTGGGGATTCCTCACCGCCACTTCCCATGGGCCCTTTCTATGCCTCTCATAATTGTATAAACCTCTATCAGGTCTCCCTTCAAACCAAGTTTTTGTCCTCTGGTACAAGTCTTTCACATTTCATAGAAAATAGCAGGCCATTCAGCCCTTTGAGCCAGCCTCATCTTCATCCAGAATCAGTATGATCAGCCGTGGCTCGAAGGGCTGAATGGCCTACTCCTGCACCTTTTTTCTATGAAATGTGAAAGACTTGTACCAGAGGACGAAAACTTGGAGGTTGAAGGGACACCTGATAGAAGTATATACAATTATGAGAAGCCTTCTAAAAATGTCTGGCTAACTGGAGTTTAGAAGGATGAGAGGAGATCTTATTGAAACATATAAGATTATTAAGGGTTTGGACACGCTAGGGGCAGGAAACATGTTCCCGATCTTGGGAGAGTCCAGAACCAGGGGCCACAGTTTAAGAATAAGGGGTAGGCCATTTAGAACGGCAATGAGGAAAAACTTTTTCACACAGAGAGTTGTAAATCTGTGGAATTCTCTGCCTCAGAAGGCAGTGGAGGCCAATTCTCTGGAGGCTTTCAAGTTAGATAGAGCTCTTAAAGATAGAGGAGTGAAGGGATATTGGGAGAAGGCAGGAATGGGGTACTGATTATGGATGAACCGCCATGATCACAGTGAATGGAGGTGCTGGCTCAAAGGGCCGAATGGCCTACTCCTGCACCTATTGTCTATTGTCTATTGAACATTGTTGCTTTTGCAGATCTTTCATTCATTTGTTCTATTTACTTTCTGTACCTCGTTCCCCTCTCCCCTGACTCCCAACGTGAAGAAGGGTCTCGACCTGAAACGTCACCTCTACCTCTCTCCAGAGGTGCTGCCTGGCCCTCTGAGTTACTCCAGCTTTCTGTGTCTCTCTTTAGTCTTTTGTCTTTATATTTGTGTAATGTGAATCCAAGCCCTGGACTAAGAAAAAGGAGCAGGTAATAATAAAGGTGTTTTCCTTTTGGTTCCTACACTACAGTATAATTTCCCTAAACTGGTTAGCTTACCACTTTGAAAAAAATTATAATGTGTGCTTGACTTAGCAGGAGAGTTAACAGAGCAGAACGCAAAAGCAGGAAGCTATTTCTTTATGTTGTTGAGGTTATGAGTAATATTCTCCCACCGGTGAGATCTCACAAGGTTGCAGGCAATGCCAGTTAAAAAAAGAGATTATGTGAAAGGCTAGCACTTATAATTACTTCTGAAAAGTGAGATGAATTACCTAATGGAAACGCAACAAAAACCATTCATTCGGGGATTTCGTTGAACTGTATTAAATAACATGGAAGTCGTTTTTGTTGGAGTTGTGAGCAGGAAAGGTTAGCATTAATAATTCACATGCACTGATGTCATTGAATGCCAGCGATCTGAGCCCTTCACAGTCCCATGGTGACTGTAAGCCAATTGATTATCACTTCATATTTCGGTGTCTAGTTATCTCCTGGTTCGACACAAGCCAGGGTTCATTTGGTGAGTGTCAGCAATTGAGAGTGCTGTCACGGAACTGAAATGTTAAAAATCTATTGTATCTTTTCTGGTTCGAATTGTCACACCTTTATTCCTTCCTAACGTCTGAAATTTTGTTCTGTGATTTGGGGATTTGTTTTTAACACCATACATATGTTCAACAGGTCCACGTTGAACACTCGTCTCCTTCCTCCCACCCCACCAATTGTGCGGCACAGTGGCGCAGCGGTAGAGTTGCTGCCTTACAGCCCCAGAGAGCCGGGTTCGATCCTGACTCTGGGTGCTGCCTGTATGAAGTTTGTACGTTCTCCCCCCCGTGACCGCGTGGGTTTTCCCCGGGTGCTCCGGTTTCCTCCCACACTCCAAAGACGTACAGGTTTGAAGGTTGATTGGCTTAGTTAAAATTGTAAATTGTCCCTAGTGTGTAGGAAAATTATAGCGTACGGGGAATGATCGCCAGTTCGCATGGATTCAGTGGGCCGAAGGGCATGTTTCCACGTTATATCTATAAACGAACAATATTCCATCTCCATCTCCTTCCATTCCTCACTCCTTCATCGAGCTTTCATTTAAACACCTCTCCTTAATTCATCTCAACTGCTCTGAAAATGAGCCAAACATGTTGGACTGCAAGTAGAAACTATGAACTGCAGATGCTGGTTTATACCAAAGATAGACACAAATAGACAAATAGACACAGAGAGACACTGGAGTAACTCAGTGGGTCGTGCAGCATCCATGGAGAAAAAGGATGGGTGACTTTTCGGGTCAGGACCCTTAAGAAACCCCTTTGTCTTTGAGAAGGTGCAGACCACAGCATTGCAATAGGGTCTGTGAGGTGGGGGTTGGCAGATGGTTCATGGCCGACATGTTTTCTGGGGGCTTCGTCAGGGTTCTGACAAGAAACGTTACCCGTCCTTTTACTCCAGAGATACTGTCCGACACACTGAGTTACTCCAGCACTTTGTGTCTATTAGTTAGACCGCACTTGGAGTAGACCATAAAGTGCCTCCAGGTATTGAGGCAGACATATATAATTCAGTGACCATCAGGTGACCTGATTTTAGTTCAGTTTAAATTAGTTTAGAAATACAGCCCAGACACTGGCCCTTCGGCCCACCGAGTCTGCGCCGAGCAGCAATCCCACACGCCAACATTATCCAACATACACTACGGACAATTTACAATTTTACCGAGCCAATTAACCTACAAACCTGTACCTCTGAGGAGTGTGAGAGGAAACCGGAGCACCCAGAGAAAACCCAAGCGGTAATGGGAGAACGTACAAACTCCGTACAGGCAGCACCCTTAGTCAGGATTGAACCCGGGTCTCTGGCGTTGTGGGGCAGCAACTCTACCGCGGCTCCACCGTGCGGGTGGTTCCCCCACCCTGTGCCTGTACCCACTTGTTCTTGTTCCTGCATTACATCAGCATCCTCGCTGCATTGCTGCAGGAAGCAGGTCAGGACAGCTCGAATTGTGAAAGATGCATCGGATGTTGCTCTCAGGCTGCACCTTTGATCCTGCGTCATGGAGTGAGGTGGGGCGGACTTCTGAAGAAACTGGAAGAGTCACCAGCTGACACACACCCGCAACGCCGGAGAACACATCGACCTTTCCTACCACACTCCATCTGTAAATTGCCCCTGGTATGTAGGGAGTGGACACGAAAGTGGGATGACATAGAACTAGCGTGAGTGGGTGATCATTGGTCAGTGCGTATGTGATGGGCCAGAGGGCCTGTTCGCACGCTGTATCACTAAACTAAATTAAACTAAAGAACAGATTGTTGCAAGAACCGAGTGGGTCAGGCAGCATCTGTGGAGGCAAAAGGTTTCAGTCGACATTTCAGGTCGAGTTCCTACATCGGAACGTATAAATTAGTTTATTTTACTTTACAGATACAGCGTAGAAACATGTTCTTGAGCACACTGAGTGCATGCCGGCCAGCGATCGCCCCGTACACCAGCACTATCTTACACACTAGGGACAATTTATAATTTTACCAAAGTCAATTAACCTCCAAACCTGCAAGTCTTTGGGATATCTGAGGGAACCAGAGCACCCGGAGAAAACCCAGTGCAGGTCACAGGGGGAACATGCAAACTCCGTACAGTCAGTACCCGTAGTCAGGATCAAACATAGCTCTGTTGGCAGTGACAGTACCGCTGCGCCATCGTGCAGTAACATCCGAAGGTTGACATGATAGTTCTAAAATCACATGAGATAGAAGATCGTTCAGCCCATCGAGTTTGTGCTGGATATTTGGACCATGCAATCAGTCCCTTTGCTCTTTCCTCATTGCTCTTAGCATTGTTTCCACTTTCCTTACCCAGATGAACCATTTAATTAAATCAAGGGAAAAAACAGCAAATTAGAATGTTTCAACAAAGAATATGAATTATTTCTACCTCCACCTTTTCTACGTGTAGTTTCCCCAAATATCACCACAGTTATACGGTAATTGAAAGCAGCTTTGAAGATAGGAGCTGAAAATTCCCATCACATTAGTACCCTGGTGAACTGTGATGAAGGACAAAGAGATAAGTAGCAAGTTTGCCAAAGCCACTCTTCATGATTAAAATTACTTTAATATTTTTGTCCTTGCATTTGGATTCAAAACTAATCTGTGGAAGTGAATTTTCTTTGACCGAGAGATCGACACATACAAGCAGTATATAGGAGAAAAGTCATGACTATTGCGAGCAGTTTTTGGCCCCATATCTGAGGAGGATGTGCTGGTGTTGGAGAGGGTCCGGAGGAGGTTTACAACAATGATCCCATGGATGATTAAGTTAAATTAGATTAGATGAGCATTTGACGGCTCTGGCCCTGTATTCGCTGGACCTTAGGATGATCTCATTGAAACTTTCCGAATAATGAAAGTCCTGAGTAGGGTGGATGTGGAGAGGATGGTTCCACAAGTGGGAGAGTCTCGGACCAGAGGACACAGCCTCAGAATAAAAGGACACAGCCTCAGAATAAAAGGACGTAACTTTTAGGAAGGAGATGAGGAAGAATTTCTTTAGTCAGAGGGTGGTGAATCTGTGGAATTCATTGCCACCGAAGGCTATGGAGGCCAAGTCAGTAGATGTTTTTTTAAATCGACTGTGGAGGCCAAGTAATTGGGTATTTTTAAGGCGGAGATTGACAGATTCCTGGTTAGTAAGGGTGTCAAAGGGGAGAAGGGTGCGACAGGTGAGGAGTGAGGCCGGTAGGAGAGGAGAGGAAACCGGGGTCTGGTCGACCATGCCCTCAAGGTCGGCTGAGGGTGGCTTCCCTGGGGAACAAAGGTGGACGGGCGGGGAGAGGGACGTGGCGTCCAAGGAAGGCGATGGCGGGAGGCCCTGCAGCAGCCTGGGACTCGCCTGGAACTGTCTCCGCTCCATAAGAACTAGAGTGCGGACTGGACTTTGACAATGGCGCCAAAATATGGTGCCTCTTGCATACGGGCTCAGTAGACTATATCTGTAGTCTACTGCTTCCTCTACTTGCTAGTTGCGGAAGTGCTTAGGTATGGGAACACTGTACAGGACTGTGTGTAAGAAAATAAATTCACTATACTTTGCACATGCAACAATAAAAGCACCGTTGACCCTTTGGGATTCAGGGTTGGTGCCGAGGAAGTTTGCTCACCTCTTGACCAATCCGTTATTCGAGAATCTCTTGGTGAATTCTTTATTCTTTAAACACTGTACTTAGCTCTCATTTAAAATTGATAGACAGGAAAGCTGTTTGCTGGTTCCCAAAATGTGATCCTCGCTGTGCACCAGATGACCAGTGTGATCCCGTTACGTCCCAGACCCAGCAACAGCTAAAGGAAATGTGAGCTCATCAAGATTTGGGAATATTGATCAATTGATTGGCCTGAGGATCAATTCTAACCACCGATCGATTGTGCGCTTATCAAATGTCACCATTTTCAAGCCATTCCCATCTCCCATGTGCCCAGATAGACCATCCTTGCCCAGTAATCCTTTCTCCATCGAAAAGTGACTCTTACAAGCTTCTACAGATGCACTCAAATGTCTCCAAGATTTACTCCAACATTTTAGCATTGTCATAGTCATACAGGTAACGTGGAAACAGGCCCTTCGGCCCAACTAGCCCACTTCGACAAACATGCCCCATCTAAACTAGTCCCCCCTGACTGCATTTGGTCCATATCCCTCTATCCATGGTTTGGTCCATAAACCTATCTTATCCATATAACTGTTCAAGTGTTGTCATAGTACCTGCCTCAACTACCTCCTCCAGAAGCTTGTTCCAAACCTACCATTGATTGAGTAGTTGCCCCTCAGGTTCTTACGAAATAATTCCCCTCTCATCTATGTCCTCTGGTTCTTGATTCTCATGCTCTGGGTCAAAGACTGCATTTACCCCATCTATTCCCCTCATGATCTTATACACCTCTTTAAGATTACCCCTCATCCTCCTGCGCTCCAATGAATGAAGTCGCAGCCTCTCCCTATAGCCCAGGCCTTCGAGTCCCTGCAACATCCGGGTAAATCTCTACACCCTTTCCAGCTTAACAACATTTTTTCTATAACAGGGTGACCAAAACTGAACACAATACTCCAAATATGGGGTAGACACAAAATGCTGGAGTAACTCAGCGGGACAGGCAGCATCTCTGGAGAGAAGGAATGGGTGACGTTACTGGTCTTCAATATGTCTATCTTTCGCACCATACAATGTTGGATTGTATCACTGTTTGATTTGGTACAGTTCTTCCCTGGGTTGCAAGAAATTGCTGAGAGTTGAGGATGTAGCCCAGTCCATCACAAAGACCAAACTTCCCACCATCAATTCCATCTACATTTCACACAGCCTTAGGAAAGCAAGCAATGTAATCAAAGATCTTTCCCACCCGAGTCATGCCTTCTTCTCCTGTTCCCATCCATCAGAAGGTACAGAAGCTTGAAAGCGTGCACCACCAGAATAGGATTGGACGGGGCAAGCTTTAGGGTTGGAACACCTCCTCAGCCTGCAGAAGGGTCCCAACCCAAAACGTTGCCTGTCCATTCCTGCTACAGACGTTGCCTGACCTGCCGAGTTCCTCCAGCACTTTGCGTTTTTCTCAAGATTACAGCATCAGCAATTCCTCGTGTCTCCAAACATATCTGATGCTTTCTCTCCTGCTCTCCTCAACCCACATTCCCATCTCACTAGCCTTGAGTGGTATTGTGCATCAGTTCTGGCCATTGCCCAATAGGATGTTCATAAAATAGTACCAAATTCAACCCTATCCTTCTCTTCTGCATAGCTTTAAGGTGAGAGGGGCAAAATATAAAGGAGATGTATGGGGCACATTTTAACGCAGAGCATAGTAGGTGCCTGGAATGTGCTGCCATAGGTGGTGGTGGAGGCAGATAGAATAGTGACGTTTTAGAAGCTTTTAGATAAGCACATGGAAATGCAGGGAATGGAAGTATGTGGATCATATGCAGTCAGAGAAGATCAGTTCAATTTAGTTTATTGTCACGTGTACAGTGAAAACCTTTTGTTGCGTGCTAACCAGCCAGCGGAAATACAACACATGATTTCAATCGAGCCATTCGCGGTGTACAGATACATAATAAGGGAATAACGTTTAGTGCAGAGTAAAGCCAGTTAACTCCAATCAAAGATAGTCTGAGTGTCCCGATGAGGTAGATAGTAGTTCAGGACTGCTCTCTGGTTACGGTAGGATGGTTCAGTTGCCTGATAACAGCTGGGAAGGAACTGTTCCTGAATCTGGATGTGCGCGCTTTCACACTTCTGTACCTTTTGCCCGGTGGGAGAGGGGAGTAGAGGGAGTGGCCGGGGTGAGACTGGTCCTTGATTATGCTGGTGGCATTGCCGAGGCAGCGTGAAATGTGGATGGAGTCAATGGAAGGGAGGTGAGTTTGTGTGATGGTCTGGGCTGCGTCCAATTTGTTACTTAACTTGGCATCATGTTTGGCACGGACGTTGTGGGCCGAAGGGCTGTTTCTTTGCTGTACTATGTACTATGCCGGTACCCACAGAGGAACCATTCTTTCTGCAGGATCTATAACAAGCCCCAATCAGAAACTGCTCAAAATAAGGGTTTCACTATGACTTCATGCATTAGAAATGCATTAGAATTTCTTTGCAATTAATTCAGGACATTCTTTCATTGGAATGAAAGACTCATTAGCGTCAGGGTGGCTGTCAAAGGATGTCTGAATCAACCAGTATTCTTTCTTCTGAAGCAAAACTCAAGTGCGGGATGAACACAGCGGGTCAGGCGGCATCTGTCGAAGGACAAGGACAGGTGACGTTTCGGGTCGGGATCCTTCTTCATTCAACACATTGCATTTTGCTGAAGATTCCAGCATTTGGAGCCTCTACATTACTGTTCCACTGCAAAATGTTCTCAGGGTCTGAAGAAGGGTTCCAACATGAAATGTCCCCTATCCATTTCCTCCAGAGATGCTGCCTGACCTGTTGAGTTACTCCAGCACTTTGTGTCTATCTTCTCACAGTCTGTCCACTGTGAAGACATTTGTCTTCTGTCCCTGCCGGGGGGGGGGGGGTTTCTGTGAGACCCTCTCTCACTGCAAGGAAACGGGCCCTTCAACCCACCAAGTCCATGCAGACCATCAAACACCCGTTCACACTAGTTCTACGTATCCCACTTTCTCATCCATTCCGTACATACTGGGGCTAATTTACAGAGGGCCAATTAATCTGCAAACCAACGTGTCTTTGGGATGTGGGAGGAAACTGAAATGCCCGGGTGAAACAAGGAACTGCAGGTGCTAGTTTACAAAAAAAGACATAAAGTGCTGGAGTAACTCAGGCAGCATCCCGGGAGAAAATGGATAGGGGGCATTTCTGAAGAAGTCTGAAGAAGCAGACTGTCCAAATGGTCACCTGTCCATTTTCTCCAGAGATGCTCCCTGACCCGCTGAGTTACTCCAGCACTTTATATTTTTTTCCAGTAGTGTATTGACATTAATTTAATATTATCACATGCGCCAAGATAGAGTGAAAAGCTTTTGATGTTGTGGTGTGCTATCCAAGCAAATCAGATGTAGGTGCGGTGACATGAATACGATCAAGCCATCCTCAAGTCAACAGGTAGAGCAAAGAGATAAACACCAGTGCAGAATATTGTTTTTCAGCATTGCAGCGTTAGATTTATAGCTGAGGGCAGCGCAGTGGCACAAGGGCGCCACAACGGTAGAGTTGCTGCCTTCCAGAGAACCAGGTTCGATCCTGACTATGGGTGCCGTCTGCAATGAGTTTCTACATTGTACCTGTGACCGCACGGGTTTTCGCCTGGTGCTCCATTTTCCTCCCACCCTCCAAAACTGTACAGTTTTGTAGGTTATTTGGCTTCTGGAAATTGTAAATTGTCCCTAGTGTGTAGGATAGTGCTAGTGTACGGGGTTGGCACCGGTCGGCGAGGACTCGGTGGGCCGACGAGCCTGTTTCCACGCTGTATCTCTAAAGTCTAAAGTAGAGTTCCAGAGAAAATAACAATTGACTGCCAGTCTTTGACTGAGAATAGGTGATAATTGTTGTCTGTTGAAAAGCGATTTATTGGCAGTAAAACCGTTAAGAATAACGGGAGATCACTGAAGATCACAGAAGATCGTCCGTCATTGCTGGGAAATTCTCCATGTCTGTTTGGTGTTCTATATATGAGACTGTTTAGGTTCTATATAAATGTTACATCGAAATTGATAACAAATTAGCATTTAACTCCATTTCTATGTTACCCTTACCTAGAGGTAGTCTCAGAGTTTATGACAAGTCTACTCATTAAAGCTCAGGTCTAATGTTTAGAGGAACGTGTGCTAATATTGTAGTCCAGACACAATGAACTGCAGATGCTAGCTTACAAAAGAAGACACAAAGTGCTGGAGTAACTCAGCAAGTCAGGCAGCATCTCTGGAGAACATGGATAGGTGGCATTTTGTGTTGGGACCCTTCTCCAGACTCATGAAGCTTCTGTTAACCAGAATAACGTGAATGACATGAGTTCAACAATTAGAGGGTTATCGGTGGAATGTTTAAAGGGGATGTGCGGGGCAATGTTTTTACACACAGAGAGGTGGGTGCCTGGAATGCGCTGCCAGGGGTGGTGGTGGAAGCAGGTATGATAGTGGCATTCAAGAGGAATTTAGATCGGTACATGGATATGTAGGGCATGGAGGGATATGGATCACGTGCAGGCAGGCAGAGGAGATTAATTTATCTTGGCATCATGTCCAGCATGGACATTATGGGCCAAAGGGTCTGTTCCTGAACTGTCCTGTTCTGTTATATGAAATCAATTGTACCAAACCCCCCTTGCCCGTGTCCACCTACTACCAGCCACGCTTTATCTTGTCTCTCCCCTCTTCCAGCTTTCTCCCCCTCCCCCACCCCCCACAACCAGTTTGAAGGTTCACGACCCGAAACATCACCTATACGTTCTCCAGAGATGCTGCCTGATCCACTGAATTACCCCAGTACTTTGTGTCCTGTGTCCTCAATACCCTTACTGATGAAGGCCAATGTACCAAACACCTTCTTTACCACCGCACCTACATGTGATGCCACTTTCAGTGAACTAAGAATCTCTACTCCCAGATCCCTCTGCTCTACAACACTCCCCAAGGCCCTACAATTCACTGGGAAGGTTCTTGTCCAGTTTCCAGCATCTGCAGTCCCTTATTGCTCCATAAATGCACTTTGCGCTCATTAAGAGTGCAATTTTATTTTATGTTATATGCTTTTTGTTTCACATTCCATCTCAACCCTGGCAGAGGTCATTAAGCTAGGGGCACAGAATATTTGGCAGCGGTTTGAAGCTTTCACAAATGTGCATTGTGGGTTTTACGAGTCAATGCGGGGCTGTGACCGATTAGTGAGGATATTTTCAGCGTTTCTGTGCGGGCTGAATATATAATTTGTTCTTGTAATTATCCGAGGTGGGTTTAGGCTTTAGACTTATTCCAACTGTACAAGTCATTGTCGATTCCACACTTGGAATACCGTGTGCAGTTCTGGGCGCCCAGCTATAGAAACGTTTTTAAGACATAGAAACATAGAAACATAGAAAATAGGTGCAGGAGTAGGCCATTCGGCCCTTCGAGTCTGCACCGCCATTCAATGTGATCATGGCTGATCATCCAACTCAGTATCCCGTACCTGCCTTCTCTCCATACCCCCTGATCCCTTTAGCCACAAGTGCCACATCTAACGCCCTCTTAAATATAGCCAATGAACTGGCCTCAACTACCTTCTGTGGCAGAGAATTCCAGAGACTCACCACTCTCTGTGTAAAGAATGTTTTCCTCATTTCGGTCCTAAAGGAATTCCCCCTTATCCTTAGACTGTGACCCCTTGTTCTGGACTCCCCCAACATCGGGAACAATCTTCCAGCATCTAGCTTGTCCAACCCCTTAAGAATTTTGTAGGTTTCTATAAGATCCCCCCTCAATCTTCTAAATTCCATCGAGTACAAACCGAGTCTATCCAATCTTTCCTCATATGAAAGTCCTGACATCCCAGGAATCAGTCTGGTGAATCTTCTCTGTACCCCCTCTATGGCAAGGATGTCTTTCCTCAGATTTGGAGACCAAAACTGTACGCAGTACTCCAGGTGTGGCCTCACCAAAACCCTGTACAACTGCAGTAGAACCTCCCTGCTCCTATACTCAAATCCTTTCGCTATGAATGCTAACATACCATTTGCTTTCTTCACTGCCTGCTGCACCTGCATGCCTACTTTCAATGACTGGTGTACCATGACACCCAGGTCTCGTTGCATCTCCCCCTTACCTAATCTGCCACCATTCAGATAATAGTCTACCCTCATGTTTTTGCCACCAAAGTGGATAACCTCACATTTATCCACATTGTACTGCATCTGCCATGCATCTGCCCATTCACTCAGCCTATCCAAATCACCCTGCAGCCTCCAAGCATCCTCCTCACACCTAACTATACCCCCCAGCTTGGTATCATCTGCAAATTTGGAGATGTTGCATTGAATTCCCTCGTCCAAATCATTAATATATATTGTAAATAGCTGGGGTCCCAGCACTGAGCCTTGCGGCACCCCACTAGTCACTGCCTGCCATTCTGAAAAGGACCCGTTTACTCCTACCCTTTGCCTCCTGTCTGCTAGCCAGTTCTCTATCCACATCAATACTGAACCCCCAATACCGTGTGCTTTAAGTTTGTATGCTAATCTCTTATGCGGGACCTTGTCGAAAGCCTTCTGAAAGACTTTAGACTATACTTTACTTTAGACTTTAAAGCGTGGAAAAAGGCCCTTCGGCCCACTGAGTCCGCGCCGACAAGCGATCACCCGTACACTAGCACTAACCTCCACAATAGGAACAATTTACAATTTTTACTGAAGCAAATTAACCTACAACCCTGTACGTCTTTGGAGCGTGGGAGAAAGACGGAGCAGCAGGAGAAAGCCCATGTGGTCAGGGGGAAAATGTACAAACCGCGTACAGACCCGGGTTTCAGGTGCTGTAAGGCAACAACTCTATATCTGCCCCACTTTGAAAGAGGCGGAGAGGGCCGGTGTGTGAAAGACGGGTACTACAAGACCATGGCACTTACAAGCAGGATCAGGTCACTCAGCCCATCAAGTCTACTCCACCATTCAGTCGTATTTTCCCATCTCAACGCCATTCTCCTGCCTTCTCTAGATCAATCTCCACATTAAAACTACCCAATGCCTTGTCCTCCACCGCCGACTATGGGAATGAATTCCACTCGGAATAGCACAGTAGTTGCAGTAAGGCTAGAGACCCGGATTCGATCCCGACTACGGGTGCTGACTGTGTGGAATTTGTTTCTCCCTGGGACCTCGTGGGTTTTTTCCGGGTGCTCCAGTTTCCTCCCACATTCCAAAGACGTACAGGTTTGACGGTTAATAGGCGTCGGAAAAAATTGTTAATTGTACCTAGTGTGTAGGATAGTGCTAGTGTACAGGGTGATCGCTGGTCATCGCGGACCCAGAGGGCCAAAGGGCCTGTTTCCACTCTGTAGCCCTAGAATAAAGTAAAGTATACTCCACATACATTTTCCTTTACAAACAATGCTTTGATCATTATCAATGGGCAATATTTTATTTGTTCAGCCAGTTCCCTTAACCTTTCAACCGTGTACTCCAGTTAACAGATAAGGAACAAACCGGACCCGCACCCTTCTCTAAGCTTGCCATTTTGCTTAAAAGTTGTTTTCACATTTACCGTCAGCCATTTGAGTCTGAAGAAGGTTCCCAACCTGAAACGTCACCTGTCCATGTTCTCCAGAGATGCTGCCTGACCCATTGAGTTACTCCAGCACTTTGTGTCCTCTTTTGTAACTCCCCATCTCCAATTCCTTGTTTCTGCAATGGTTTATTTATTATCAGTGGTTCTTATTGTCACGTGTACCAAGATTCTTTTTTCTTACAGATCAGTAAGATTATTGCCTTACATGAGTACAACATGTGGTTAGGTACAGAATGTATTAAAACAAATTCCCACTGAGTCCATATACAAGAGTCGCCAGGTTGTGGCGCCATTTCACAGTCCGAGCTACAGCTGACCATAAAGGTCCGTTGCAGCCGTCGCCTCCATCCGGATCGTCCAGCGAACCGTCATCCCTCTCCTCACCTGTCTCAGGGGGGCACCTCCCGCAGCCAACTTCGAGGGTGCAGAAGGTAAGACCCCTAGTTCTTCTTATCATCCGTTTGTCCAGCGGTCGGCACCATCGCCAACACTCTTCACCTCGTCTCCGGTTCCCAGTCTTCGGGGGTGGGCAGGGGCCGTGCTCGGCAGTTTCCCTCTCCCAGGTGAGCCAGGCCTACTGTCGGGGTGTGTCCATGGCTCGCCGGGAGCATAACGTTATTCACCTTGTTTAAATTTCCCTTCCGTCTCTCCTACTCCAGCAGTCTTTCTGCAGCATTCGCAACATCTCCTTATACCTGAAGATAAACACAAATGCTGGAGTGACTCAGCGGGTTAGGCAGCATCTGTGGAGAAAAGGAATAGGTAACATTTCTAATAGGTTCCCTTGCACCTCCTCCAACCTCATCTACTGTATTTGTTGTACTCGGTGTGGACTCCTATTTATCGGCGAGACCAAGCACAGACTGGGCCATCGTATATCGCTGAACACTAACGTCCAGTCCGCCTTGGCCTACTATGCGATCTCCCAATTACCAAACATTTTATCTACCCTTCCCGTTCCCACAATGACCTTTCTGTCCTGGGCCTCCACCACTGTCAGAGTGAGGCTACATGCAAATTGCAGGAACAGCACCTCATGTTTTGTTTTGTTTGAGCAGCTTACAGCCCAGTGGTTTGAACGTTGATTTTTCTAATTTCAAGTAGTCCCTTTCTCTTCACCCCTTCCCCATCATAGTCGTCCTGCCGGTTCCACTGTTTGTATCCTTGTATCCTTTCGTTGTCACTTCTTCCCCAGCCAACAATGGGCCATTGTGGACTCCACCTTTCCTTGATCATCGGTGCCGGCTCTGATTTGTTCTGAACCTTTTCATAGCTCTAGTTTCCCTCTCCCCTGACTCTCAGTCTAAGGTTTCAACCCGAAACGTCACGTATTCCTTTTCTCCAGAGATACTGCCTGAGATTTGTGTCAATCTTCAGTATAAACCAACATCTGCAGTTCCTTCCTACATACTTTGTCTTCTTATACCTGACACGACACATCTTAAGCCTCCAGTAATGAGAAAAAGGATGACTAAAAACTCAGGCACCATTTAAAAAGTGGTTAAATGCTAGCCTGGGTTGTCTGCAAAAGTGTTTTGGGAATAGATAATAAGGAGGGATGATGTGATTTTTTCGCTTCTTTAGTGTGTGGCCATTGTTTATCGCCCGTCCCTAATTAACCGAGCATTCGCTATCCACTGCATTCCTTCAGGTAAAGGTGCTGCCACAGTGTTGTTTTACTGAGAATGGCTGCTTACACCTGTAATTCTTGTCATCCCATGATTTACTTCATCTACAATGTACAACATCCCCCGAGGCAGACATGTAGAAGCATGTGAGCTACCAATCTGTTTGGACAGTCTAGGAGATCTGAGAGCCATAGAGTCATACAGCACGGAAACAGGCCCTTCGGCCCAACTTTCCCATGCCGACCTTGATGCTCCTTCTACAATAGTCCCGCCTGCCCGTGTTTGGCCCATAAGCCTGTAAATCTTTCCTATCCGTGTACCCGGCCAAATGTCTTTTAAATGTTGTTATAGTACCTGCATCAACTACCTCTTCTGCAGCATGTTCCATATACTCACCATCCTCTATGTGGAAAAGTTGCCTCCCTCGTTCTGATTAATTTTGTTCCCCTCTCAATTTAAATCTGTGTCCTCTGGTTCTTGATTTCCCCACTCTGGGTAAAAGGCTCAGTGCATTCACCCTACCTATTCCCCTCATGATCTTGTACACCTGGATAAGATTACCCCTCAAGTCCTAGCCTACTACCCATCACTCTCTATAGCTCACACCCTCAAGTCTCTGCACACTTACCAGCTGGACAACATCTTTCCTATAGCAGGGTGACCTAAACTGAATGCAATTCTCCAAATGCAGCCTCACCAACGTCTTGTACGACTGTAATAAAACATCCTAAGCTCACTGGTCTCTGTCTCTGAAAGCTGTAACACAATGAACTGTCAAATTAATAGTGCAAAAAGTCAAACCAATGCCCCCAAGACTCTTTAGTTTGGAGCTTATTTGGAGTTTGTACTGTTTAATAGCCTGATGGCTTGATGGGCCAAACGGCCTGCTGCTGCAGATTTATTTTGTTCTTTTACTGCCTGTACTGGCAGGAGAGCCATTGTAGGTCCAGACTCTCTGTGATGAGGCTGAATCTTAACAGAAATGGCCTTGCGACTGACTGCTGGTTGATCAATGCTTTTGTTTGCGGGCAAGGTCGGGATGTCACGATTGAATTAAATAATGAAAGCAAGATTAATCCAAAGTCTGTGTGTTGACAGGTGATTGGTTAATCATTGTAGTGCTGCTTGTGGAAGCTCGCGGAAGATAAATGGCTGCTGTTATTGCCATAAGACCCCGCTTCAGACAGGCCAGGTCTTTTGTGAAGGGACTGGCATTCCCTTCTGGTTTAGCAGGCAGGCAGCATTTTTTCATCCAAAACTAAACTTTATTCTGAATTTTACAATATTTAAAAAGATAGACACAAAGTGCTGGAGTAACTCAGCGGGTCAGGCAGCATCTGCGGAAAAAAGCAATAGGTGATGTTTCGGGTCGAGACCCTTCTTAAGGCTTCATATTTCAGACAACCTTTTCAGCTGTCTCCCCTCTTACGGTGTCACAGTGGCGCAGCAGGTAGAACAGCTGCCTCACAGCGCCAGAGATCCAAGTTCAATTCTGATCTCTGGTGCTGTCTGTGTGGTGTTTGTAAGTTCTCCCTGTGACCATGTGCGTTTCCTCTGAGTGCTCCAGTTTCCTCCCACATCCCAAAGACATAGGTTAATTGCCCTCTGTAAAAAATGCCCCTAGTTGATGCAAAAGTGGGATAACATGGAACTAGTGTGAATGAGTAATCGATGATTGGCCGAAGGGCCTGTTTGCATGCCGTTTCTTTCAATGAATCAAACTAGCGTGAACAGATGATCAATGGTCAGCATGGACTCGATGGGCTGAAGGGCCTGTTTCCACGCTGTGACTTTCAACTAGGTTACTGCAATCAGACCAATGAAGGCTGCCAACCCGAAACATCGCTAGTCCATTCCTCCATAGTCACTGACTAACCCACTGTGTTCTTCCAGCACATTGTGTTTAGCTCATTGCTGCTTTCAGGAGCTGCTGTGAACAATCTTCATGCCAATTGCCTACATTACATTGGGTGGAATGGTGGCGTAGCGGTGGAGTTGATGCACCAGAGACACAGGTTCAATCCTGACTATGGGTGTTGTCTGTACGGAGTTTGTACGTTCTCCCTGTGACCGCGTGGGTTTTCTCCGGGTGCTCTGGTTTCCACCCACATTCCAAAGACGTACAGATTTTTGGGTTAACTTGGCTTTGGTAAAATTTGTAAATTTTCCTTTGTGTATAGGATAGTGCTAGTGTACGAGATGGTTACTGGTCGGCATGGACTCGATGGGCCGAATGGCCTGGTTCTGAGCTGTATCTCTAAACTAAACTAAACTAAACTAAAGGGCCTCGACCCGAAACGTCACCTATTCTATTTCTCCAGATGCTGTCTGACCCGCTGAGTTTACTGCAACTTTTTGCGTCTATCTTCAGTGTAAACCAGCATCGTTCCTACACTAAACCAAATTATATCTGCATTTAAACTTAAAAAAAAATATTATTTGGCTGTAAATTATGAGCTTAATGATGCCCCAGAAATAAAGCATTGTCTCAGCAGGTTTGAGCAGCTGATATTTTAAGTGTCATGAATGCAAAAAATAGAAACATTTCACCTCTTCTGGGCCTTTGTTCTTGCTTGACAATCCCTTACTTGCAAAGTCCTGATAAGAATATCTCGTTCTCTCTCCCCCCACACCCTCCCACCCACTCCTTTATACAAAGAAAACCTGACAGACAAGCTGGATGAATAGGCTGTGGAAGCGAGAGGGTTCAAAGTGGAAACTCACACTTTTCCCAGCCACTAGCCAGCTGCCACTGTATTTCATTAAGCTTGGTGTGTTGTGTTGTGCTCATGAAAGAGACCCAAAGAAACGAGGAGGAATTAGGTCTGGTGTAAGATTCATCAATGCTAAACTTGTTCACAGCGTCTGGCCTGCAGTGAGGCTAGCTCAGGATATAAAACTTTCTTTGTTGCTTCCTGCAGTAACGGCAGCCACACAGCCAGAAGTGTTTCAGCTGCGCAACCCATCTTAAAGTGAACACCACCAGCGATCCTTTTCCACAATGATATGAAAGCCCCGTTTTATTGAGTTGAATTGAGTTGAGTTTATTGTCAAGTGTACTGAGGTACAGAGAAAAGCTTTTGTTGAATAATTAACGTGCATAGCGTTTAGTGCAAGATAAAGTCCAATAAAGTCTGATTAAAGATAGTCCGAGGGTCGCAAATGAGGTAGATGGGAGGTCAGGATCGTTCTCTGGTTGGTGAGAGGGTGGTTCAGTTGCCTGATAATAGCTGGGAAGAAACTGTCCCTGAATCTGGAGATGTGCGTTTTCACACTTCTGTATCTCTTGCCTGATGGGAGAGGGGAGAAGAGGGAGCGACGGAGGTGAGGCTTGACCTTGATTCCCTCCCTCCTTTCCCCAGTTTTATCTGAAAGATGTTTTATTTAGAAAAGGCACAAAATGCTGGAGCAACTCATCACACCAGGCATGGAGAACATGGATAGGTAACATTTTGTGTCGTGGCCCTTCTTTAAACGTCACCTATCCATGTTCTCCAGAGATGGATGGGCCATTATGGACTCCATCCTTCCTGAGGACATCTGTGGCCGGCCCTAATTTGCTCTGGCCTTTCCTCTTCTCCAGTTTGCCTCCTCAAACCTCTACTTTCAGTCTTTATAAGGATTCCGGCCTGAAAGGTCACCTCTTCCATTTCTCCAGAGATGTTGCATGACCCACTGAGTTACTCCAGCACTTTGCGTCCTTCAGAGATTGTTTTTCTCGGGAGAATCTACGTTCTATCGATGTTCTAAATCTAGCCGGAGGGTGGCGGGGGAGGGGGGAGGGGAGGGGATAAATTAAATTGCAGAGCAAGGTTGTGGATTTGAAAACTAGGGTAAGGATTATAAAGCTGGAGTGGAAAAGGCAGTCTGGAGCAGAAACACAAGTATAATTGGTTGATGCGCCTTGGCACGTACCAGTACACCTGATGTTTTGTGTTGCATTGTTAATAAAACATTTCAAGGCCTTCGATATTCTAATCAGGGCTGAGAGCAATTGGATTTCTTCATCATTAAGACATTCCCAGAGGTACATGTTTTATGTCTTTTATGTTTTAATCATGACTACCATTACCTCTGACCAAATAGAGGTGAAACCGTTGCTGTTACCACAGAATCATGTGAGTCATGCGTACGTAGGTAGTTTAATTTAGTTTAGAGATATCGTGTGGAAACATGCCCTCCGGCCCACCGCGTCTACACCAACCAGCGATCACCACATGTACTCATTCTATCCTACACACCAGGGACAAATTACAGTTTTCAGAAGCCAATTAACCTACAAACCAGCACATCTCAAGGAGGTGTTGGAGGAAGCCGGAGCACTCGGAGAAAAACCACGCGATCACGAGGAGAACGTACAAACTGCGAAAAGGCAGCACCCGTAGTCAGGATTGAACTGGTGTCTCTGCAGTTAATAGGCAACAACTCTACCGCTGCGCCACTATGCCACCCTAGATAGGTAGGAATCAGTAGCAGGAGTAGGCCAGTCAGCCCGTTAAACCCCTTCACCATTCGGTGAATGAGATCACGGATGATCCAATTGTATCTTCACCTTACATTTCTTCCTCTGACTTTCACAATTGCGCCTCTTCTATCTTTATTTGACTGTCTTATCAGCTCTTTGTCCAACCATCTGCCTATCAACGCTCCTCCCTCTCCCGTTTCTACCTATCACTTTGCCTTGCCACCATCTCCCTTTACCACTGTTTCTCCCCGCTATTACAATCAGCCTGAAGAAGAGTGCAACGCAGTGGATCTGCTCCCTTACAGCACCACAGACCCAGGTTCGATCCTGAATACTGGTGCTGTCTGTGAAGAGTTTGCATGTTTTCCCTGCGACCACGTAAGTTTTCTCCGGCTGCTCCAGTTTCCTTCCATATTCCAAAGACGTGCAGGTTTGTAGGTTAATTGGCTGCTGTAAAAAAAATAGTCCCTAGTATGTAGGATAGTGCTAGTGTGTAGGATAATTGTCGGTTGGCATGGACTCAGTGGGCCGAAGGGCCTGCTTCCACTCTGTATCTCTAAACTAAACTAACTATTATCCAAGATAATTTTTTATTACAGATTTATTTAATTTAACATACAGCTACAGATAATAATATTTAAATTGAATTCTGAACTTATTTTATCTAACTTACTTCTTTAAAATACTATTATATTATAATCCAGATTGATTTAGTGAAGCTACTTTAAATTCCCAGCTGCCATGGAACAATAAGAGTTTGAATATCCCTGTACTGCACCCTCATCTTCAAACCCGATCAGCCAAAGATTAGTAGTAAATGCTGTGTTGACAGAATGATTGTTCTTATCCCCTTTCTGCTGTTTTTTACTGCTTGTCTCCTCAAACTAATTCCTTTGTTGTTGTTATTGCAACAGGGAACAATCAGCGCAGGCTCAGGTTCTTGCCTCACAGAGTGTCTGGAGTTCTGTGGTCCTTGATACAAATGTTTTCTATCAGAGGAGTGTGGAGACTTCAGTTCAAAGATACAGTATGGATACAGCATAAGAGTCCGAGGAAGGGTCTCAACCCGAAATGTCACCCATTCCTTCTCTCCAGAGATGCTGCCCTTCCTGCTGAGTTACTGCAGCATTTTGTGTCCATCTACAGCATGGAAACAGGCCCTTCGGCCCAACGTTCACATCGACCTCCGATCACCCGTTCACAGTAGTTCTATGTTATCTCACTCTCTCATCCACTCCCTGCACACTAGAGGTAATTTTTAGGGGCCAATTAACCTACAAACCCACACGTTTTTGGGATGTGGGAGATAACCGGAGCACCCGGAGGAAGTTCACACGGTCACAAGGAGAACGTGCAAACTTCACACACAGACAGCACCCGTGGTCAGGATCGAACCCGGTTCTCCGGTCCTAGCTGCACCACCATGTCGCCCCTAGCGAGGACCATGCAAAACAACGTTTTTCACTGCACCATTGTACACGTGACAATTATAAACGTAATCCTAAAGGGGTTGCGCACTATTCTAATTATATGGCATTGCAAGCCTTCAGCAATATTATTCGCCTGAGTTACAGTAGATGATGCAGTATATGATTCCTTATGCCACATGGAGTCAAAGAGCATGCTTTAGCCCAACATCCATTCGACCAAGATGCCCAGCAAGCTACTGTTATTCCATTTGCCTGCTGCTGGTGTAAATCGCTCTAAGCCTTTTTGCAATCAATGTACCCGTGGAAATGTTTTTATAAACCTTCCTCAACCATTTCCGTGGTTTAGTACACTTGTTCTATCCCAGGGACAACTTACAGGAACCAATTAACCTACAAACTTGCACATAGGAGGAAACCGGAGCAACTGAGTAAACGGTCATAAGCAGAACATACAATCTCCGTACAGATAGCACCAGTAGTTAGGATCGAACCTGGGTCTCTGACGCTGTAAGCAGCAACTCTACCGCTGCACCATTGTGCCACCCCCAATTATTTCCTCTGGCAGCTCATTTCATACACCCACTACCCTCTGTGTGAAAGAAATTGCCCCTCAGGTTTCTATTAAATATTTTCCCTCTCACCTTAAAACCTAGGCCGTCTAGTTCTTGACTATCCGACCCTGAGAAAAAGACTCTGTACATTCACCCTATCTATTCCCTTCATGATTTATACATCTCTATAAGATCAGCCCTTGGCCTCCTGCGCTCCAAGGAATAATGTCTTAGCTTGCCCAACCTCTCCCCATTGCTCATGCCCTCAAGTCAATAAGCAAATGTCAGACATCGCCACATTCAAATTACCAGCCACAGTTGCTCATATCAATTTTTTTTGCTTGAAATGCAAAGTAACAACGATCAAACCTCTGTAAATTTGTATAATTTATCACAGAGTAATGATATAAAACTAACAATCATATAACATTCATCCCAGATAGACACAAAGTGCTGGAGTAACTCAGCGGGTCAGGCAGCATTGTTAAGAAGGAACTGCAGATGCTGGTTTACACCAAAGATAGACACAAAATGCTAGAGTAACTCAGCGGGACAGGAAGCATCTCTGGAGAGGTGGAATGGGTGAAGTTTCGGGTCGAGACCTTTCTTCAGACTAATTTAGGAAGCATTCCTGGAGAAAAAAAAGGTTGGTGACGTTTTGGGTTGGGATCCCTCTTCAGCTTCCTAAAGATGGATCCTGATCTAAAACGTCGCTTATCATTTTTCTCCAGAATTGCTGCCTGACCTGCTGAGTTACTCCAGCACTTTGTGTCTATCCTTGGTGCAAACCAGCATCTGCAGTTCCTTTTTACACATTTAACCCACATCAGTTGTCAATTTGCTTGACTTAAATGTCTAACCATTTGCAGGTAACCTTGGAGATACAAGGAACTGCAGATACTAGTTTACCAACAAAATACAGTCTGGTGAAGGGTCCCAACCTGAAACATCACCTGCTCATGTTCTCCAAACATTCTGTCGACCCACTGAGTTATTCTAGCACTTTATGTCCTTTTTTTTGGTCCATGTATTCCTGACGTACTTCAAGAACTCAAGAACTTATACATAAAAATAGAAAATTCTGGAAACACTCGGCGGGTCAGGCAGCATCTGTGGAAAGAGAAACAATTGACAATTCGGATCCTTCTGCAGAACAGATCCATGTTCTGATGTAGAATATTCGACCTGAATTGTTAACTGTTTCTCATTGCTCAGACTTCAGCCTGACTCCCCCACACCGACCAACATGTCCCATCTACACTAGTCCCAACTGCCTGCATTTGGCCCATTTCCCTTTAAACCTGTCCTATCCATGTACCTGTCTAAATGTTTCTTAAACAATGAACCTGCCTCAACTACCTTCTAATGACAACACGTTATATACAACGCCACCTTTGTGTGAAAAAGTTGCCCCTCAGCTTCCTACTTCCCCCTCACCTTAAACCTATGTCCGCTGGTTCTTGATATCCCTACACTGGGCAAGAGACCCTGCGCATTTACCTTATCTATTCCTCTCATGATTTTGTACACCTCTTTTAGATCAACCCTCATCCTCCTGCACTCCAAGGAATAGAGTCCTCACCTGCTCAACCTCTCCCTGTAGCTGAGTCCTGGCAAAGTTTTTGATTTTATTTCTGGTTTAGAGGGGGGGCCTCCAAACCTTTCAGCATGAGGACCACATTATATATTTGGCACATGTTTGTGGGCCATACACACACCCACACATACACACACTCTATCACACTCACTCTCACTCACACACTCTCACTCACACACCCACCCACTCACTCACTGGGGCCACCGCTGTCGCCGATCTCCACTGTCGCCCCGGGTCCATCGACGGTAACTTGTCAGCAGCTGCACACAAACCCTCAACTCAATAGCATATGGCAAACTAACGTGTAAGTTCCCGTGCTACCACAGACCCGCCAAATAGCCCGCCGCACGGAACGTGTTAACAGCTTGCTGCAGGCTGGATAAAATCTCGTGGTGGGCCGGATGTGGCCCGCGGGCCATAGTTTGGAGACTCCTGGTTTAGAGGGACATGGGGCAACGTGGGCAAGTGGGACTAGCTTAAATGGGTTTTTTTGGTCAGCATGGGCAAGTTGGGCAGAAAGACCTGTTTCCGTGCTCTATGAGTCTGTGATTTGGTGTCGACATTTTAAAATTTTGGGCTGAAGGACTTGTTTTCGTGCTCTATGAGTCTATGACTGTGATTTGGTGATATGGTGATAATGTTCCATACATTAAAAAATATATATTTCCCTTCCCTAGATGTGACTGCTATTACTGCATCTTATTAGAAAATACCCAGGCTGTTTATCTATATTCGTTTTAAATTCTTTAAATTCTCTTCAAAGACTTGCAGAAATTTCCTGTCACAATTGGCCCAGATGTTTATCAGCTATTGAGGCAGGTTGCAGATGAAGCATGTTGACATTAACCCCGGCTCTCATGAATGACATCAAAGCTTAATTCATCAGCATTTTTCATCAAATCAACATCAGCTGTGGCTCTGTATATTGAGTCAGAAAGCTGTGGGGAAGACCTGCCCCAGTTAGTTAGCACAACATTTAGACCAATGCTGCACCAAATACAAAGAAACAAGAATCCTTAGGCTTTGGAAGTTTGGAATGTTCCCACTAACCCTCCCCAACTTCTACCGATGGGCCATAGAAAGCATTTTATCAGGATGCATCACAGTTTGGGAACAGCCCATCCAAGACTGCAAGAAATTGCAGAGAATTGTGGACGTAGCCCAGACCATCACACAAAACAAATTCCCTTGCATTGACTCCATCTGCACTTCATGCTGTCTCAGCAAGGCCATCAGCATAATAAAGGATGAGACTCTCCCCAGTCACTCCTTCTTCTACCTTATCCCCTGCAGGCGAGAGGTGCAGAAGTGTGAAAATGCATACCTCTAAATTCAGGGATATTTTTTCCCTAGCTGTCATCAGGCAACTGAACCATCCCATCACCGGCTAGAGAGCGGGCCTGGCCTCCCATCTACCTAATTGGGCACCTTCAGACTATCTTTAATCGAACTTCACTGAACTAAACGCTATATCCTCTATCTGTACACAGCAGATAGCTTGATTATAATCAAACCTCTAATTTCCCTCTCCCCTGGATCTGTCTGTAAAAGGGTCTTGACCTGAAACGTAACCTATTCCTTTTCTCCAGAGATGCTCCCTAACCTGCTGAGTTACTCCAGCATTTTGTGTCTATCTTCCAGTATCGGCAGTTCCTTCCAACAGATTGATTGTATAGTCTTTTTGCTGATTGAATAGCACGCAACAAAAAAAGCGTATCGATGTACATGTAGGTATCTTACAAAACTTACCTTTAGCGGTGCTGCAGTTCTGTCACTGGCCGTGTGCGTGACTTTGGCGCCTTTGAGGGGTGGGGGGGGCGGGGATAAATTGCGGTTTTCCCCTTGCCTTCCGGAGCTTTATTTTCTCGGAGTGCGAGCTTTTTCTAAAGATTCGTTCCGACTGCCGGTAAGTTAAAACATTTTTTTTTAAATGCCCGACTATTTCAGCGCTGCAATAAAATAAAAATTAGCTCCTAATGCCGTGAACGCCGACAACGGGGACGGATTTTACGTAGGGGACAGGTAAATGAAAGTTGTTTATTTTTTCATATAAGCTTGCTTGTTTAGATGACCTTAATCAACATTTCATGTTGAGAAACGGTGATTTATTCCCCATACAAACTGGCAGAATTTTTCCTGCCAATATTGGGTTTAAATTCACCGCAACCGCAATGTTCCAATCCATCGTGTGCCAGAAAATCGCACTCGCAAGCTGATTTAAATGGCCATTAATTTATGGGCATTAAACACTAAATTCCTTCAATTTGGCCTATAAATTAATGACAATTAGATTTAACAATCATGTTATATTGTGAATTCTTGTATGAATGTTATTTAGACACTTAGGCTTTAAAAAAAATGTTAATATTTTGTTAAGAAATGGATAGATGTTTAGATATAGTAATTGAATTTTGTAATTAGCTACAATTGGGTAACTAACTAATTATATGCTTTAATTTCAGGTCATCTAAGTAAGATTGTTTCATATTTGTTTCAGAATGCTTCAATCTATAATAACTGAAAATTTCTTTCAGTTCTCTTAATTTTTAAGAAAGTTATGGGCATTTGACTGTCCTCAATCACAGCTTTTGTGTTAAGTCAATAGAAAAGCAACAGGAAATAAGTTGTTAATTTCTGAGTATGAAAATAGCCATAGCTTTTTTAATACTGAAGATATGAAAGTGAATTAGGTGTCAAATTAAACTTCTTTTTATGCTTTATCTGATGGCATAAATTGCAGACTTGATTTTTTAAATCTCAAAATTTTGTAACATTGCTAGTACATGTAACAATAATAAATTAAACTAAAGTAAAGTAGGCGCAGGAGCAGGCCGCTCAGCCCCTCAAGCCCACCCCGCCATTCAATACGATCATGGCTGATCTCTTTTTTAAAATCCTCATGTCAATCCTTGTTTTTTACCAATTACCTCAACTCTGCTTTTTATGCTTGTCAACCTGCCGTCTCATTTACCCGATCAAGACATTTCATGATATTCAGCAGTCATTACTGAATACCTCCTTGATCTTCTGAGCAATTAGCTTCTTTGCACACCACATTGAAGCCTGCGTGAATCCACCGTGTTTGAAAGCACAACATTTCAAGACGTCACAGTGGCGCAGTGGTAGAGTTGCTGCCTCACTGTGCCAGAGACCCAGGTTGGATCCTAACTACGGGTGCTGTTCATACACATTCTCCCTGTGACCGTGTGGGTTTTCTCCGGGTGCTCAGAGTTTCCTCCCACATTTTGAAGGTGTGCGTGATTGTAGGTTAATTGGCTGCTGAAAATTGTCCCCGTGTGTAGGATAGAACTAGTGTATGGGAATCGTTGGTCGGTGCGGACTCGGTGGGCTGAAGGGCCTGTTTCCATGCTGAAACCCTAAGGTAAACTTAACTAAACAATTTAGCTCTGATTCTTATCTCCAACCTTGCCAAAAGCATTTCCATGGAAAAGATTCCATAACAGTTGACACCCAAATAAAAAGGTGTAGCCAGTTGGCCCGCATATGAAGGAAACCCGATTTTCAGACTGGAAAAAAGGTCATAGTTGGAAAACAAATAAGACGAACTGTGAAGGGAAATTTGTTTTGAAAAATGATTACTCAATGTTGCGATGTGGATATCAATGGCAAAAGCAGTATTTATTGTCCTTTCTCAACTGTCCCTCAACCAACCATATTCATCAGTCTTCAGTCACCTAGGTCAGACTAGCTAAGGGTGGCAGATAGGAAATTGGTGACCCAGCTGAGCTTTAACAAAATAGTTGTTGTGAATGAGATGAGCTTAAATTCCAGATATACTCCAATGGTACTTTATTGTCATGTCCCTATTGTCACAGTGAAATTATTTTTTGGCATAAAGTTTTAGTTTAGAGATACGGTGCCAAAACAGGCCTTTTGGCCAAGCAAGTTCACACCGGCCAGCAATCATCCCATACACTAACACTATCCTACACACTACGAACAAATCACAATTTTACCAAAGACATTTAACCAACAAAATTTTACGTCTTTGGAGCATGGGAGGAAACCGGAGCACCTGGAGAAAACCCACCAAGGTCACGGGGAGAACGTACAGACTCCATACAGATAGCACCCATGGTCAGGATCAAACCCCGGTTTCTTGCACTGTAAGGCAGCAACTCTACTGCTGTGCCACCATGCCGCCCTATTGACAATCTTACTGTAAATTAGATTAGTTTATTGTCACATGTACCAAAGTACAGTGAAAAGCTTTTGTTGCTTACTAACCAGCCAGCGGAAAGACAATACATGATTACAATGGGCCATCCACAGTATACAGACACATAATAAAGGGAATGACGTCTAGTTATCTAGCATGATAAAGTCCAGTAAAAAGCGATTAAAGATAGCTCGAGGGAGGTAGATGGGGGTGTCAGGACTGCTCTCTAGTCGGTGAATGAATGGTCCCGTTGTCTGAAAACTGCTGGGAAAAAGCTGTCGCTGAATCTGGAAATGTGCATTGTACCTCTTGCCTGATGGGAGAGCTGGTGACCTTGCCGAGGCAGAGTGAAGTGGAAATGGAGTCAATGGAAGGGAGGTTGGTTTGTGTGCTGGTCTGGGCTACGTCCATAATTCTCTGCAATTTCTTGCAGTCTTGGAAGGAGCTGTTCCCAAACCATGTTGTGCTACATCCAGATCAAATGCTTTCTATGGTCCATCTGTAGAAGTTGGTGAGAGTTGTTGGGGACATGCCGAACTTCCTAAGCCTTCTAAGGAAGAAAAGGATAGACACAAAATGTTGGAGCAACTCAGCGGGACTGGCAGCATCTCTGAATAGAAGTTTCAGGTCGAGGCCCTTTATCAGACTGAGAGTCAGGGGAGAGGGAGACACAGAGATAAAGAAAAACATTTTGTGTCTATCTTCAATGTAAATCAGCATTTGCAGTTCCTTCCTACACACAAGGCAGTAGAGACATATGTGCACTTTATTGAACATGTTTATGATTTGAATTATTTCTTGAAAGGCCTGGATCGAATGGATAGAGTGAATGTGGAGAGAATGTTTCCACTAGTGGGAGAGTCTAGGCCCAGAGGCCGAGGCCTCAGCATAAAAAGACGTACCTATAGAAAGGAGATCAGGAGGAATTTCTTTAGACAGAGGGTGGTGAATCTGTGGAATTCATTGCCACAGACAGTGGTGGAGGTCAAGTCATTGGGCATTTTTAAAGCGGATATTGAAAGGCTCGTGATTAGTAAGAGAGTCAAAGGATACCGGGAGAGGGGGAGATAGATCAGCCATGATTGACAGGCGGAGTAGGCTTGATAGGTCAAATAGCCTAATTTTGCTCCTATGGCTTATGAGCCTGTGTTTATGATTTTTGCATTGTAGACAAAAATGCTGGAGAAATGCAGCGGGTGCAGCAGCATCTGTGGAGCGAAGGAAATAGGCAACACTTCTTCAGACTGAAGAAGGGCTTTGGCCGGAAACGTTGCCTATTTCCTTCGCTCCGTAGATGCTGCGGCACCCGCTGAGTTTCTGCAGCACTTTTGTCTACCTTAGATTTTCCAGCATCTGCAGTCCCTTCTTAAACTTTATGATCTGCATTCTTTCATCCAGCTCCTGTATGTCACAATGCAAGGGCAATTTGTAACTTGCGGGATGACTGGCACATCACTAACTAGTTTGGGCAGATCTTGGCTAAAGCGGTGAGTAGAGACCTTAAGCTTTGGATGTAATTGCTGGAAAGTGCCAGCCCAAAGCCCAGGAAACACTTTCCTACAGCTCAGAGTCTTTGTTTCTGCCCGTCGCTAAGGCACCACCCAGGTAAGCAAGTAATTAATTTAAGGAGTGGCTTTACTGCTTAGGGAGAAATTATTTCTGGTTGGCAAGGAGTGCAGGACGTGGTTCACAAATTCAATCCAGACCCAAAGTCGGAAAACCGCCAATCTAGAGTCAAAAGTGTTTAATTGGGATCCTAGGAACTGCAGATGCTGATTTACAAAAGAAAAGACAATGTGCTGGAGTTTCTCAGCGTGTCAGGCAACATCTCTGGAAGACAACGGCAACCAGTTTGAAGAAGGGCCCCGACCTAAAACGTCACCTTCCATGTTCTCCTGAGATGCTGCCTGACTCGCTGAGTTACTCCAGCATTTGGTGTTTAATTATCATTTAATTAACAATGGAACAGTGAATTTCTTACTTTCTGCAGCATAACAGGCCCGTAAACACAATGCACAGAGATAATGTAAGAAATTCAATAAATTATTAGGCAAGAAACAAGTGCAACCCCCACGCCCCCCCCCCCCCCCCCCCCCCCCCCCCACCCCAGAAGTCCTTAGTGCAAAGTTAAGACAGTCCATAGAAGTTCATAGTTGAGGTTAGTGTTGAAGAGCCTGATGATTGCTGGCTATATGAAATAAAAACAGAACATTCTAGAAATACTCAGCTTCCACAAAGGCCATATGGTACAAGATCAATTGTTAATTTAAAATCCCATAATTGATAGGTTTAAAGAGATAATCAGCTGTTATCAGGCAACAGAACCATCCTACTAGAGAGCGATCCTGACCTACCATCTACCTCATTGGAGACCCTCGGACTATCTCTAATTGTACTTTACTGGACTTTCTCCTGCATCTGTACACTGTGGACAGCTTGACTGTAATCATGTATAATCATTTTGCTGACTGGATAACAGGCAGCAAACAAGCCTTTGACTGTACCTCGGTACATGTGATATTAATAAATCTAATCTAAACTAAACTATAAAAGACTGCAAAAACAGAGCAGGCCAGGTGGCATCTAAGGAGAGCTCAACAGTCAACTTTTCAGAGTGATTAACGTTTATCACCACCATTTAAAGATATTGAGGAAGGACAGGTACATGGATTGAGGCCAGGGAGAAACAAGGAACTACAGCTGCTAGTTTAAAAGACAAGAGGCATTTATTGGCAATTGGTACAGTGAAATTTGGGGTCACCATACAGCCATACGAATAATAAAGAACACAACACACGATAGACGTTCACACAAACATCCCCACACAGCGGAATCAATGTTTCCCACTGTGAGGAAAGGCACCATATTTCAGTCATCCTCCCCCTTGTTGTTCACACCGCTGGAGTAACGCAGCGCATCAGGCAGCATCCCTGGTGCTGAGGCAGCGTGAAGTGGACATTGAATCAATGGAAGGGAGGTTGGAGTCTTTATTGATTTTATTGGCTAAAGTCTACCTCTTATCATCAGTCTAATAATTTGATTTGGTTGAAACTTGAAATGTGTTTCCATTTAGCACCTTGGTACGTTGATGATATTGCTTTTAACTTGCTGTGTGTTAGTACAGACAATGGCACTCTCCTTTGACTTAGACAGGGATCAGGATAGGAAAGGTTTAGAGGGATATAGATCAAACACAAGCAAATGAGACTAGCTGAGATAGACATTTTGGGCAAGTTGGGCTGGAGGGTTTGTTTCCATGCTGTATAACTACGACTATTAACTTGGTTCGTTATTAAGCAAATGAATAGCATTTTGGAACAAAGTAGACTGAAATTCTGCACAGATGGAGTCGTTTAAATCTTATCTTCAATTGTGAAATAGAAAAAATGTTTAGGCAACAGTCCAGACCGTAGTTTAATTTTTTAACAAAACTTACAACCCACCTCCCCCTTTTGCTAATTTACAGGCACATGTGATCGTGTTTTATTTCTATTTGGATGGAAATATACCAATAGGAAACAGATGTTTAACAAAATGTAATACACACTAGAATGGATATGCACGGCTGCCTAATCTTATAAATAACAGTGTATTAACTCAGATTAAGGGGGAAAATGAGGGATTTGGCAATCAATTTAGACTCCTGAAGCCAAAAGATAAGAAAGCCTTAATTAAAAGAGGTTGCATTAATTTCCATCGGTCACCGGCTAAACCATGCCCTTGATTCTAATCTCATGGACAATGGGGGAAAAAAAGCCTTTATTTGGTTTCAACAAAAACAGTGTTGATCTGTAGAATTAGTCTAAGAATTTGCTTATACTTTTAGAGCCCCTTTTTCACAAGACAATTCTCTGAGATATCTGATGTGATGTCCAGATATATTGACTGCATTAAAGCAGAAAGCAAACCATTGTTTGCTCTCCACTTTCAAGCTTGGAAGTTTCACTTAAGTGTTTTGTTAAAACTGAGACTATATTGCATTTCTATAGTTCATAAATTTGTAAATTGTTTGACATTCGGCCCTTCCAGTCTACTCCGCCATTCAATCATGGCTGATCTATCTTTCCCTCTCAACCCCATTTTTCTGCCTTCTCCGCATAACCTGACACCCATCACATCCTATTCATGACATCAGGGCAGCACAGTGGCACAGCAGTAGAGTCGCTGCCTCACAGCACCAGAGACCTGGGTTTGATCCTGACCGCGGGTGCTGTCTGTGTGGAGTTTGGGTGTTTCGAGTTGGAATTTGGATAACATAGAGCTGGTGTGAATGGGTGATCAATGGTCGGCGTGGACTCGGTGGGCCGAAGAGCCTGTTTCCATGCTGTATCCCTAAAAAAATGAACTAAACTAAAAGCTTAAGAAGGAACTGCAGATGTTGGAAAATCAAAGGTGGACAAAAATGCTGGAGAAACTCAGCGGGTGGAGCAGCATCTATGGAGCAAAGAAAATAGGCGACGTTTCGGGTCGAGACCCTTCTTCAGTCTGCCCCAAAACGTCGTCTATTTCCTTCGCGCCATAGATGCTGCCTCGCCCTCTGAGTTAAACTAAAAGCTTAAAAGGTTGATTACAACAGATTAGGTGGAACAATATTGGCCCCAATGATCTTCACAGCTTTTAGACTAAACCTTCCATTCTGGACCCCCCATACTGGAGAAGGGTCGCTGGGCCAAGGACCCAAAACATTAACCGGTTTGTCATACTACAGATGCTGCTCATCAGAAGTGGATTCATTGTCGTGAGAACAAGCACAGCAAATTCCCGTCTGGTGTAGGAATATTGATCAGGGGTTAAATATATGCGTGATCTCTGAGAGGATAGCCCAATTTTCTTCAGAATACCTTAGTTTAGTTTATTGTCATGTGAACCAAGGTACAGTGAAAAGCTTTTGAAAAAAATTACATGCTAACCAGTCAGTGGAAAGACAATACATGATTACAATCAAGCCGTCTGCAGTGTACAGATACAGGATAAAGGGAATAACATTTAGTGCAAGATAAAGTTCAATTAAACATAGTTTGAGGGTCTTCAATGAGGTAGTTGGGAGGTCAGGATCTTTCTCTATATGGTGATAGGAAGGTTCAGTTGCCTGATAACACCAGGGAAGCTCCCTGAATCTGGGGGTGTGCTTTTTCACATTTCTGTACCTCTTGCCTGATGGGAGAAGGGAGAAGAGGGAGTGACCGGGGTGAGACTTATCCTCCATTATGCTGGTGGCCTTGCCGAGGCAGCGTGAAGTGTAGATGGAGTCAATGGAAGCAAGGTTGATTTGTGCGAAGGTCTGGGCTGTGTCCACAATTCTCTACAATTTCTTGCAAACTTGGATAGCAAAATGGATTGCAAAGTGGGGATCTTGTATATAGACCAGAGACCACCGATATGAGAATGGTGGTACCCTGATCAAGTAAGACATCTCCGTACTGATGTAAAAAGCACATATGTTCTAAGGCATTATAGCCAGCATTTTATTTGCAACTGCTTCATTGGGAATAAACAGTCTGTAAAAAAAACAGCCTGTAAAAGTTCCTCACCACATATAAATTAAGTTGCTTGGAAATATTAAGTGCAGGGGGCTGTGATTCTTGGAACATTGGGATCGTTAAGGAGTAAACCCCCCAAAAAAAGTGCAGATGCTATAAATCTGAAACAAAACCCATAAATTCAGGTAACACTGAGCAGGTCAGGCAGCATAAAAAGGAGAAACATCTGAGTTGATTGAAGAAGTTCTCCTCCTCTCTAAGATTTCAAGTCTGAATAAAGGTCCCGAGCCAAAATGTCACCTGTCCATGTTCTCCTGATATGCCTTTGTTCATGTCAGGCCTCATTCTGTTGCCACACACGTGGCGCAAGGGAGACCATTCAGCCCATCAGTTCCGAGCTGGCATGTTAGAGGGCAGGATCCAGTTGCCTCGTTGCCCTTCCTCATTTACCCAGCATGCCTTTGCTTTCCAGCCCTGTTTCATGTGTATATCTATTTGGATCAGAACTAAAACAAACTTAACAAAGCGTCATGCTTTCCCTCCTACAATGCGGCTGCCAATTTTCACAACTCTCTTTGCTCTGCTCGTAACCCTCTTGACAGTGGTAACAGTTTATTCCTTTATCTTAATAATCTTAGTTTTTGAAACACTTGGTTCTGGAACTCACTTCTTGTAAAATGGTGGAATCAGAATCAGGGCATCTGAAGCGGATTAAACATGGAAAGATACGTGAAAGATATTTACATTGATATGGTGGAGAGGGGGTGGGGCGGAGGGAAATGGAACTGATTGGATGGCTCAACCAGTCACCAGTATGGACCCAGTGGGTTAATAGCCTTCAACTGTGACACTCAAAATTGAATGAAGTTCAGTAAAAAATAAAGTCATTTAAACTTTGATTAAAATATAGTTCAAACATCTCCAATGAGAAAGATGGGTGATCAGGCCCCTCTCTAGTGGACGGTTCAGTTGCCTGATAACAGCTGGGAAGAAACTGCCCCCGAATCTGAAACCGAGGGGACCTAATCTGGGACCAGCTTGGTTTGACAACTTGCAGTCTGAAGAAGGGTCTCGAGCCGAAACGTCACCCATTCCGTCCCTCCAGAGATGCTGCCTGTCCCGCTGAATTACTCCAGCATTTTGTGTCTATGTTTGGTTGGCGTGGATCAGTTGAGCCAAAGGGCCTGTTTCTGTGCTACATGACTATAACCATGACCTCTGGTAAATCTCCCCTCGATCAAGAGTGGTAGCTCTGAAACATCTTCCTTTTTTCTTTTCACCCGACTTGCTGCTTTGTTTTTGTTTCTGATTTACCGCTTCTGCAGTTTTGTTTTGAGTTTCCCCTCTATTCCAAGAACCACAACCTCAGTCTCTGCATGTGGACATTCCAAGTATGTGGCAAGGCACTTTCACTTCATTTTACAGGCCTTTTTTTTTAATAGACTTTTCCTTCCAGTGAAGCAGTAGCAAAGAAAGTGGTGGGTAAATGTTGCATAACAAATGTGGTGCAGATTCAAAAAGATTTATTGGAACCAACTTTATAACATGGGCATGAATTCAAAAGGATTGCGATATTTCTGAAATGCAATGCCAACTCGAACATTCACTGCCTGTGCTGTAATTCTGATTTGCCCAAATTGTTTAGGTTCGAGAAACATGCCCTTGGAACCTACGAGTCCATGCTGACCATCGATCACCTATTCGCACAAGCTCCATGTTATCACACCTGCTCATCCACCTGCGCATTAGGGGTGAATTACAGAGGCCAATTAACTCACAGACCTGCATGTCTTTGAGATGTGGGAGGAAACCGGAGCACCCGGAAGAAACCCATGCAGTCACAGGAAGAACGTGCACATTCCAAAAGATCAACCAAGGTCAGGATTGAACCTGGGTCTCTGGCACTGTGAGGCAGCAGTTCTAATCTGCCAATATTTACACAAATTGTTAATACCTAAATGGTGCAGGCAACCTTTTTAAATTATCGTTAAAACTGATTAGCATATATGATACTTAAATCCCTTGATGCCTACTCTGTTCAATTCTGGGATATGTTGGCATTAATTATTGTACTTTATTATGATCAAAATATTTATCACTTCTAGTTTTACAGTGAAATTGAATAGAACAAAGACTCATTTCTGTAATACCATGTGATGAAAGAAACACCTCATCTCCATCCATACTCTCTGCAACCCTCCAAAACGGCAATATAACAACGTCATGTAACGAGGCGGATTAAAGAATAACTTTGGCCAGGTTACTGAAGAAGAGGAATTTTCCTCAAAGCAGTCATTGAATTAGTGCAGCATAAAAGACCATTCAGCCCTTCGAATCCATACTTTTGTAAAAATCCCTTCCCAATCTCCTGACATGTAAATTATCTCAGCTTTTATGTCAGTTTTGAAAATCCAATCCCCGCTAACTCCATGAGAAGATTTTCCTTCACATTACACTGGTATCTTTTTCCTATCATGTTAAGTCAGTCTCCCTTGCTCCTTAAACCATGCACAAATAGAAACAGCTTTCCTTCTTTACCCACTATTTATCCCTCTATTTATCATGCAGTGACTAGTGGGGTACCGCAAGACTCAATGCAGGGACCCCAGTTATATACAATATATATTTACGATTTAGACAAGGAAATTAAATGTAACATCTCCAAGTTTGCGGATGACACAAAGCTGGGTGGCAGTGTGAGCTGCACGGAACATGCTATGAGGCTGCAGGGTGATTTGGACAGGTTGGGGGAGTGGACAGGTGCCTGGCAGATGCAGTATAATGTGGATAAATGTGAGGTTATCCCCTTTGGTGGCAAGAACAGGAAGGTAGATTATTATCTGAATGGTGTCAGATTAGGAAAAGCTAATGACATGTTGGCCTTCTTTGCGAGAGAATTTGAGTTTAGGAGCAATGTTCTACTGCAGTTATACAGGGCCCTGGTGAGTCCACACCTGGAGTATTGTGTGCAGTTTTGGTCTCCTAATTTGAGGAAAAACATTCTTGCTATTGAGGGAGTGCAGTATAGGTTCACCAGGTTAATTCCCAGATGCAGGAAATATTTTCCCCATGTTGGGGGAGTCCAAAACCAGGGGTCATAGTTTAAGAATAAGGGGTAGGCCATTTAGGACTGAGATGAGGAAAACCTTTTTCGCCCAGAGAGTTGTGAATCTGTGGAATTCTCTGCCACAGAAGGCAGCGGACAACAATTCACTGGATGTTTTCAAGAGAGAGTTAGATTTAAGGGCCAGTCCCACTTTCCCAAGTTACTCACGAATTCCCCCGAGTGTTCCCCTTGATTCAAACTCGGAGAATGTCCGTAGCGTGTCCGTAGATATATCGTAGCAGTTCGTTATGCCAGCCGAAGGTACTCGGGGAATCAGGTAAGTCGGGATGTTTTTTTCAGCATGACAAAAAAGGCCACAGTAAAAAGATAGTCGGGAGGAGGAGTTCGTAGACCACAAAAATCTTGATTTTTTTTTAAGGTCCTTTCAACTCGGCAGAGGACTTGGGAAAGTGGGACAGGCCCTTCAGCTCTAAGGACTATCGGAATCAAGGGATATGGAGAAGGGCAAGAACAGGATACTGATTATGGATGATCATATTGAATGGCAGCGCTCGCTCAAAGGGCCAAATGGCCTACTCCTGCACCTATTTTCGATGTCTCTATGTTTAAACCAGACATTATTTTGCACACCACTATCAAACTTCCTCTCAACCTCCTTCTCTCCAAGTAAACATTTCTCAGCAGTTCCAGTCTAACCTTGTAACTTAGTTTAGTCTAGTTTAGAGATACAGCATGGAAACAGGGCCTTAGCGACAGTCCCACGTTCTATCCTAAACACTAGGAACAATTTACGGAAGCATTATGTACGCGGACTGTGAGGTGCCATTCCTCCAGTTTGAATCTAGCCCAGGTGAGAAAGCAAGACAAAGGCCCAAATTGAAAGATTATGTAGCCAATTAACTTAAACATGAGCAATTAAAATCAAAGCACTGATTAAACAAAGGGAACTTGTCTGAACACAGCATTCGCAGTTCACACAGAACAGTACAGGAACAGACCCTTCAGCCTACAAAGTCTGTGCTGAACACGATGGCAAGGTAAACTAATCTCATCTGCCTACATGCAATCCATATCCCTCCACTCCCTGCATATCCTTGTGTCAATCTGAAAACCTTTCAAATGCCACTATTGTATCTGACCCCACCTCCACCCCTGCCAGCGTGTTCCAGATACCCACCATCCTCTGTGTAAAAAACGTGTTCCCCTCACCTCATCACCATGCCCTGTAGTATTTGACATTGCCATTCTCACGTTAAAAAGGTTCTGGCATAGTTTTATATACCTCTGGTATCAGGTCCCTCCTCAACTTCTGACATTCAAGAGAAAACATTCCAATCTTACTTACATTGTATTACATGATAAATGGCTTCAAGGAATGTTTAATGGCTTGACTAATCTCATTGCAAGACTTCAACTGATACAATGGAGATATTTTGTTTCACATCTTTCCCACCCTAGTTTCGTTCAGAGATGCAGCATGTAAAAGGACACTTCAGCCCACCGAGTCCACGTTGACCACGGTCCCCGTACACCAGCACTATCCTACACACAAGGGACACTTTACAAATCTTACTGAAGCATATTAACCTACAAACCTGTATGTCTTTGGAGTGTGGGAGGAAACCGGAGCTCCCGGAGATAACCCATGCAGTCACGGGGTGAACATACAAACTCCGTGCAGACAGCATCCGTAGTCAGGATCGAACACGGGTCTCTGATGCTGTGAGGCAACAACTCTACCGCTGCGCCTCAGTGCCACCCGAATCACTAAATTTGTTCAAGGCATTTGCTCAATGCTCCAGATTTATGACTAAATTCAGAATGTGTTTAATGTTATTACAAATACTCACTGTCAGGAGCCCATCGGCTCAAATAACAGCTGCGTGAGCTACAGTGGAGGCATTCATAAGCATCAGTTTTGGCTCAGTGGGAGACCACCGCGCCTGCCTTGCCCCCCCGAGCATAAAATTCAACAGGACTCTCCAGTAGTGGTTGTGGTCTTATCCATCCATATGAGGGTTTTTTTGGATCAGCCATCATAACCCTTCCGCATCCTGAGACCAACTAAAATATTTCACAGCATTCTTTTAAAGATGGGAATGATTTCAATTTCTCAATCCGATTGTTAATCCCTACATCAGCAACATAAAACGTAGGAAGGAACTGCAGGTGCTGATTTATACCAAAGATAGACACAAAGTGCTGGAGCAACTCAGCAGGTCAGGCAACATCACTAGAGAAAAAGGATGTCTGAACCCTTCTTCAATATGTTTTGGGGCAGGACAGGTTTTATACACAAAGAGTGGAGGGTGCATGTAATGTGCTGCCGGGGGTGATGGAGGAGGCAGATACAACAATGGCATTTAAGAGGCTTTGAGCTAGGTAGGCAGAGGAGATTAGTTTGGCATTGTTTTCAGCATGGATATTGTGGGCTGAAGGGCCCACTCCAGTGAGGTTCTGCTCTGTGTTCTATGTAATATTACACGAGTGTCTGCACGCTGTTATTCACCAAGAACATTGGAAACCCTGAGATCAGGCCGAGTCATAGACAAATGGACATCTTCCTTGGACCCTCCAGAGACTGCAAGGCTCCATCAACCTTTGCAGGCAAATGTCAACAGGACACTGGAAGAAAGTCAAGTAGGGCAACACAGTGGCAGAGTTGTAGCCTCACAGTGCCAGAGACCCGGGATCGATCCTGACTACATGTGCTGTCTGTACAGAGCTTGTATGTTTTCCCTGTGACTGTGTGGGTTTTTTCCGGTTGCTCTTATTTTCTCCCACACTCCAAACATGTACAGTTTGTAAGTTAATTGGCTTTGATAAAAATTACAAATTGTTATTAGCATAGAACAGTACACCACAAGAACAGATCTTTCAGCTCACGATGTCTGTGCTAACCATGACATGAATTTAAACCACACACACGGCTGCCAACATTGGGTGAGAGTTGGGAGTGAGAAATTGCGAGAGACTAAGCCCGAGGGAGCGTAGCGACCGGGGGGGGGGGGGGGGGGGGGGGGGGGGGGGGGGGGCTTGGATAGATTTAAGCAAAATTACATTCCACTCTAGAGCCAAGTCTGATCAACAGGTGCAGCACATGAATGATCTTAGTATATTCATATGGAAATCAGATTATAATCAAACACTTGGCCCATGTTGACCAACCTGGTCTCACTGCACACCTGGTACTACTCCTGACCCTGACTCTGGTTGCTATCTTCACTCATTCCTGGCCCCGATTCCAGCCTTACACCTGTCCCCCTATTCTACCCTGATCATAGCTGCTTACCTGCTTAGGTTCCCAGTGCTGAACACTCCCATTGACTGCACACCTAGTACTATTCCAGACCTTGACTCTGGATGCACACTTGGCCTTGCTCCTAGCCCCTCTGCACTGACAACATATCTGGCCCACACATATATCCCCATATCTGACCCCCTGGACTTAACCTATTATGTTCAAGTCCACAGGTCCTTATCTAATGCGGTAATCTTTTATGGAGCACTTTACAGACCAAATTTTGTATAACAACATTTGCTAATCCATTGACTTCCTTGTTATCTAACATGCTAGTTACTTTGTCAAATAAGTCATCAATTGGTTGAACACAATTTCTCATCCATAAAATAGTAAGATTAAACGAGAACTTACCAGTTTGAAGGTTGATCTTTATTTTATGAGGAGTTGCGATGAGGGATTTCGTGAAGAACCTGCCAGCACGCATGCGCGACATTCTTCAAAGCAGCGGTGTGGAATCACAGAAACAACAAACAAAGAAATGACTTGTTATAGTAAGATTGAAGAGACTCTAATTACCAGTTGACTTTATGATCGAGGGTTGGGAGCGGAGGGCACAAAATCCCTCATTCCTCATAAAATAAAGATCAACCTTCAAACTGGTAAGTTCTCGTTTAATCTTACTATTTCATTTCGGAGTCACGTGAGTGACTTCGTGAAGACTTCAAAGCTCTGTGATTCCATGCCCTGGACAACGTCCATGCTGTCACACACCACTTTTAAGGATGGATAGGAGTAATCAACTTTCCAGACTGCTTGTACTGAAAAATAATAATATTTATTAATAACAACAAAGAAAAAAAAAACCCTCACTGGGGGGAAACTGTATGCTCTTGACCCGCATTCAGCACGGCCTCTGCGAACAATACAGGAGCGGTAACAGGTTTACTATAAAACCGTTGAAAGGTGGCTTCTTTCGCCCATCCCGCTGTGGCAAGAATATGGTCCATGGGCACCTCCATGACCCTTGCCGCCGACGTCGATGCAGCCCTGGTGGAATGGGATTTAAAGACATTAGTGTCAATACCTGCCTCGTTCAAGACGATCCTGAGCCATCTGGAGATCGTCTGTACCGTCACTCTATGGTGAGGTTTTTTGTGGCTGATAAGTAGGTATTTCTCCATTCCCCTTAATTTCCTCGTCACTTTAATATAGTGGCGGATATGGGTGGCTAAACATAGCCTTGCATCAGCGGGGTATGCTGGAAACTTCAGCTGCAGCCCTGTGTATCCAGGTCTATGCTGCTTAAGTAATTCATCTATAAAGAAGATTACTTTGTCTGGGGTAGAGATCATTCTGTCAATCTTGACCTTGTGAAGTGTCTGTACCCTTTGCGCTGAAGTCAGTGCCAGTAACATCACCAGCTTCTGGGTCATTTTGTCCAATTCAAGCCCTTCCATGGGCGACCACGTCCTAAGCAGGGTTAATACTCCCCCAACATCCCAGGTGATGTTGTAACGAGGTCTTGGCGGATTGGAATTAAATATTCCCCGCATAAGTTTGGACACCAGCTTGTTGGATCCTACCTCAATATTGAGGTAGAATGATAGTGCACTCCTGGCGCTGTTGATGGCACTGTAGCTGAGGTGTTCGTCATGATGCAACCCCGCCAGGAATTCCAGCACATCGGTGATAGTAACGGAGTCATATGCAATGTTGGAGCGGCCGCAGTAGGTTTCCCATTTCCTGATATGTGTAAGATATTGCCGCCTGGTGGACTCCCAGCATGACGCTCCAATGGTATCCATAGTTCTTGATGATAGGCCATACCGCAGTAATGGCCTGTTCAGAACCTGCAAGCCAATAACTTTAAGTGACTATGGCAGGGATGTGGTTCCCCTGAAACAGGGTTCGTCACCAGTTGTGGGCTACCCTCTAAGAGGACCCATGGTTGACTGATCATATCAAGGACCACCGGATACCATGGCTGCGTAGGCCAGTCGGGTATGATAAGAATGCCTTTAGCAGCATCTGACTGTATTTTCCGTAATACCCGACTGATGAGGCAAAATGGAGGAAATGCATAGAAAAACCATTTCACCCAATCTAGCGAGAACGCGTCCATCGCCATTGCCCCAGGATCTGGCTCCCATGATACGTATGTTGGTACCTGATGGTTCAACCGTGACGCAAAAAGGTCAATATCCGGTTTACCAAATTTGGCTGTAATTTTTGCGAATATTTGGGGATTTAACATCCACTCAATGTCATTAAATTTGCGTGACCTGGTGTCCGCCACTGTATTGAGCTCACCTGGTAAATAGGTAGCTGAAATCCAAATATTCCGTTGTATGCACCAGAGCCAAATTGTATCTGCCAATTCATCACATGAAATTGACCTGGTACCGCCCATATGATTTAGATATGCCACCGCAGTGGTATTATCTATTTGAAGACGGACATGAGTGTCAGTAAAGTTTGAACAATAAGCTCTAAGTCCGTGAAATGCTCCTAGCATCTCCAAATAATTTATCCCTTGTGATAACAACAGGGTAGATTCAAGGGTGTCTCATCTGCCTCCACAACTAGTGTAGTTGTCCGTGGCTCCCCATCCATGGGAGCTTGCGTCTGTTTGTAAGTATACCATCGGACTGGGCACAATGATGGGCTTAAATGAGTCATGGATGTTATCGATCCACCATTGTAACTCAATTTTTGCCTTGAGAGGCAGCTGCATAGGTCTATCGAAATGTCCAGCGTTCAATTTTAACGCTGAAATCTTGGCTCTTTGCAAATTTTGATAATGCAAAGGTCCGTATTGGGCAGCTGGAAAAACTGCTACAATTTTCCCAATCACCTTAGCAGTTTGTCTAATTGATGGTATACTGGCGCAGACCAGATTCTTACATGCTTGAATGACATCCCCAATTTTGTTAACTGGTATGGTGGCCATCATGCGATTGGAATCCACCGTGAATCCCAGATAATCCATGACCTGTGAAGGACAGAACTTTGATTTATCTGGGTGGATAATGAATCCCACTTTTTGAAAAATTTCCACAGTGGCTGAAACTGCCAGTTTCGCTGATTCCAGAGTGTTCCCAATAATTAGGATATCATCCAGATAAGCCATGACCATGTGATTTTGTCTCCTCAGTGTAGCCAACACTGGTTTGAGTAATTTAGTAAATAATCTGGGGGCTGTGGTAAGCCCATTTGGCAAAGCTTTGTATTGCCAGAGCTGATCCATCCAGGTAAACTTCAAGAACTTCCTGTGATGTTTCTGAATGGATACTGAATAGTATGCATGTTTTAAATCAATGCATGCCATGAAGCAGCCCTCAGAAATCAAAGATTTGGCTGTTTCGAACGTGTCCATTTTGAAATGGGTATATTTTACAAAAGTATTCAAATGGGTCAGATCAATAATAACCCGACATCCTCCATCCTTCTTGGTTTTTGTGAATATATTAGATACAAATTCAATTGGTTCGTGTATAGTTCTTTCTATCACGCCTTTTCCTTGTAACCTCAAGATTTCCGCATAGCCTACTGCCGTTTCCTTGCTGGACAGTGTAAATTTGCGATTTGGCATATGCTGGGGTGGAGGAATTTGACCATTGTTGAATTCAATCTCATGGCCTTGAATACTTTGTAAGATAAACTCATCAGAAGTGATGGTTTCCCATGCCTCCTTAAAGAACCGTAGTCTACCACCAATATGTGAAGTTAGACATGCAAGTGCATGAAATCCAGACCGCCTTACCTTCATGGTTATCAGCGGTCCCTGACATGTTTGGTGGGACGTGGAGGTGCTGGGTTGTGCTGGTAATGCGGAGTCCGCATTTTCCATGCTGGCCGCTGCGGGCCTAGCCCTAAAAAAGGCCTGGGCTGTTGAGGCTGCTGATATTGCGGCGGTGCTGGAGCATAGGTCCTTGCTGGCCTAATGGCTGGACCTCATGGCCTGAAGAATGGTACTTTCCTGGCCGGTTGTCTGGTCAAGGTATATGAACTCATAAGACCCACCGTCTTTGCATGGTCATCCAACTCCTTGACCTGCTTCGGGAGGTCCTCCCCGAACAACTGTCTGGGTGGTGGCGTAGGGGGTGCTCTGCACAGCCCCGCAAATTTGGGGTTCAATGTGGGCTTGATAATGCTTTTCCTGAAGGCATTAATTTCATACTGCGTATTACATAGCAGTGCCAGAGCATCCTCTTGCTCGGTGTTCAGATCCACAACGTCCACCGACCTCGCAAAAGCGGTAATCCCAGCAGTGAGCAATTTCAGGATCCTTTGTAATTTCATTTCCTGAGCTCTGATGCCTGGGCTAATATTGCCCCAAAATGGCATGTTTACGATAGGCACGTTAAGGGAGTTGCAAGCATAAGTGCCTTGTGCTTGTTCATGGCCTCCGCAAGGACCTGCTCTTGAAGTTGATGGTTCATGAGGAAGTCAACGGTAGCAGCCAGTTTGGTGTTGAGGGGTTGTCCTGACGATTCAGGTAGCGCAAACTTGGCTGCCACGTCCAGGAGCTCCTCCTGAGGGACCTCAGGTGCTGTTGGTGCGTGGACCAAGATCTCCTCATCTTCTGGCTGTCTCATGCTATCCATTGACGACGGGGATATATCCATGAGTCCCCTGGAACCAAATGTTTCCCGCCTTTGACTTTGCTGCAGGATTTGTTCCATCATCCTCTCCATCCTGTCAATTCGCCCTTCGCTATGCGAGAACGGGCGGTCGGAGTCCTCACGCCCGAAGGAACTTCTGAGGCTCCTGTCATCGGCCCGTACCTCGTCGAGGTAATCTCGGTGCCGGAATGATACGTCGCTACCAGCCGCCTCAGCGAAACTGAGCGATTCCCGCGCGGATCTGCTCATGCGCCTCCTTTTGGCTGAGCTAGGTCCCGCTGCCTCCAAGGGCAAAAGCGGTGAGAGGTCGGCACCCAACGCTGCGGCGTGGTGACCCGACATCCACGCAGGCTTGCCGACTGTCCTTAAACTGGACCCAGACGGCGTACGGTCCCGTCCTGCCGCCAACGGGGGATGCGGTGACCGTGGCGTGACTCCACCTGTGCGACTCTTCCTGGTCCTGCTGGGTGGTGAGTCTACACTGGCCCTCTCAGGTCTGCCAGTGGACTCGGGTCTCGCCAATCCACCAGTCCGCGA
The DNA here is from genome assembly GCA_963514005.1 of Raja brachyura. The sequence continues at coordinate 23,968,604 of OY740800.1, forward strand.
TCTAGCGGCCTCTGGTGAAACCTCCGCCCGTGAAGGGCTAGGTAAACGGGCTCTATCCCTGGCTCTTCCACGAGGAATCAGGGAGAAGGGCCGTGCAGCAGCACGTGAACCCTGTTTGCCCGTATCAACCAACGATCCCGTTGGTGACAATGAGATGGAGTCAGGGTCTGCCTGCTCCGGCGCTGTACCGATGTCCTGCTCTGCGGGACCCCCGCTAGAGCTTAGCTGTGTCGGTGGGTCAGGTCCTGTGAAAACACGGCTCCCCGACTTGCGCGCCTTTTTCCCGGCCCGACTAGCGGGTACTGCCGTTGAAGAGGGCTCCGGGATAGGTGGCCGGCGACTGCTTACGGATGTCCTGCGGCCCTTACGCCTTCATATCTATGTTCCTGCTGGAGAGAAAAAATGCTCAATACAACAAGAACAACCAACTCAAGGTTGCCAGTACTTACCTGAGTGGCCCTTATGAAGGGCTGGTGGTGAGCCGCGCTCCACCTCCAGCCGTCGACTGCAATGCGTTGCGACGATATGTCGCGCATGCGTGCTGGCGGGTTCTTCACGAAGTCACTCACGTGACTCCGAAATGAAATTATACTCACTCAGCTGTATAAGTATTCTGTTACCATTTCCTTCATTTTCCTAACAAACTGTCCTGAAGTCATTTTCACCCTCAATATTTTCAGTAATTTGCTGTCTTCCTCTCAGCTGGGACTTTTCCGAAATAGTCTAATAACTATACATTTAAGCAATATTATTCTATTAAATGTGATCTTGAGAGTACATCATATTTTCTGTGGTATAACACAATGATAAAAAGATCTTTGTTTTGATCGCACCTACCAACATGCATACATTATTATATTACAGTTAATATGTACCGATGGTAATTTTTTGTTCCAATGCTCCCCATTCCCAATTACTTTTACATTGAAGTGATTGTTTAAATGTGAAGTTTAAATGGCATCAGAAAAATAAAACCTCCGGAATGGATGATATTCATTACGTGGTTGGTTGAAGTCAGTATCAGCACAATTACTATATTAAACTTTGAATCTTCAGATGTCCTGGTTCAAGCTAAAACCAAAGACAAATAATAACCTCCTCATACATTCCCCTGCAAGTATCTCTGTCACTCCTTTAAAATATGTCCCTTCTTTGAACAAGCTCTTAAACATCGCATCTGAATCAGTTTCTATCTGATTACACTCCTTGAGGATGTTCATCTACGTGTTCAATTAATAAAACGAGATAGGGTACATTTCTATTCAACCTGTCAAAGAAATTTGGGAGGGGGGGGGGATTAGAAATAGTCAGTGAGGTAAACAAACATAATAGTTGAGTGTCAAATGACAATAGTGCTACCTTACCAATATTTAACTGAAGGAAATAATGGGTTATCGGGGCTGTATGTTGTGACAGACAGCCTGACACCTTGCATGTCATTTTAACATTACAATTATCCGATCCCCCTGGATATTCCGGATTAATAAATTAAGGTTTTGTCAACTAAATACAAATCAGGCTAATAACAAATCAATAACATTAGCCAACTCTGAGACATGCAGCACTGACCATTGGGATCCAGACATCATGGACAACTGGCCTCAGTTCCCCACTCACATCTGGCAGTGCTCTCTGTCTGAACCATCACTGTCTGAGCAATCACTGATCACTGGCCTTGGGCTACTCGGTGAGGGAATGGAGCAATAGAGTGGGGGGAGGGTGTGGGAGGGGGGTGTTCCCCTCCCACGGTAGGGACTTTTTGAAATTTGAAGTATTAAAATCATATTTTAGTGCATTGTAGAAGTATGATTTCTATGTTTTTTGTTTGAAGTATTTTTAAGAGGTAACTTTTTCCACACAAAGGGTGGTGGATGTATGGGACAAGCTGCCAGAGGAGGTAATTGAGGCAGGGACTATCCCAACATTTAAAAAAAGTTAGACTGATACATGGATAGGACAGGTTTGGAGGTACCAAAAGCAGGCAGTGTAGCTGGGACATGTTGGCGGGTGTGAGCAAGTTGCGCTGAAGGGCCTGTTTTCACACTGTGTCATTCTATGACTACATTATACCTCCATTATATTATACAGCGAGGGTCGAGTTTTATTGCCATCTACTCAAGCAGAGAAATATCAAAATAGGTGCAGGAACAGGCTATTTGGCCTTTCAAGCCAGCATTGCCATTCAATATGATCATGGCAGTTCATCTAAAATCAGTACCTCTTTCCTGTTTTTTCCTCATATCCCTTGATTTCGCTAGCCCCAAGAGCTAAATGTAACTCGCTCTTGAAAACATCCAGTGAATTGGCCTCCACCTCCATCTGTGGCAGAGAATAGTAAGATTGAACGAGAACTTACCAGTTCGAAGGTTGATCTTTATTTCATGAGGAGTCGAAGTGAGGGATTTCGTGAAGAGCCCGCCGGCGCGCATGCTCGACATACTTCAAAGTAGCGGCGTGGAATCACAGAACCAACAATAGAAATGACTTCGCATAGTATGATTGAATTGACTAAGATTACCAGATGAAGGTGATTGAGGGTTGGGCGAGGAGGGCACGAAATCCCTCACTTCGACTCCTCATGAAATAAAGATCAACCTTCGAACTGGTAAGTTCTCGTTCAATCTTACTATTTCATTTCGGAGTCACGTGAGTGACTTCGTGAAGACTTCAAAGCTTCTGTGATTACACGCCCTGGACCACGTCCATGCTGACACACCACTACCAGGGATGGATGGGAGGAACAAACTGGCTCAATAGCTCATACTGCAAAACAAAAGCATATTTATTAATAACAAATCAAAAACCCCTCATGCGGGGACATCTCCACGTTCTTGACCTGCATTCAGCACGGCTTCTGCGAACTGTAGAGGAGCAGCAACAGGCTTGTTATAAAAACGCTGGAACACAGCTTCATTCGCCCATCCTGCTGTGGCGAGAATTTGGTCCATGGGCACCTCCATGACCCTCGCCGCTGACGTCGATGCAGCCCTGGTGGAATGAGACTTGAACACATTAGTGTCGATACCTGACTTACCCAAGACGACTCGAAGCCACCTGGATATCGTCTGGACTGTCACTCGATGATGAGGTCTCTTATGAGTGACAAGCAGGTATCTCTCCATTCCTCTGATGCGTGCCGTCACCTTGACATAGTGGCGGATATGTGAGGCTAAACATAGCCTAGCATCTGCGGGGTATGCCGGGAACTTCAGCTGCAGCCCTGTGCACCCAGGTCTATGCTGCTTTAGTAGCTCGTCAACGAAAAAGACTACTTCTGTAGGGGTAGATGTCATTCTGTCGACACGCAGTTTGTGTAGTGTCTGTACCCTCTGAGCTGAAGTCAGCGCTAGTAACATCACCAGCTTCATGGTGAGTTGGTCCAGTTGGAGCCCTTCCATGGGAGACCACGTCCTGAGCAGGGTTAATACGTCCCTGACATCCCAGGTGATATTATAGCGTGGTGTAGGCGGATTCATATTGAATATACCCCGCATGAGTCTGGACACTAGCCTGTTGGATCCTACCCCAATCTTGAGGTAGAATGATAGCGCACTTCTGGCGCTGTTGATGGCACTGTAACTTAAGTGTTCATCATGGTGCAACCCCGCGAGGAATTCCAGGACGTCGGTTATTGTCACGTCATCGTACGTGATGCGAGAGCGGCTGCAGTAGGCTTCCCACTTCTTAATATGCGAGCGGTATCTTCGCCTTGTGGACTCTCGACACGACGCCCCGATGGTATCCATGGTCCGAGCCGAGAGGCCGTATTGGACTAACGGCCTGTTCAGAACCTGCAAGCCAACAAATTTAAATAGCCATGGCAGGGATGTGGCTCCCCTGACACAGGGTGAGTAACCAATTGTGGGCAACCCTTCAAAAGGACCCAAGGTTCGTTGAGCATGTCAAAGACCACCGGATACCAAGGCTGTGTGGGCCAGTCGGGTATAATAAGGATGCCCTTGGCAGCATCTGCCTGAATCTTTCGCAATACCCGACTGATGAGGCAAAACGGAGGGAAGGCATAGAAAACCCAATTCCCCCAGTCCAGCGAGAATGCATCTAGCGCTATTGCCCCAGGATCTGGTTCCCATGAAACGTAGGCTGGTACCTGATGGTTCAACCGTGACGCAAAAAGGTCAATGTCCGGTTTACCAAATTTGGCTGTGACTTTAGCAAAAATCTCAGGATGCAACATCCATTCAATGTTGTCATTAAATTTGCGTGACCTGGTGTCCGCCACAGTATTAAGCTCACCTGGCAAATAGGTAGCTGAAATCCAAATGTCTCTTTGAATACACCAGAGCCAAATTGAGTTAGCCAATTTGTCACACGAAACTGACCTGGTACCACCCATATGGTTTAAATATGCCACAGCTGTGGTGTTGTCTATTTGGAGACGGACGTGTGCTCCAACAAGCTTGGAACAATATGCACGAAGTCCGTGGAATGCTGCCAGCAACTCCAAATAGTTAATCCCTTGAGTCAACAACATCGATGCCTCAAGGGTGTCCCATCTACCCCCACAACTAGAGCAATTATCAGTAGCTCCCCAGCCATTGGAGCTTGCATCAGTCTGTAAATATACCACCGGATTAGCCTCCCTGACAGGCTTAAATGAGTTGCTAATGTGACACACCCACCATTGCAACTCAGTTATCGCTTCGGACGGCAGCTGCATAGATCGATCGTAATGACCAGCGTTCCATTTTAACGCAGTAATTTTAGCTCTTTGCAAATTCTGATAATGCAAAGGTCCATATCGTGCTGCCGGAAACAAAGCCACTAACTTGCCAATTACTGTGGCTGTATGCCGAATCGATGGTATATTGGTGCCAATTAAATCTCTGCACACCTTAGTGACTTCCTCAATTTTGTTAATTGGTATAGTTATCCTCATGCTCATTGAGTTCACCGTGAACCCTAGGTAATTAATTACCTGGGCAGGGCAGAACTTTGATTTCTCTGGATGGACAATGAATCCTAATTGTTGAAATATATTGACAGCAGCTGCAACACCCTGTTCAGCCAATTGCAGGGTGTGGCCCACAATAAAGACATCATCTAAATAGGCCATAACTATATGATGTCGTTGTCTCAAATAAGCCATGATTGGCTTCACCAATTTAGTGAACAATCTAGGGGCTGTAGTAAGCCCATTAGGCAAAGCCTTATACTGCCAAAGTTGCCCCATCCAGATAAATTTCAAAAACCTTCTATCATATTTCTGGATGGATACTGAATAATATGCATCCCTCAAATCAATGCATGCCATAAAGCAGCCATGAGAAATCAATGATTTGGCTGTTTCAAACGTATCCATTTTAAAATGAGTATATGTTACAAACGTATTCAAACGGGTTAGATCAATAATGACACGACAGCCTCCATCCTTCTTAGGTCTAGTAAATATGTTCGAAACAAATTCAATTGGCTCATGCACTGTTTTCTCAATCACACCCTTCTGTTCCAAACTTAAAATTTCCTTGTAACCTGCTGCCTGTTCTGCAGCAGACAATTTGAACGTACGACCAGGCATGTGCTGGGATGGAGGAATGTCGCCATTAATAAACTCAATTTTATGCCCCTGAATATTCCGCAACACATACTCATCACCAGTAAAATTACCCCATGCATCCAAAAACAACCGTAAACGACCACCAACATGGGAAGTTAAACAGAGAGAAAAGAGAGAACCAGACCCCCTCACCTCCGTGGTTACCGGCGGTCCTTGACACGTGTGGGTGGCCGTGGAGGTGCTGGGTTGGCTTGAGGGCGCGGCGTCTTCGATTTCCAAAAAGGTCTCTGCCGACCCTGTCCTAAAAAAGACCCTTGGTGCTGGTTCTGGTGTTGTTGTCGTTGTGGAGCTAGAGGGTGAGTCCTCGTCGAGGCACTGGCCGACCCTCGTGAGCGAATGTATGGAGCTTTTGAGCCGGACGGTGTGGGGGCACTCTTAGAGCGCATGATCCCCACCGTTTTGGCTTGTTCGTCAAGCTCTTTGACTCTCTTCGAGAGGTCCTCACCAAAGAGCTGACGGGGCGGCGGTGGTTTGCACAATCCTGCAAACTTCGGGTTGAGTGCTGGGCGGATGCTGTTTTTGCGAAACCCGTTGATTTCGTGCTGGGTCGCGCACAATAAGGCCAGAGCATCTTCCTGGTCCAAATTCAGCTCGTCCTCGTCCACCGACCGCGCAAAGGCGGTAATACCGGCCGTGAGGAGTTTCAGGATCCGCTGCAATTGTAGCTCTTGTTGACGGATAGCCGCACTGATGTTGCCCCATATTGGCGTATTGACCACAGGCACGTTGAGGGAGTTGCAGTTTGATGGAGCCTTGTGACGGCTCATAGCCTGGATGAGGACTTCTTCCTGCAGCACCTGATTATTAAGAAAGTCCACTGTGGCTGCCAGCTTTGAATTGAGAGGAAGACCAGCCGTATGTGGGGCCGCGAATTTGGTCGCCACATCCAAAAGTTCCTCCGCTGGCACCTCCACCGGAGGTGGTACGGGATCCACCAGAACCTCCTCCTCGTGCTGCTCCAGGCTGATAGTAGATGTTGGTGAAGACGCCCTGTGCCTGTTGCTGCCCTGCTGTTGTTGACGTTGAAGCAGGAGCTCCAGCAGCCGCTCCATACGGTCAATACGCCCTTCACCCTGAACACTCAGGTGGTCGGAGTCCTCCGGCTCTGAAAAGAAAACCGGGCTCCTGTCATCGGCCCGCACCTCGTCGAGGCCCTGCCGGTGCCGGTAGTTGTCGCTAACAGCCGCCGAGGCGAAACTGCGCGATTCCTGCGCGGGCGTGTTCAATCGCCTCCGTTTAGCGAGAGCTGAAGCCGCTGCCACTAAGGGCACATGCGGCGAAGTGTCGGCCCCAGCCGAAGCATGGCTGCCTGGGGCCCGCGCAGTCTTGCCGGCTGCCCACATCGTGGACGTTGCCGACGCATGGTGCCGCCCACCCATCCATGGGGGGCTCGGCGACCGCGACGAGACCCGACTCAACCGACCCGTCCCGGCGTCGAGAGTCGGGGTGTGCCGGCTGGACCTCACAGCCGCCCCGGGTCTCGCCCTGGAACCTGACCGCTCCTCCGCGACAGGCAATGCCTTAGCCCTAACAGGGTTAGGCTTCTGGGCTCCTCCCCTCCCCCTTCTCGGAGGGCTGAGTGGAACAGACCGTGCAACGGCACGCGCCCTGCTCGAGGTCGCCAGCGAGCCCGCTGACAACCTGACTGCCATGGCAGGGTCCCCCTGCTCTGGCGGCACACCACACTCCTCCTCGTCGAACTCCTCCGAGCTGTGGTGTGCTGGCGGATCTGGACCTGTGAACACAGGGCTTACCCACATCTCCGCCTGAGTCCCGGCCTGCGCTGCAGGTACTGCCGATGGTAAAGGCCCCGGAACTGTTGACCGGCGAACTCGTCCTGACGTCCTCCGGCCCTTCGAACTCCCATCCATGTCCTTGCTGCAAGACATAATCAGACAACAAGGACCACCAACTAAAGGTGGAATACTCACCTCCGTGGCCCCTTATGAAGGGCTGGCGAGGAGCGCGCTCCACCGCCAGCCGTCGCAGCAACGCGTTACGACGATATGTCGAGCATGCGCGCCGGCGGGCTCTTCACGAAGTCACTCACGTGACTCCGAAATGAAATTCCAGATTCATAACTCTCTGCGTGAAGAAAGATTGTTCTCATCTCAGTCCTAAATGGCCAACCGCTTATTGTTAAACTGTGACCCCTGGTTCTGAACTCCACCAACATCGGGAACATTTTTCCTGCAGTTATAGTAAATGAAAATGTAGCAGGCAAGCAGGATGCTTTCTCCTCCATTTGAAGCCCACTATCTTCCACCGTTTCTACCCAATGCTTGGTACTTACTTCCACCAGCCACTGGTTGTCCTCCAGGATGCACTGAGCCGCTGCCTGATCCATGCCGGTCACCTGGGCGAATTCGGCACAGAATCTGACAGCAGCGGCGCAACGCTTACGACGAATACCCGGGACTCTTGCAATGAGGCTGCTCCATGGCCAGAGCTGCAGCGAGCGACTCACCAGCCCATGCAAACACTCACCAGCCCCGGCTCCCCATCCACATCTATCCCCGCCGCTGCTTCTGCCTCCATCCCTCCCTCAGCCCCGGCTCTCCAACACTCGCGGCCCATGCAGTTGATATGACAACAGAGCGTGAGAAATTTGTGATCGGCGTGAGAGCGTGAGAATTTGGCGAAATGCGTGATTCTCACGCTCAATGCGTGAGAGACGGCAGCCCTGCCACATACCAGCCAGCATGGGATCTATATCCTTCAATTTCCTGCCTGTTAACGTGTTGGCAATTATCTCTATCGGTCCAGTAATATTGTGCTGAAGCTACTACAAAGCATATGATGGTCTGAGGTGCAGTACTAAGAGAAACTTACTTTGGCATTGCATCTTGCCACCTCCACACATCCCATGGTGCTCCACGAAATAATTTTAAGTGCAGTCACTAATCAGAAACCAGCAAGGATTAAATACCTGGGGTAATTTTGTCATGTCATTTTTCACATGCATCTGAAAGTTTAATACATGTTCACACTTCCCTTAACCTCTGCCATCTAGTTTGTGGTGAAAGTTGGCCAAATTACATCTGGTGTCCTGTGTACATCTTCCATGACTTCCTTTCCACCTAAACCACCTCCTCCCCAGGTACCTTCGCCTGCAACCGCAGAAAATGCAACACCTGTCGCTATACCTCTCCCTCGACTCTGTCAAGAGACCCCAACATTCCTTTCAGGTTAGGCAGAGGTTCACTTGCACTTCCAACCTCATCTACTGTATCTGTTGTTCAAGTGGACTCATATACATCGGCGAGACCAAACGCAGACTGGGCGATCGTTTCGCGGAAAACCTTCGCTCAGCCCTCCTGAACCGACTTGATCTCCCAGTTGCCGGACACTTCAATTCTCCTTCTCATTCCTACACAAACCTTTCTGTCCTCGGTCTCCTCCATTGTCAGAGTGAGGCTAAACACAAATTGGAGGAACAGCGTCTCATAGTTTGCTTGGGCAGCTTGCAGCCCAGTGGTATGAATATTGATTTCTCTCACTTCAGGTAGCCCCGGCTCTATCCCTCCCACACCCAAGTCGCACTAGCTTCTCATTTTCACCTTACAAACAGCTTACAATGGGCTGTTTCTTTAATGGTTGTTACTTTTTTCATATCTTTCATTCATTGTTCTTTATCTCTCCACATCATCGTCCATATCACTAATTTCACTTATCCCTATCCAGTTTGAATGGTCTCGACCCATTTGTTCTATCTCTTGAGATGCTGCCGGTCCCACTGAGTTATCCAGATTTTTGTGTTGTTTCTTGACAAGTATCAGTTGTGACCTCAAAGTGTAACTTTGATTGCTTCAAAGTGTAAGTTGTGGGATCAAGATTAGGGTGGCACAGTGATAAAGTTGCCGTCACACGGCACCAGAGGCCCGGGTTCGATCCTGGCACTGTCTGTAAGGAGTTTGCACGTTCTCCCTGTGATCGTGTGGGTTTTCTCCGATTTCCTCCAACACTCCAAACACGTACAGTTTGTAAGTTAATTGGCTTTGATAAAATATTATAAATTGTCCCTAGTGTGTATGATAGTGCTGGTGTGATCGCTGGTTGGCACGGAATCGGTGGGCTGAAGGGCATGTTTCTACACTGTATCTCATAGTCTAAATAAGTCTCAGACTTGATGACCTTTTGTTATTAGCATAGAACAGTACAGCACAAGAAACAGGCCTTTCAGGTGCACATGAATTTAAACTGCATATCAGTCAGCATGGGGGTCTATATCCTTCAATTCCCCGCCTGTTAACGTGTTGGCAATTATCTCTATCTGTCTGGTAATATTGTGCTGAAGCTACTACAAGGCATATGCCATAACAGGGAACATCAGGGGAATGTACGATGGCATTAAGAAGGCATTAGGACCAGTCCAGAGCAAGACAGCCCCCCTCAAATCCTCCACTGGGGAAGTAATCACAGACGAATGCTAGCAGATGGAGAAATGGGTGGTACACTACTCCGACCTCTACTCGAGAGAGAACACTGTGTCCTCCTTAGCCTTTGATGCCATCGAGTGCCTGCCGACCATGGATGAGTTAGACACAGAGCTGACGGTAGAAGAGCTCAGCAAGGCCAGTGCTGGCCAGAAGGATCTGTACCGCAGGGCATGAGGGGTGCCACCATCATTACCCTCTACAAGAACAAGGGGCGAGAGAAGCAACGGCAACAACTACAGAGGCAACTCCCTCCTCAACATTGTCGGCAAGGTCTTTGCTCAGGTCATCTTGATCCGCCCGCAGATGCTGGCAGAACGTGTTGACCCAGAGTCACAGTGCGGGTTCCGAGCTGGAAGGTCAACAGTGGACATGGTCTACTCCCTTCGCCAGCTCCAGGAGAAGTGCAGAGAACAGTGGATGCCCCTGTATGTTGCTTTTATTGACCTCACAAAGGCGTTCAACCTCGTCAGCAGAGATGACCTATTTAAGGCTCTGCCAAAGATCGGCTGCCTACATCAACACGAAGGGGACAGTGCAGTTCAATGGCAGCTTCTCGGAGCTCTTCGACATCTGCAGTGGCGTCAAACAAGACTGCGTCCTCGCTCCCACTCTCTTTTGGATTTTCTTCACTCTGCCCCTGAAACATGCCTTTGGCACTGCAACAGAGGGAAACTACCTGCGTACTAGATCAGATGGCAGGCTCTTCAACCTCACCCGTCTCAGAGCAAAGACGTGAAGCTCTCATCAGAGACATGTTGTTTGCCGACGACGCCACAGTTGTGCCCCACACCCAACAGGAACTACAGTCACTGATGGACTGCTTCCATCGGGCATGCAAGGACTTCGGGCTGACCATCAGCCTGAAGAAGACGAACGTCTTGGGGCAGGATACAGAGGCGCCGCCTGTCATCACCATCGACGACTACGAACTTGATGCCGTCCATCAGTTCACGTACCTCGGCTCCACCATCACCGACAACCTCTCCTTGGACACAGAGATTGATAAGAGCATCAGGAAGGCAGCTACAACTCTCGCTCACATTTGTGTGTGGTCTCTGGTTTGTTGAAGTTGCTGCGCTCTTTTCTGCGTGCCCGCTTGCCTTCCGCTGCCTTCAACAGTTTCTCTTCCCCCATTCTGAGATGTTGCCCCTCCACCTCATGCGATCAGCTGCAAGACTCTCCCAGGACTCCACATCGATGTCGAGCGCTTTCATATCTCTCTTGCAGACAAGGCGAGTGTGGACCAACCCAAAGCTGATAGTGAAGACAAAGATAGCAGTGTGCAACGCCTGTGTCATCAGCACGCTGCTGTACGGCAGTGAGGCATGGACTACATGTGCCAGGCAGGAGGGAAAACTCAACACCTTCCTCCTGAGAAGCATCCGCCATATGCTGGGCATATCCTGGCAAGACAGAGTGTCCAATGCTGAGATCCTGTCTCACGCTGGCCTTCCCAGTATGTACACTCTACTCGGGCAGCGCAGACTGCCGTGGCTGGGCTATGTCCACGGCATGGAGGATGCCCGTATTCCAAAAGACACCCTCTATGGTGAGCTGACATCTGGGAGGAGAACCATCGGCCGCTCCCAGCTACGTTACAACCTTGTCTGCAAGAGAGATATGAAAGCGCTCGACATCGATGTGGGGTCCTGGGAGAGCCTTGCAACTGACCGCACGAGGTGGAGAGGTATCCTGAACCAACATCTCAAAACGGGGGAAGAGAAACTGTTGAACGCAGTGGAAGGCAAGCGGGCATGCAGAAAAGAGCGCAGCAACTTCAACAAACCAGAGACCACACACAAATGTGATTTTGCCACAGAGACTGTAACTCCCGCATTGGTCTCTTCGGCCACAAGCGACGGTGCTCCAACCGAGGTTTGGAGCCAGGGCCAACAACTAGGATGCATCACCCATGTTCAGTCATGACCGAGGGGACCCAAGAATTACAAGGCATATGATGCTCTGAGGTGCAGTACTAAGAGAACCTTGCTTTGGCATTGTATTTCTCTGCACCACACATGCCAAGGTGCTCTACAATGAAGAATTTTAAGTGCAGTCTCTAATCAGAAACCAGCAAGGAATAAATACCAGGGGAAATTTCGTCATGTCATATTCACATGCATCTGAACGGTTAATAGTTACGTTCACACTTCCCTTCCCTTTTACCATCTGGTTTGTGGTGAAAGTTGGCCAAACTACTTCTGGTGTCCTGTTTACAACGTCCTTGACGAGTATCAGTTGTGGCCTCAAAGTGTAAATTGTGGGATTGAGATCAGGGTGGCACAGTGATAAATTTGCTGCCACACAGCACCAGAGGCCTGGGTTCGATCCTGGCACTGTCTGTAAGGAGTTTGCACGTTCTCCCTATGGGTTTGCTCCTCAAACCTGGGGAAATTATTGATCATTCTGTACTCTCAAACTGTGTTAAAGACTTTCTTCTGAAATTGTATGGAAAATTCTATAAAGGTCACCAATCAGCCTCCAATGCTTCATAAGCTTACCATTGAGAGCTCCACATTCATCCTTCATCCACTGGCATCGTTAGATCTTATTTTTCCACCTTTAGTGGTACAACCCATCATATAAACAAATGTCTCAGCTTTGGCTCTAATCCCCCCTCCCCCCTAATCTAAGGTCAACTCCAATCCACCATCTGCAATGGACATTACATTGGTAACATTCAACTTCTCAAGTCCATACACCAGACTTCACACCAATATTTCAAGCAATTTGGGAAGGGAAGGTCATGTTGAGCATCCACACCTACAGCTATGCGAACAAAGGATTTGGGGATTAGTGCAGGAAAGTTGCACTGAGATGAAGACCAGTCACCTCCTGACTGAATGGCTCAGTAAGCAAGAGCAGCCAACGGCTTCTTGTATTTTATTTATTTCATTAAAATCCAACTTCAGAACACCTAAAAAAGTATTTGGTCAAGTTATGTGTTTAACAACAATGTACTGTGCATCAAATGAGTGTTTATTTTCTCATTGCAAGTGAAAAGTTGCATTGCATTGCAAGTGGAAGTTATTTTCCTCATTGCAAGCAGTAGGGAGGTTGGGGATAGCAGCAAGCAGGAAATTAGGGATGCGTGTAGCAAAGGTTCAGCAAGTATCATGGGCGACTTTGATCTACATATAGATTGGTAGCATCACGGAGGATGATTTCCTGGAATGTACACGGGATGGTTTTTTAAACCAATATGTAGAGGAATCAAATAGAGGGCAGGCCATCCTAGACTGGGTATTGTATAATGAGGAAGGATTAGTTAGCGATCCTGTTGTGCAAGGCTCCTTGGGCAACAGTGACCATAATATGGTTGAATTCTGCATTAGGATGGAGAGTGACACAGTTAATTTGGAGTCTAGGGTCCTGAACTTGAATAAAGGAGACTTTGAAGGTGTGAGACAGGAATTGGCTAGGAAAGACTGGCAAATTATACTTAAAGGGTTGACAGTGGAAATGCAATGGAAAAGATTTAAAGACTGCATGGATAAACTCCAGAAATTGTTCATCCCTGTCTGGCGAAAAAATTAAAATGGGCTGACGAGGGAAGTCAGGGATAGTGTTATCCAAAGAAGATGCACATAAATTGGCCAGAAGAAGCAGCAAACCAGAAGACTGGGAGAAATTTAGAACAGAGGAGGACAAAGGGATTAAGGGGGGGGGGGGGGGGGGGGGAAGTGTATGAAAGAAAGCTTTTGGAGAAAATAAAACTGACTGTAAAAGTTTTTTCAGGTATGTAAAAAGGAAAAGATTAGTGAAGATGAATGTAGGTCCCTTACAGTCAGAGACAGGTGAATTTATAATGGAAAACAAGGAAATGGCAAAATCTAGGAAATATTAGGGAACCGAGGATCTAGTGGGCGGGAGAAATCATGGAATGCATCGGTGATCACTTTCCAATGTTCTCTCGACTCTGGATCACGTCCTGTGGACTGGAGAGTAGCCAATGTAACTCCACTTTTTAAGAAAGGACGGAGAGAGAAAACTGGGAATTATAGGCCAGTTAGCCTTACATCGGTAGTGGGGAAGATGCTGGAGTCGATTATTAAAGATGTCATAGCAGCACATTTGGAAAGCAATGACGGGATCGGTCAAAATCAGCATGGATTTATGAAGGGAAAATCATGCTTGATTAATCCTTTGGAATTTTTTGAGGATGTAACAAGTAGAATGGATGTGGTGCATCTGGACTTTCAAAAATACTTTGACAAGGTCCCTCACAAGAGATTAGTGCGCAAAATTAAAGCACCTCGTATTGAGGGTAGAGTACTGACATGGATAGAGAACTGGTTGGCAGACAGGAAGCAGAGTAGGAATTAACGGGCCCTTTTCAGAATGGCAGGCAGTGACTAGTGGGGTGCCACAAGGCTCCGTGCTGGGACCCGTTATTTACAATATGTATTAACGATTTAGACGAGGTAATTAAACGTGACATCTCCAGGTTTGCGGATGACACAAAGCTGGGTGGCAGTGTGAGCTGCAATGAGGATGCTATGAGGCTGCAGGATGACTTGGACAGGTTGGGTGAGTGGGCAGATGCAGTATAATGTGGATAAATGTGTGGTTATCCACTTTGGTGGCAAGAGCAGGAAGGCAATTATCTGAATGGTGTGAGATAAGGAAAAGGGGAGGTGCAACGAGACCTGGGTGTGCTTGCACATCAGTCACTGAAAGTAAGCATGCAGGTACAGCAGGCAGTGAAGAAAGCTAATGGCATGTTGGCCTTCATTGCAAGAGGATTTGAGTTTAGGAGCAGGAGATCCTACTGCAGTTGTGTGGGGCCCTGGTGAGACCACACCTGGAGTGTGTGTGCAATTTTGGTCTCCTAATTTGAGGAAGGACATTATTGCTATTGAGGGAGTGCAGCGTAGGTTCACCAGGTCAATTCCCAGGATGGCGGGACTGACATATGAAGAAAGAATGGGTAAACTGGGCTTGTATTCACTGGAATTTAGAAGGACGAGGAGATATATAAATGTTTTAAAGGATTGGACAGCCTAGATGCAGGAAAAATGTTGCCAATGGTAGGGGAGTCCAGAACCAGGGATCACAATTTAAGAATAAGGGGTAGGCCATTTAGGACTGAGATGAGGAAAAACGTCTTCACTCAGAGAGTTGTGTTTACAGGGCCAAAGGGCCAGTTTCCTGGCTGTATCTCTAAACTAACTTTTGAATATTACATATTAGTTTTAAAGAGAGTGTTAGATTTAGCTCTTGGGCTAAAGGAATCAAGGGTTATGGGGAAAAAGCAGGAACTGGATACCTATTTTAGATCAGTCATGATCATATTGAATGGCATTGCTGGCTCGGAGGGCCGAATGGCCTACTCCTGCACCTATTTTTCTATGAAAAGATCTTATTCAAGTAAATGTTCTTTGTGTTCTTCAGCAAACCAATGCTATTTCATTCAGGTCATTCAACACTGCTCTCAAAATGAAGGAAGATCTATGGCGTCCTCTTAAATGTTGCAGTTTCGCCAACAGGATGCATCTTCAGTTTAGTTTAAATATACAGCATAAAAACAGGCCCTTCAGCCCACCCCGTTCACATCAACCATCAATCTCCCATTCACATCAGTTCTATGTTATCCCATTTTGCATCGCACATTTGGAGCACTTTACAGAGGCCAATTAGCCTACAAACTCACAAACAACATACAACAGGAGGAACAACACCCTTGCCTGCTCCCTGACCATGTGTGGCTTAGACCAGTGCTTCTTAAACTGGTGAATGGTCCACCCAAGGGCAAATTAAACTTTGGGGTGAATGAAACTAGAGGGGTGAATGAAGGGCGAATGACTTAAATTATTCAGATGTTTTTTCCTATACTTAAAAAAGGCATTGCCATTAAAGTGGCTGGTAAGCTCTTATTGGTTTTAATGGCAGTAGAGGCGGAAATTTGATGCTTTTTTCTCTCTACCTTTGTTTTTTGAATTTCAAAGTAGCAGGATCTTTCCCAAAATTACTGTAATATTACCTTTTAGGGGAGACCAGACGAGCTCATGGGATCATCATAAATTTATAAATGGCAACACTGGAGGATCGCCATAGGCAACTATTGAACTGTAACTTTATTTTGTGTATCAATTTAGCTTCTACAGTTGATATTTGGTGGTATTGTGAGCTTTCGTCAGGGAGTTATAGAAAGTTATTTGGTTACTAATATATTAAGTCACATACTCAATGTTTTTTTTAGCTGGTTTTCCAAGGAAAAAAATGCAGTAATCAAAGCCCGAAAGGGTAGGATGGGGCTGAAGCCCAGTGTTTAGACTTTGGAAAGGTTTTTTATCATTCTAATAGAATGATTTTACAACTCCAGTGGCAATTCTTTTTTTTTCACTCCTAGTTTTCAAAGAGTTGAATAAAATGAACACTTAAGAAATTAGTGAATTTATGTTTTTTGCTCATGTGACAAAATAAATTATAATCAAATTATACACATGGGAGAATAAGACGAAAATTACCAAAAAATGTAAGAACATTTAGTTGAGGGTGAACAAAATTTTGTGATAAAGACTCATGGATGAATGACACTGAAATAGTTTAAGCAACACTGGCCTAGACCCCCCTCAGTGAGCGCAACATCCTGTCCCAAAATCCTATTCCAAATTTCCTACCACTCTTGTTGCAGATTACAGGCAGTCAAAAATTCTGGATAGTTCCACCAGAGTAAATCCCAAGGGATGTTATCTCCAACACAATTTCCAATAAACACCTCACTAATGCATCAGTATATGGGAATCCAATCTTCAGGTTTGAAATCTTAGACTAGGCTACAGCTTCTTCCCCATTGCTATCCAGCTCCTGAACCAATCACCACTTTCACACATCCCTTATCGGATGCCACATATTTGTTGTATCTACATTAAAATGTACAATGTTTACTCTGAGTTTTATGCAAATGATTAATGTCATTCATTATTGGGGGAAGCAAGAGGATTGGGTAATGTTTAAAGAACAGAAGATAACCTAAAGGACAATACGGGGAGAAAAGATGAGGTACGAAGGGAAGCTAGCCAAGAATATAAAGCAGGATAGTAAAAATGTGAAAAGGAAAAAATTAGTTAAGACCAAAGTTGGACCCTTGAAGACCGAAAAATATGAATTTATTACAGGGAACAAAGAAATGGCAGATGAGTTGAACAGGTACTTTGGATTTGTCTTCACTAAGGAGGACACAAACAATCTGCCTGATATAGTAGTGGCCAGAGGATCTGGGGTGACAGAGGAACTGAAGGAAATCCACATGGAAATGGTGTTGGGATACTGATTGGACTGAAGGCTGATGAATCCCCAGGGCCTGATGGTCTGCATCCCAGGGTACACAAGGAAGTGGCTCTAGAAATTGTGCATTGGTGATAATTTTCCAATGTTCTATAGACTCAGGATCAGTTCCTGTGGATTGGAGGGTTGCTAATGTTATCCCACTTTTTAAGAAAGGCGGGAGAGAGAAAACGGGGGATTATAGACCAGTTAGCCTTACATCGGTATTGGGGAAGATGCTGGAGTCGATTATTAAAGATGTTATAGCAGCACATTTGGAAAGCAATGACGGGATTGGTCAAAATCAGCATGGATTTATGAAGGGAAAATCGTGCTTGATTAATCCTTTGGAATTTTTTGAGGAGGTAACAGGTAGAATGGATGTGGTGCATCTGGACTTTCAAAAATACTTTGACAAGGTCCCTCACAAGAGATTAGTGCGCAAAATTAAAGCACCTCGTATTGAGGGTAGAGTATTGACATGGATAGAGAACTGGTTGGCAGACAGGAAGCAGAGTAGCAACTAACGGGCCTTTTTCAGAATGGCAGGCAGTGACTAGTGGGGTGCCACAAGGCTCCGTGCTGGAATTATAGACCAGTTAGCCTGACATCGGTGGTGGGAAAGATGCTGGAGTCAATTATAAAAGATGAGATAGCCGCACATTTGGATAGCAGTAACAGGATCGGTCCGAGTCAGCATGGATTTACGAAGGGGAAATCATGCTCGACTAATCTTCTGGAATTTTGTGAAGATGTAACTAGGAAAATGGACAAGGGAGAGCCACTGGATGTAGTGTACCTGGACTTTCAGAAAGCATTTGATAAGGTCCCACATAGATTAGTGGGCAAAAGGTACTTGGAGTAGAGTGCTGACATGGATAGAGAAGTGGTTAGCAGACAGGAAACAAAGAGTAGGGATTAATGGGTCCCTTCCAGAATGGCAGGCAGTGACTAGTGGGGTACCGCAAGGCTCGGTGCTGGGACCGCAGCTATTTACAATATACATCAATGATTTGGATGAAAGGATTCAAAGTAACATTAGCAAATTTGCAGATGACACAAAGCTGGGTGGCAGTGTGAACTGCGAGAAGGATGCTATGAGAATGCAGGGCGACTTGGACAGGTTGGGGGAGTGGGCAGATGAAGTTTAATGCAGATAAATGTGAGGTTATCCACTTTGGTAGCAAAAACAGGATGGCAGATTACTATCTAAATGGCGTCAAGTTGGGAAAAGGGGAAGTACAACGGGATCTGGGGGTCCTTGTACATCAGTCTATAAAAGTAAGCATGCAGGTACAGCAGGTAGTGAAGAAAGCGAATGGCATGTTGCCCTTTATAACAAGAGAAATCTTGTTATAGGAGCAAAGAGGTCCTTCTGCAGTTGTACAGAGCCCTAGTGAGACCACACCTGGAGTGTTATGTGCAGTTTCGGTCCCCTAATTTGAGGAAGGACATTCTTGCTATTGAGGGAGTCCAGGTTTACAAGGTTAATTCCCGGGATGGCGGGACTGTCATATGCTGAGAGAATGGAGCAGCTGGGTTTGTACATTCTGGAGTTTAGAAGGATGAGAGGGGATCTCATTGAAACATATAAGATTGTTGAGGGCTTGGGCACACTAGAGGCAGGGAACATGTTCCCGATGTTGGAGGAGTCCAGAACCAGGGGCCACAGTTTAAGAACAAGGAGTAAGCCATTTAGAACGGAGACAAGGAAACACTTTTTGGAGTCTATGGAATTCTCTGCCTCAGAGGGCGGTGGAGGCAGATTCTCTTGATGCTTTCAAGATAGCTAGATAGGGCTCTTAAAAATAGCAGAGTCAGGGGATATGGGGAGAAGGCAGGAACGGGGTACTGATCAGCCATGATCACATTGAATGGCGGTGCTGGCTCGAAGGGCCAAATGGTCTACTCCCACACCTATTGTCTATTGCATCAAGGTGTACACTACAATAAAGCAAGCTAACCTAAATTTAAATAAGTCTATAGACATTTACTGAAGCTTTCATGGTTCTCTGTAAAAAAACCTGGATGGGCAATTTTATTACATTTGAGCAGCCTTGTGATTGCAGGGAAATATTTCTGCTTGTAAATTGTCGTGTTGATGTATATACTGGCTTACAGGGAGGAGGTGAAACAACTCTGGCTTACAGGGAGGAGGTGAAACAACTGGTGGACTGGTGCAATACGAACAACCTGATCCTGAATGTCGAGAAAACAAAGGAGATTATCGTCGACTTCAGGAAAACCCGGCACAGTCCCACACCACTTCACATCAATGACAGCGATGTGGAGGTGGTCAGTAGCACAAAGTTCCTGGGGGTGCAGGTCACTAACAGTCTGACCTGGTCGACTAACATCTCATCAACTGTTAAGAGAGCGCAGCAGCGGTTGCACTTTCTGCGCAGGATGAGAAGAGCTCATCTCCCCCATCCCATCCTCACTACTTTCTACAGGGGCACCATAGAGGGTATTCTGACCAGCTGTATCTCTGTCTGGTTTGGGGACTGTAGAGCCTCCGACTGGAAGTCTGTGCAGAGAGTGGTGAGGACAGCAGAAAAAATCATCGGGACCTCTCTCCCCTCAATCGGGGATATTGCGACCAAACGCTGTGTGTCTAAGGCCAGCAGTATCATAAAGGACCCCACACATCTCCATCACGGACTGTTCACTCTGCTGCCCTCGGGAAAAAGATACCGCAACATGAGGAGCAGAACATCAAGGTTCCGCAACAGCTTCTTCCCACGAGCCATCAGACTCCTGAATGCCATGTAAATGGGCTGCCACTATTGTCTATTTACCCTTTTCATACATACCTATCCTTCGGTTAATTTATTGTGTTGCACAGGGAGCCAAATGCAACGTAATTTCGTTTGGAACTGCATATATCAATGTATTTCTAAATGACAATAAAGTTTGTTTGACTTTGACATAATTAATTCACTTTCTGCATTTCATGCTTTTCATGATATTCAGGCTAGATTGCCCATCACAGACTCCAGCAAAGATAGCATCTTAAGTGACAATTGTTTCTTGCTCTTCAGTTCCCCGAGGCACAAAAGGGCGGTTATTATTAATCCAAGGGGTCATTGTTGCATCAAAACAAAACCCTTCTCATGAGACTTGCTTGAAATCAAGATGTAAATGAAATGTAAATAAACTACACTGACACAGATTATATCGTGGCCTTGTGTTTCTATTTTTAAATGAAAAAAATAGTATGCTAAATATACTTTACTAAGGAAGTTGTCTTACTTGCATACAGTTGAGCTTGCAATATTGTCCCCTCTACTGTGCAAATATTTAACAGATCTAAACATATTAACTGCAAACATATAGAATTCAATAGGATGAACTATGTGGAATTTTAACTATTTTAATATCTAAATTTTAACATGTGAGAAATGTTTGATCACCAAACAAGGGATACAGAACTAAAGTCGGGTTTTGGTCATCAAAATTGCAGATGCTGGAAATTCAAAATTAAACAAGAGCTTGGACAAGTTCAGATTTGGCAGCAACTTGGGAAAGAGAAGCAGTTAAAGTCAAAGAGCTTTCATCAAAACTGAAATGTTAACAGTTTGCCTTTCACTAGATGCCACCCAAGACAGTTTGTAGGTTTGTTTTTGGAATTGGGTCAACTTAGGCCATGGTCTAACTGAATAGCAGAACAGACTCAAGGGTATAATTGTTCTTCACGTCTTCCTAAATTTCAACAGTTAGGAAAGACGCACTTGTATTTCATATGCAAAACTAACACTTATTCCCTGGTGCCTGTTAACCCAAGACTCGAAATGGAAAATAGTCTTATTATAGGTGTGTAAATCCCTGCCTAAAAGCATCTCATCATTCCATGATCAATTAAAATATATTCCACTATATAGATAAACCTTGCATAATGAATCACAGCAAGGAATATTCTGCTACTCGCCAATTTACTCCAGCATTTTATGTATTTTTGTAAAGGCATATTCCCTGCCACACTGTCCCTCAAATTTTTCTTTTAGGTTAACCAAAAAATCTTTTGAAAACTTACCAGTGGCGACCACAAGAACAGATGATTGATGTGTATACCCGACCTGTTCCAGGTTTGGTCACAGAGAAAAGGGATTGATATCCAGTCGTAGGGGAACTCAATGAAGTGCCAGTACCATTCAATGCCACTTTGCGATGCAATGGACCATTAGTGCCCAAGGAGATGTGAAATGTGATCTTGTATGTTATGCATGTGTTTACAAGACAAGAAAAGATATCCAAGATGTTGAGGGAGGGGGAGGAACTGGAAGACGCAAGGATCTTCAATTGATGCAAGCCTCAGCTAATAATCAGACCATTTCTGGCACTGAGGAAGCCCAGTGGCAAGACCCAACATGTTGAGACTTGCCTACTTCAAACATTGATCTTCACAGTATTCAGTGCAAACACATCCAACAAGGGGAGTAACAGCTGAATACCCCAAGCCAACCGAAGTACAGATCATACGCTGTGATACTCAACTCCTAACTTATTTTTGTAAACTCTCTTGGATGATCAGAAGTTTATTACATTCAGACCATCACTCCATTCAAAGCTAACCAATTCCAAGCACTCTACACAAGCCTAGCTGACCACAGCTCTCTAAATAAACTTGCTCAATGTACCACAGTTTGAAACATTTAATTAGCTGTGACTGTGACCAATTCAGTATATTCATGTGGAATGTGTGCAAGGGAACATGCTATAAACACTCCCCCATTCCTAAACCAAACAGAGGCCAAATCTTTGTTTCTTGTTAAAATGGCAAGATAGGAAACATTTTATTACAATAGAAGACAAAAAATTTCTCTTGCAAAATAGAAATCTGTACAACTTTCGCCACAATCAATATACATGAACTGTACAAATTTACAGCAGTTCATAATTTAGCAAGTATCAAGAGATGGTCAAAATAGAATTCACAAATTCGACATTTGTGAAACTACCTGGTCACAGAGGACGAGAAACAACAGTCTGCATCCACTTCACTGTAACAGTGCTTAAAAACAAGACCCTAGGCTAGTAATGTACAGATATTTCAAAGGAGGGTAGTCAAATATTAAAGAGCAGTTGGCTCTTGTAGCTTTACAAAGGCTGTCAAACCCAATCCGAAGAGCAAGTAGCACCCTCAAGTTGGGGGCCTCAACCTCAATTTCCTTTTTAAGTATTTTAAAAAGCAAAGTGCCAAGTGTCAAAATACCACTGATGAGTTAAGGGGGCAAACAGTTGGCAGTTATCAATTCCCCTTCTGTCAACAAATATTTGGTATGGATTTGGTGCCTTAGTTTAGAAAAGACAGCCTGTGAGAGCTACACAGCTTCTCCTTAACATTTAAGATGTGCAATCAGCTTCAAAATAAAGCCCAGTGTGGGTCTTGAGAAGCCCGACTCCTTTCCTCCCCTCCCTCTCAAATCAAATTCCCCCATCCCCTGGCCATTGGCAAATACAGCCCCCTCTTTTTTTTTTACGTTTGGTGAACTAGCTGGATACGGTCATCATGTTGTACGTTTTGCAAGGAGTGGCTCTGCTCATCAACAACTCGCCCTTGCAACTTGTCCGGCTGCCTTCGACCATGGGCACGGGTGAGCCGGCCCCCAGGTGTAGGTGGTGGCTGTGGACGATGGGATGCGCCTCGTACAGCACGCAGATGGAGCCGTCTTCGCCGATTCGGTAGGACACCTCGTAGGGGTCGACCCAGAGTGTGAGCTCACTCGGCAGCAGTTCGTAAACCTGCTCGTTGCTCAGCCCGATCCTGTTGGCCGCCTTCCAGACGAGGGGGTCCATTTTATGGTTGATCCGGATGCACCGGTAGCCGGAGCCTTTGCACGGTTTGTCGGGGAACCAGTGGTGTTTATAGTGCTCTGTTGGAGAAACAAAAAGAGCGAATCATTGCTTAAATGATTGTTTTAATGGTCACCTTTTAGTGATGCCGCTTCCAACAAAAGTTTTGCCTTCTTAGTGCAAAAGGAATCGATCAAAGCAGAAGCAACACTGTTTTTTATTCTGCAGGACCAGACTTTTACAATTTCACTGCAATTTGACTTTCACGCTATCATTCTGCATTTGTAGACTTCACTGTTGCATTTTGTAGAGTTTTTTTTTAAGATACGGTGTGGATTTTGTCAGGAACAAGCGATCGCTTGCAATAAGGGGGGGGGCGGTGCATCGCTTTGCAGGTAAATGGATATTTATATTTTTTAAATGCCGAGGATATTACAAGCGAAGCAGTAAATGGGGGGCATGCATCGCTTTTCAAGCAAATTGGGTTTTTTTTTAAATAAAAAGAATCACTGGATTTTGCCAACTAAACGTGCTTGCTTGCAGTAAATGAATTTGTATGGATTTGCAGCCTAATTATTTTTTTAAGATTCGGCGTGGATTTGCCAACTTTTACGTATTTGCTTACAGGAAACGGGAGTTTGCTTCGTTTTTGCACCGCGAGTGTAGGAGGAAGATAAATAAATAAAACGAGGGAAAGGCAAAGTTGCACGCACGCACTTTGTTCCAGACCCGATGCAGATAATGAATGGGGGACATTGTCCCCGGGTGCGGGGCGAGCGCCGGGCGCGTGCCCCCGTGGAGTCCCGGGCAACGGCCGCGCGCGCCCCCCACTCATGCGCGCCCCCGCGCACACTCACCCGCCAGCAGGTCCTGCAGCGACTGGCAGAAGGTCTGCAGCTGCCGCTCCTCCACCGTGGCCTTGGTCTGCAAGAGCTGGCAGATAAACCCCACCGCCGCGCTGATCTCTGGCTTCATGTCGGCCCAAGTGCCCAGAACGTACATTTGAGGTGAAAATCCCGGGACGGAAAAAAAAATTAACGGAAGGTGTTGTTGTGAGAGAGGTTGTGAGGAGACAAGTCGAGGGAAAAACGTCGTCCAAGTTGCGCCTCGATGTTTTTCTGGTCTCTTTTAAATATGTGGGGAAGGAGAGTTGTCGAGTCTGGCGCGATGTTGTTGAGCCTTTGTCGGTCCGTCGCTGTTGTGAGTCAATGCTGTTCCGGGACGGCCATGTCGAGGCTCCACCACCGCCAAACGGGACGCGGCGGTCTGGGGAAGCGCCTTTTATAGGGTCTTGGCAAAGGGAAGTGACGTTGCTACCGCGGGAGGGGGGGGGGTTGGGGGATGAGTGACGTCAGCGCCCGTGTGGGAAGCGCTGACGTAATTCTCTCCCTCGCCTGTCAACAAGCCGAGTGCGCATGCGTGGGGAAACGAAGGCGGGGATGTCGACGGTCACGTGGTGTGGGGAGATGTCTACAGAGACACAATACGTGTGGATCCTGCCTCAAGCAGTGGATGGAGAAGTTCATAAGTCATAGAGTTCAGAGATACAGCGAGGAAACAGGTCCTTCGGTCCACCAAGTCCGACCGACTAACAATCACCCCGTACACTAGCACCATCCTACACACTAGGGACAAATGTTACCAATGCCTCCTAACCTGTAAGTCTTTGGAGTGTGGGGGGGAAATGGAAAAAACCTACACGGTCACAAAGAGAATGTACAAACTCCGTACAGACAGCACCTGTAGAGAGGGTTGAACACAAGTCTCTCGCACTGTAAGGCAGCAACTCCACTGCTGCCTCACTGTGCCGCCCATAGGAGCAGAATTAGGCCATTCACCCACATCGAGTCCACTCTGCAATCAATCAGGGCTGACCTATCTGTCCCTCTCAACCGCATTCTCCTGCCTTCTCCCCGAAAACCCTTGACACCCTTACTAATCCAGAATCTGAGTCTCCGCCTTAAAACACCCAATGACTTGGCCTTCACAGCCGTCTGTAGCAATCCATATTCCAATCCAAATTACAATTGGGGGCGAAGGGACCCAAAGGGATGGAGATGTAGAGCCATATAGTCGTACAGCATCAAAACAAGCCCCTCAGCCCAACTTGCCCATGCTGACCACGATCTAGATTAGTCCGACCTGCCCACATTTGGCCCTCAACACCTTTCTATGTACCTGTCCAAATGTGTTTTAGATGTTTGTATAGAACTTGCTTCAACCATCTCCTCTGGCAGCTCGTTCCATACACTTACCATCCTGCACTGAAAGTAGCCTCAGGAATTATATGGGCTTTAAACAAGTTGAGATTCAGATTAGAATATTGTCTTCTACGCCAATGTGCAATGAAATTCTTAGTTCACATGAAGCTACCACAGTAAACGATAGCCGCAACAACAAATACAATCAATGCAATAACAGCAGGATGGTGCAAAGTTTGTAGTACAAAAAATACTAAAATGCGATCACGGAATAACCAAATGAGATAGAGTCTAAGGAAAGGGGTCCTAATCTGAAATGTCACGTATCCAGAGTCTGAAAACAGGTCCTGACTCAAAACGTTACCTGTCCATGTACTCCAGAGATGCTGCCTGATGAGTTACTGCAGCACCTTTTTTTAGGTAAAATTAAGAGCAGTTACAAGGAACTGAAGGTGCCGATTTACAAAAAAGTCACAAAGTGCTAGAGTAACCCATAAGTGATATTTCGAGTTGGGACCTTTTTCTCCAGAGTTTGACCCAGTGAGTTACTCCAGCAGTTTGAGTCTATCTTTACAATCTAGAGACTGGGAAGAGGAGGAAAGAAAGGAGGTCAGTATAGGATGTGTGGATGACAAGAGATATTCAATAACAAGGTGAATACTGGTGCATGATATAGGAATGATAACAAGGCAAGCAACTGAAAATGTGTCAGGTGTGTAAAAGAGAGGCAGAACCATTATCTCCAAACGCAGTACCAAATGGCTGAGTAACGGATGAGGTGTTATCTTTTTTTAATTTCACCGTTCACAGGATAGAATATTCACTGGCAAGGGTGCATTTATTCTGCATCCTGAATTACTTAAGGAGTCAATCACATTAGTGGTTCTGAAGGCTCACACAAGTCTGATTGTGTATGGGGATGGCAACTTTCCTTCCTTGAAGGAGATTACTGAGCCTGAGGATTCTTATAATAATCCATTGATTTCGGAGTTGTATTTTATTGATCGGGAGTATCCTCCAGCAGTGTGTTTCCTAATCAAGATTCCAGCATCTGCAGTCCCTAATGCCTCTATTATATTTATTGCGACCAGCTCTTTAATTACGGATTTAATTACCTGAATTTACATTTCCAAGCTGAAGCATTCCTTATATGCCGAGATTCATACTAGTTTAACTGCGTGTATGGATGACAAATTTCCTTTGCTGAAGGAGAGTACGAAAACAGAGGATTCTTACAATAATCCATGGATTCTAGAACTGTATTTATTGATCAGGCCACAAGAGCATATGCGACTGAGGAAAAGGGACCAAGTATTTGTGTATTGGTGGCTGCACCAGAGCATCCTGAAGTCTCCTAAAAATACTGTATGTAGGAAGGAACTGCAGATGCGGGTTTAAACCGATGATAGACACAAAAAGTTGGGGTAACTCAGCGGGACAGGCAGCATCTCTGGATAGAAGGAATGAAAAGAAGGTCTGAAGAAGTGTCTCGACCCGGAATGTCACCCATTCCTTCTATTCCAACATCCAACGTCAAGAGCCCAAGCAGGGCCTTACATCGCCTGGCACGGCTTTAGTGGCCGCGGGACTTACCACCGACCGCCGGGGGCTTTGACTTTGACATTTGGAGAAGAAAAGAACCAAGACACACACCAACACAATTTACACAAACATCCATCACAGTGAATCTCCTCACTGTGACAGAAGGCAAAGTCTGTACTCTCTCTATACTCATGACTGCGTAGCCGATCACAATGCGAACTCCATCATCAAGTTCGCTGACGACACCACTGTTGTGGGACGTATCACTGATGGGGATGAGTCGGAGTACAGAAGAGAGATCGAGCAACTGTCTATATGGTGCCAGCACAATAACCTGGCCCTCAACACCAGCAAAACCAAGGAACTGATTGTGGACTTTGGAAGGAGTAGGATGGGGACCCACAGTCCCATTTATATCAATGGGTCGATGGTTGAAAGGGTCAAGAGCTTCAAATTCCTGGGCGTGCACATCTCTGAAGATCTTTCCTGGTCCGAGAACACTGATGCAATTATCAAGAAAGCTCATCGGCGCCTCTACTTCCTGAGAAGATTACGGAGAGTAGTTTGTCAAGGAGGACTCTCTCTAACTTCTACTGGTGCACAGTAGAGAGCTTGCTGACCGGTTGCATCATGGGTTGGTTCGGCAACTTGAGCGCCCTGGAGAGGAAAAGACTACATAAAGTAGTAAGCACTGCCCAGTCCATCATCGACTCTGACCTTCCTTCCATCGAGGGGATTTACCACAGTCGCACATCTAACTCCCTCTTAAATATAGCCAATGAACTGGCCTCAACTACCTTCTGTGGCAGAGAATTCCACAGATTCACCACGCTCTGTGTGAAGAAGGTACAGGAGTCTGAAGACTGCAATGACCAGGTTCAGGAATAGCTACTTCCCCACAGCCATCAGGCTATTAAACCTGGCTCAGACAAAACTCTGAACATTAATAACCCATTATCTGTTATTTGCACTTTATCAGTTTATTTATTCATGTGTGTATATATTTATATAATGGTATATGAACACACTGATCTGTTTTTGTAGTCAATGCCTACTATGTTCTGTTGTGCTGAAGCAAAGCAAGAATTTCATTGTGTATCAGGGACACATGACAATAAACTCACTTGAACACTTGAACTTGAACTTGAATGGAGAACAGGGGAGAGACAAGGCTTTTCCTTCCATCACAGTGAGGAGGAGATTCACTATGATGGATGTTTGTGTAAATTGTGTAGGTGTGTGTCTTGGTTCTTTTCTTGTTGTATGACTGCAGAAACCAAATATCGTTTGAACTTCATTTGAGGTTCAAATGACAATAAACGTTATTGTATTGTCTTTTATTGTATTCATAGACACTGCCTGTCTTGCTGAGTTACCCCAGCATTTTGTGTCTATCTCCTTAAAGTACTTTTCAGTGTAGTTCACTCACTTTGCAAATCCTTATCATTGTGCATCAGAGGGAAGATTTGTAAAGCATGTTGAAGTTTAAATCATTTGTACTTTGCGTGCAATTTCCAGCCTTCTGTAGCTCGATCTCGTTCATTAGTACTGAGTGAAAAGGACATATTGTACCCTCGCCGTGCCCCCACTACATCCCACTTCCACCGTGCTGAAGTCAGCAGTTTCATCACGAGGTCAATGCTGTTTTGCACCATTTTATTTTCTGGCCAGCTCTAGACCACAAATAACCCAGACATTGGAATCCAAGGAACACAAATCCAGACAACCAATATTTATAAATAACCTCCCCCCTGAACACGTGCAGGAGGTGCAGGGTGTGGGGATTTTTGGGATGGGGTTTAACAAGCAACAGGAATGTATTTGAATTTTCAGACAGCCTTTAATAAGATCTGAGACGGAAGTCTGCTTAACAAGGTTAATTGCACATCCAATTGGGAGTAATATGCTGAGGCATAAGCAACCGCAGATGCTGGTTTACAACTATACAAGCGCAAGGGGCTGGAGTAAATCAACAGGTCAGGCAGCATCTCTGGAAGACGTGGATTGGTGACGGTTTGGGTTGGGATCAGACTGATTATTATTGTGTTTGGGAGTGCGGCAAGAAAGCTGGAAGAGAGGACTGGCAGGACAAAGCCTGGCAAATGATAGGTGGATACAGATGAGGAAGGAGGGGTGGGAGTGGGGGGGCGGGAGGGGGGGTGTTAACAAGTAGTTGGTTGGACAAAGGCCGGAGGTGAAAGGACAAAAAGTGTGAGATAAGGATAGAATGTACTTACATACTGACATAGTCTCATGCCTTTTGTCTTTTCTGGTCCGGCCATTGTCCACCAACGTTCTATCCTCAAAACCAACAACCGTCCTCACCTATATCAACCTATTACCTGCCAGGCTTTGTCCCCCTCCTTCTCTCTTCCATCTTTCTCCCCTCTACCACAATCAGTCTGCAGAAGGGTCCCAACCTCTGCTCTCCAGAGACGCTGCCTGACCTGCTGAATTACTCTAGCACTTTGTGTCTTGGACTGAGAATTAGTCGTTAGACAGAAAGCAAAGAGTGGAAATAAATGGATTATTGTCACGGTGACAGGCTGTGACTATTTGGGGTAACCTGCCCAAATATCTCCTGAGTCATACAGCCCAACTTACCCACACTGACCAACATGCCCCATCTACACTAGTCACACTATTTTCTACGTTTCTATCTTTCTCGATTCCCCTTCTATGGTCAAAAGACCGTGTATTTACCCTATCTATTGCTCTTATGATTTTGTACACTATAACCCTCTTACGAGGATTCAGTGTGAAATATTCTTTGTTATCATCGCTTTTAGGGTGGCACGGTGGCACAACGTTAGAGAACTACCTTATAGCACCAAAGACCCTGGTTCAATCCTGACTGTGGGTGCTGTCTGTATGGAGTTTGTACGTTCTCCCTGTGACCGTGTCGGTGCTCCGGCTTCCTCCACACTCCAAAGACATGCAGGTTTGTAGGTAAATTGGCTTTGGAAAGTTTTTTTAAATGTCCTTAGTGTGTGTAGGTTAGCGTACAGGATGATTGCTAGTCGGTGCGGATTTGATGGGTGGAAGGGTCTGTTTCTGCACTGTATCGCTGAAGACAAAAGTCTCTCTGAAGCACCTTGGGAAATGTTGCAATGTCAAGGACACTATAAGCACTTGCTGTTGTACAGGAAGCAGGGTGGAAGCTCTAAACAGTCTCCTGGTAATCCAACATTTGGACAATTCACCATTTGGCTCACTTCCTCTTCGTTGTTTGCTGCAGTTTTGTTTCTTTTGGGCAGGAACTTGTTGTTTGTCCCATTAACTCAAAACACCAGATACGACTTTGTGTCAAAATGAATGAGTAACTTAAAATAACCGTTCTTTCACATTGTGCTAAGAACAAGCCATGGGCAAGCAGGGAGGTCCAGAGTTCCATTTCAGGAGTCGCAAGGCTGGATGTTTGAAAAAGTGGATAGGTGGATAAGCAATGTTCATTACTCTCTTCGTTAACAGTGGATTAAAGATCACCAAAGATTGCATCACACAAACATTGCAAACTCTACCACCTAGAAAGACAATGTAGTTGAGACACGTACCATAGAACCATTTAAAAGGACATTCAGACAGGTATGTGGGTAGGAAAGGTTTAGAGGGACATGATCCCAATGCGGGCTTGTGGGACTAATGTAGATTGGGCATTTTGATCGGCGTCGGCAAGTTGAGCTGACGAAGGGTCTCGACCCGAAACATCATCATTTCCTTTTCTCCAGAGATGCTGCCTGACCTGCTGAGTTACTCCAGCATTTTGTGTCTACAATGTAAACAAGCATCTGCAGTTCCTTCCTACACATTGAGCCAAAGGGCCTGTTTCCTTGCTGTATGACTCTATGACAAAGGCAGCAGGGAAAATGACCACTTGTAGTCACACATAATCTAACTGAGACCTATGATACAATTTTTTCATCGTCGTGAGTCTTCACCCCAGCACCATGAAGTATCCCTGTTAGATGGATGTTGATGGTTCAAGAAGGCGGCTCGCCTCATTTTCTTACAGATAATTATGGACTGGTAACAAATGGTGGACTTACCAGTAGTGCGTTACTCCATGAAATAAATGTTAAAAATAAACTCACTCCCAGACTTTTACTTAAGTTTGATCCTTTATAACAATCCCATCCATACACTTTCTTGGGAAAGATTTGAAAGGAACCTGATGGCAGTGATGGGCAACTTTGTTACACAGAGGGCAGTTGGTTTGTGGAACGAACTGCCAGAGGAAGTGATAGAGGTGAGTACGGGTAAAACATTTGAAAGACCTTTGGAGAGGTACATGGATGGAAATGGTTTGGAGGGATATAGGCCAACTGGAGGTGTGGGATTAGCTCAGGTGAACAACTTGATCGGCATGGATCTAACGTATTCAGGTCTAACCATGCTGTACATTTGCAGAACAGATTTGTAGGATCCAGATCCACAATTGTTTGTTACCACATGGAATAAGGGTCAGTACTTAATTAACCAGACTGAGGAAAGTTCCCGACCCGAAACATCGTCTATCCTTGTTCTCCAGAGAGAGGATGGCACGGTGGCGCAACAGTAGAGTTGTTGCCTTGCAACGCCAGAGACCCAGGTCTGACTATGGGTACTGTCTGTACGGAGTTTGTATGTTCCCCCCGTGTCCGCATGGGTTTTCTTGGGGCACTCCGGTTTCCTCCCACACTCCAAAGACGTATAGGTTTGTAGGTTAATGGGCTTTGGTAAAAATATAAATTGTCCCTAGTGTTTGTAGGATAGTGCTATTGTACAGGGATCACTGGGCAGCGCGGACTTGGCAGGCCAAAGGGCCTGTTTCCGTGGTGTATCTCTAAACTAAACTAAACTAAAGATGTTGTGTAACCCGCTGAGTTACTCCAGCACTATTTTTTTTGTAAACCAGCATCTGCAGTTCTTGTGTCTAACAAATAAACTACCGTAATAGGTTCCACTATCCTTTCTCTTTAAAGGATAGTGTCCAACAGATGACAACTTTGAAAGTTTTCCCATGCTTGGAAATAATTTCTTCTTATCACACACACTATCGCATCTTATACATCAGTTCTTCTTTCATTGTTGACTGCCAAATTGCTGCATGACAGCGTAAACAGCATTCTGGAAAAACTTGCAGCATGTTGGCTTAAAGAAATACTCCTTTATTTTCACTGGGGCCGTTAGAAATAGGGAAGAAGTGATGGATTCCCCAGTGACAGTGCATCCCATGAATAAATAAAGGAAGGAACACAGAGGTTTGTGTTTCATAAAACCTTAATAATAGGTCAATGGTAGCAATCCCTCTGTTGACATAGGATTGCATTGTGGCTTGGTACGACTGTTCCAATGCACAGAAATGCAAGAGGCTGCAGTGAGTGGTGGACACAGCCTAGTTCATCAATGGAACAGCCCCCACCCTCTCCATCAAAAACACCAGACTGATGAAGAAGGGTCCTGCCTCGAAACATCACCTGTCCGTTCACTTCCCAGTGACTGCCTGACTATCTGGGTATCTCCAACATTCTGTGTGCAGTGTGCATGTTCTTCCCATGATTGTGTGGGTTTCCTTCACGTGCTCTACTTTCCACCCACGTCCCAAAGACATGCGGGCTTGTAGGCCAAGTTGCATTTGCTCAAGAATTAGAAATGTTATGTCACCATTCAATAAGGCAGCCAAAAGTTGGTTAAGGATGTAAAAAGATTTAAGAAGCTTCTAAAAGGAACAAAGAGAGTGGATGAAAGGCGATAGTAAAAAACAAAAACAAAAGGCCTGCATTACTTGACATCTTCCAAGACTTCTGGAAGTCCAAAAGCATGTTATAACCAATGATGTATTTGGGAAATTAATTGATATTGATATTGGTTTATTGAAGTCTTGTGTACCAAGGTACAGTGAAAAACTTTGTGTGCTATCCAGTCAAATCATAAATCAAGACACAAAGTGCTGTTAGTAACTCAGAGAGTCAGGCGGCATCTCTGGACAACAGGGATAGGTGCTACCTGACCCGCTGAGTTACTCCAGCACTTTGTGTTTTTTTGTAAACCAGCTTCTGCAGTTCCTTGTTTCTACAAATCATAAACCATAAATGAGTGTAGCCACTCTTCCAATATAACAAATACAGCACTTAATTTACTCGCGTGGAAGTTTCTTTTTTGTAATCTTTTTTTTCTTTTTCTTGCTTGCTTTCTTTTTCTTTCGACTTTAGAGATACAGCGTGGAAACGGGTCCATTGGCCCACTGAGTCCACGCTGACAAGCAATCACCCCGCACACTAGCAATATCCTGCACACTGAGGACAATTTACAGAAGCCAACTGACCTACAAACCTGTACGTCTGGATTGTGGGAGGAAACCGAAGCACCTGGAGATGATCCCCACGGTCACAGGGAGAATGTTAAAACAGCATCTGTAGTCAGGATAGAACCGGGGTCTCCAGCGCTGTATGGCAGCAGCTCTACCCTTGCGCCACTGTGCCGTCCCTTGTTCTTTATTTCTATAAATCATTAGTATCATTAGTGTAGTTACTCTTCTAATATAACAAATGCAGCACTATTTGTGTAGATGTGTCTTTTTTTGTAATCCATTTTTCTTTTTCTTGTTTAATTTCTCATTTTCCCTGCTCTCCTGCTTTCTTACATTATTCTTTGTTTCTTTTTTTCTCGGTATCTC
The DNA here is from genome assembly GCA_963514005.1 of Raja brachyura. The sequence continues at coordinate 24,002,078 of OY740800.1, forward strand.
AAAAAAAAAGAGAAGCTGCTGCAGGCATGGGCTGACAGGATAAGGAGGTTAGTTCTTATTGTGGTTTCGTTATTACTCCAAGCAAGAATAATAATCATCCAAACCTATGTACACGTGAACACCTCTAAAGCAGTACTCATAACAGATTGCCCCATGGAAATAGGATTTTCAATAAAGGGGCTAACAAGTGCCCAGGACATTATTTCAAGAGTTTGCAATTAATTTTACAATATTTTCAAGTTTCACACTCCAGGAGGTTGTATCTTGCAAATTAACACTTCACAGAGGCTGAAGATGAAAGCTATTTGCATATTTTATAAGACAACACATTTGCATTGCATCGACCTGCAGTTTTGTTGAAACAAGTAATGGAATTTAAAAAATCCAGTAAATCTGGCCCCAGATCAGTCGGCATCTGTGAAAAGAAATTGGCAATTTCTTGGCAAAATCTTCTGGCAGTAATGGAAATTGAAAGATGTTTCCAAATTTGTGGGTAGAAAGGGTAAGGATGAAACAGCTATAACCAGCTGCATTGATATAGTGCATTTAACATCCAAGATGCTAGTGTAAAATATGACGGAATCAAGTGAAAATTATAGAAATAGGACAGAACAGGAAGACGAAGTGTTAGGCTATGAAAATTGTGCCATCACTGTGTTGAATGGATGGGTGTCACCTGGTAATCATGGAGAAACAGCAGCCGATCCCTTGCCTGTGATCAACGCTCCAAACGCGGCCTGCGGATTTCAACATCACAGAGCTCGCAGTCTCGGGTAGAGACTGAGTCCGGAAGCTCCAGCGGCGCAGAATGTTCGACTAGCCCCGATCCGGGGTCCGATCGCCCGGCGCGTGGAGCTGGCATTGATCGACCCGATGCAGAGGGCCCGACCGCCGGCTATGGGAGCCAAGATCGGTCCGTCAACGGAAGGTTCGAGGCCACTGACAAAGAGGAGAACAAAGAGGGGAAGAGATTTAACTTTTCTTTCGCCTTCCATCACAGTAAGGAATGTGGAGGAGTCACTGTGGTGGATGTTTATGTTAAAATGTATTTTGTGAGTCTTGTTGCTTTTTATTGGTATGACTGTATGGCAAATTAAATTCCTCGTATGTTGCAAAACATACGACTAATAAAGTATGATTATTATGATATGTCCAGATCGCAAATGTGTGTGACTTGAAGGGCATCTAGCTCCATTTCTGGACGCTGCTTCAGTCTGAAGGTAGATAGTAGCTCAGGACCGCTCTCTAATTGATGATAGAATATTTCCGTGCCTGATAACAGCTGGGAAGAAACTGTCCCTGAATCTGGAGATGTGCGCATTCACAATTCTATACCTCTTGCCTGATGGGAGAGGGTGTGACCGGGATAAGACTTGGCCTTGATTATGCTGGTGGCCTTGCTGAGGCAGCATGAGGTGTAAATGGAGTCAATGTTAAGGGAATTTGGTTTGTGTGATGGTCTGGGCTGCGTCCACTATTCTCTGCGATTTCTTGCTATCTTGGATGGTACTGTTCTGTGTTCTTGCAGGAAAACACTCTTAACTTGGGTAACAGATGTTTGCCGCATAGATTCTGCAGCGTTACCCTCTCCAAAAATATCAAAATCTTATCCCACCTGGACTACTTATCGAAAGTCCACCTAATATTTTCCTATGTTTATGAGGAGGCATCGATGGTATATATGATGCATCACTTCAAAGTCCATTACCAGGAAATACCGACCAAATGACTCAAGCATGAGTTGGCCAAATCACACATCAATGCGAAAGCACATGGAAAAGCGAAGAGTATTTCTCCCTGTTTTTCTTGTCAATATTTATCCATCAACCAACATCTCTTGAAAACATCTGTTTATTTCTTTGCTATGGAATGGGAGGTTACTTTATATCGATTGGCTGCTACATTCACTATATTACAGCACTGAAAACACTATCAATTATCTAATTGGCCAAGAAGCCCTTGGGGATATTTTGAGGTTGCAAAAGATGACATATGAGTCACTTCCTGTGTAGAATCAGCAGTTATAATTGTTATTTTTGTGACTCTGGTCATGAAGAATGCTAAATTTACTACATTTCCTTTTTTAGTAGATTCTCGGATTTCAGTGTGGTATTTGTCCTGACTTTACTATGATTATAACTTGAGTCTTGATATTAGTAGCCCAGTGATATAACCCACTGCTATACCCAGGAGACATCTTGGCTGTCAGAATAGCCAGTGTGAATCAAGAATTGGCTTGTGCTAAAGTGGCGCAGCAGTAGAATTGCTGCCTTATAGTGCCAGAGACCCGGGTTCTATCCTGACTACCGGTGCTGTCTGTATGGAGTTTGTACGTTCTCCCCGTTACCTGCGTGGGTTTTCTCCAGTTTCCTCCTACACACCAAAGACGCATAGGGCTGCAAGCTAATTGGCTTGGTAATTAGCCTGCTGGAGGGAACTTGATGGGCTGAAGGTCCTGTTTCCGCGCTGTATTTAAACTAAACAAAATTGGTGTTCTCTCTCGATAACCAGAAAACGTTTGGTCATCATGTGGGTGGTGCTCTCGGGGCTGCTGTACTTGGTGCAGGTAAGAGCTGTCACCTGCTCTTCAGCCTCGGCAATCACCCAGGGCCATCTTCCTGTTGATCTGAGGGTCAAAGATGGACTGGGTCCCATAGCAGATCGAATTTACCCCCTGGTGCCGGGGCACTGGCTGGAACCCCCAGATCCGTTTCCATAGCTGGCTTCTGCGGCCAATCAGCAGGTGAAATTTCCCCGCTGTGGCAGGGACTCTAGAACTCCGGCCCGGCTGGATCGGTTCCCCTAGCCGACATTCGAGGCTGACTTTGTGGGCCGGAATCTCGGCTGCCCAGGCGGACCGTTCCGGTGCCGCTGGATACCTCTCGGACGACGTGACCTCTTGGTCCAGCAAAACGTATAGTCCAGAAAGGCTCGGGAACCAAGGATGCCTGAAAATCGGTGGTGGTTCTGTGCCAGTGCAGAACTACCTCTAGTACATGATGTCAGGCCAGCCATAAAAAAGAGAATTTGCCGGTGTAATGTAGGAATATACCAGCGGGAAATTCATATCTAATGAAGTTAACCTGGAGCAATAAGTGACAACTGGTGGAAACTCAATGAAAATTCTGGGACACTTCTGAGATGTATTTGTGATTGTGATCATCTTGGTTTCAGCCCAGTGATATCACCCCATATTTTCAACGTGATCATTCCATGACATATCCTTTCACTGCCTGGAGCTTGGGAGGAGCACGATTCCAGACAGCTCACGTACGACAAACAAAACAAAATCCCTTGTGTCTTTCTGCAAGGTTACCTAATGCAGCGGAACAAAATTTGCAACGCCTAACTCATGAGAATTGCTACGTGTAATTTCTCTGGTGGGACGATAGTGATCAGGGTTCATGGATTTAAGGCAATTGGCAGAAGAGCTGAAAGAGAAGAGAAGGAGAATACATTAAATGTTTTTATTTATTGTTTAGTTTAGCTTAGTTTAGTTTATTGTCACGTGTACCGCGGTAGAGTGAAAAGCTCTTTGGTGTGTGCTAACCAGTCAGCGGAAAAACTATACAGTACATGATTACAATCAAGCCGTGCACAGTGTACGGATACAGGATAATGGTTATAACATTTAATACAAGATAAAGTCCAGTAAAGTCTGATTAAAGATAGTCTGAGGGTCTCCGAAGAAGTAGGTCAGGTCTACTCTCTATTTGGTGATAGGATGGTTCAGTTGCCTCATAACAGCTGGCAGGAAACTATCCCTGAATCTGGAGGTATACATTTTTCACACTCTAATTCGTGCATAATGGGAGAGTGGAGAAGAGGAAGTGTCCGGGGTGAGATTGGTCCTTGATTATGCTGGTGGCCTTGCTGAGGCAGCATGAAATGCAGAGGGAGACAATGGAAGGGAGGTTGGTTTGTGTAATGGTCTGGGCTACATCCGCAATTCTCTGCAATTTCTTGCAGTCATGGATGGAGCTGTTCCGAAACCATGCTGTGATGCATCCCAACATATTTATGTTATTGTACTTGGAAAGGAAGATGAAAGTGATCACCGCAGTGAGACCGCACCTGAAGTACCTATATGCACGATATGTAAAAATCAAAAGTGCTTTGGAACGACTTTAGACTTTTAGACTTCAATCTTTAGACTTTACAGATACAGCGTAAAAACAGGCCCACTGAGTCCACGCCGACCAGCGATCACCCCTTACACTAGCACTATCCTTCACATTAGGGACAATTTTACCGAAGTCAATTAACCAACAAACCTGTACGTCTTTGGAATGTGGGAGAAAACCCACGCGATCACAGGGAGAACGTACAAACTCCATACAGACAGCACCCCTAGTCAGGATCGAACCCGGGTTTTTGGCACTGTAAGGCAGCAACTCTATTACTGAGATCTAAGTTAGTTTTGTTCCTTGTGGTCTATTACAACTTAGCATGCATACTCGCTACCCCAATCTTTAAAATAAAATGGATGCCATTCAATGTTTGCCCATCATTATCTGTAGATCTTTCTATGATCTTGCTCGTGCTTATTTCTTTGGTGTCCTCTCGCTCTACAACTTAATACTCAATGCATTCCTCCAACTCTGGACTCTATGGTATCTCTGTCCAAGCCCACATCCATAGGATTCTCTCCCCAAAAAGTCTCCATTCCTTCTCCCTCCCTCCCTTCTGCTCCTCACTGTTGACCTGGATTCTAATCAATCCCAGTTGCAGTCTGCCTTGTCTACCCGCGTTGGGTCCCAGCAGACTGCCTCAGGAGGTGCATTGTTTGGCTGCTAGGCAACATAAAAAGCTCCTGGGGTTGCTGCCTGAGTGCAAATGGGATGTTATCCTCACCTTCTCAGTCGGCAATTGGTGTTGTAAATCCCAGACTAAGCCCAAGACAGAGAGTGGGAGTGAGAGACTGGGAGAAGTGAGTACGTTTGAGGCCATAAGTGATCCTCGCCATGTCGCAACACTTTTTACACCCTTCACTCCTTCCCAATGCACTTGCCGGCATGCAACAAAAAAGCTTTTCACTGTTCACGTGCCAATAAATGAAACTAAACAACGTAAATTTAACAACAGTCGATGGTTTGGTTACAGCCTAAACCCGCATGTCTTTGGGATGTGGGAGCAAACCAGAATGTCCGGAGGAAACCCATGTGGTCACTTGGAGAACGTGCAAACTCCACACAAAGAGGACCAGAGGCCTGGATTGATCCCGGGTTGCTGGAGCTGTAAGGCAGCAACTCTACTCTCTTCGTCTCTGAAGGAGGATCCCGACCTGAAACGCCATCTATCCATGTTCTCCAGAGATGCTGCCTGACCCGCTGAGTTACCCCAGCATTTTGTGCCTGCGGCAACTCAAATAGTTCCGCTATTGTACCGGTCAACTAAACAAAGCTGGCAATAGAGTCTCCCTGGCGTCCTGACGTTGTCTATCCTTCAATTACTACTGTTCTCAGAAGTAAAAGGGATCATGGTAGGCACTTGGTAACATGAATTAAACACACCCTACTGGAAAATTTGTAGGCAGAATCTCAAATGGATTAACTCACAGAAAAGGAATTTCAGGGCTTGTACACAATATACAGCTTGTGTGTTATAGAGCCATACAGAGTCATTCAGCCCAACTTGCCCACGGCAAAACAACATGCCCCATCTACACTAGTCAAAATGCCTGCATTTGGCCTGTATACCTCTAAACCTTTGCTAGCCATGTACCCGTCTATACAGGTTTATTAAACATTGTGATAGTACCTGCCTCAACCACCTCCTTTGATGGCTCATTCCGTATACCCACCACCTTTTGTTTAAAATAAGTTGTCCCTCAGGTTCTGATTAAACCTTCTCTCCCTCACCTTAAACCGATGTCATCGGGTAATGTACAACTTCATAACACCATAAGACCTGAAATTTGTTGCAATTCAAAGTTTTTCAGTGGTGATGTAGTGAGTTTCTTTCCCTGCCTGGCATTGAACAATCCTCTGTAAATAAATAGAGGCAGGGGCCATCAGTTTCATTATTAGCCTTGCAGTAAACGACGGCTTATTTCTGCAATTATTTAATCAGATGATATGTTGTTTCATGCAGGATGCAGCTTTGGTTTCTCGAGTGTAGTCTGTTATTCATTCCTGCTCTCAGCAGTATGGCCAAATAAATTCGACCCCAGGGAGGGAGAGATTTAAGTACGCAGTCAACTTCCATTATCTTCAACGGGAGTGAAAGATCAGAAGGTGTAATGAGTGGGAAGGAACTGCAGATGCTGGTTTATACTGCAAATAGACACAAAATACTGGAGTAACTCAACGGGTCAGGCAACATCTCTGGAGAAAAAGGATGGGTGGCGCTTCGGGTTGGAACCCTTCTTCAGATTCAGATTCAGTGGTTCAAGAGGGAATGGACAGGTGATGGTTCAGGTAGGGGGCCTTCTTCAGACTTTTCTTGGAGTCAGAAGCAGGATCCTGAGCTGGAAAGTCATCTGCCCATTTCTTCCCCGGATACAGTCTTAGAGATACAGCATGCGGGAACAGACCTTTCGGCCCACCGAGGCCACGGCAACCAATGATCACCCGTACACTAGTACTGTCCTAGACTCCAGGGACGATTTCAGAAGCCAGTTAAACTGCAAACCTGCACATCTTTGGAATGTGGGAGAAAACCGGAGCAACCTGAGGAAACCCACATGGTCACAGGGGGAATGCACAAACTCCCTATAGAAAGAACCCACAGTCAGGATCAAACCCAATTATCACATGTGCGCAGTGCAAACATACAGTGACATTATTTTCTTGCATCGCTGCTGCCTATGTCTCATCATTAAATCTCCTCTGGACTACAACCCCTATCTTAGTTAGAATCGCCTCATGACTGTAAGTCTCTATTTCCAATTGCTCGTAAAAAATTGCAAAATATACCTAGTAATCCCATCCTGAATTCCCGCTGGGCAAAGTTCCACAGATGGAAGACAACACAGATACTTATCTCCACATGAAGTGACGTCAGTAGAAACCTGCATTTGTTCCACACGTTAACATAGAAAATAGGTGCAGGAGTGGGTCATTCGGTCCTTCAAGCCAGCACCTACATTCAATATGATCATGGCCAATCTCCAAAATCAGTGCCCTGTTCCAGCTTTTTCCTCATATCCCTTCATTCCCTTAGCTCTAAGAGCTAAATCTAACTCTCATATTAGAGATATTCAAAGGTTCAGTTTAGTTTAGTTTTAGACTTATAGCACACGTTGTCGGGATCGAACCCGGGTCTACTGGCATGGAAGGCATCAACTCTACCGCTGCGTCACTGTGCCGCCCAATGGTGCTTTATTGTCATATGTACGAAGTGCAAAATGCACAGGAAAATTATTTTCATACAAACAGTCCAGTAGAGCATTACCATATAACCTCCGATTAGTAATGTGTACAGAATTAGTCTACTGATGCCGCAGTCAAGAGGCATCATGTTTTGGTGCCATTTCCCAAGTCCAGTCCCCTCTCCAGTTGTTATGAGCGGTACCCGTTTCAGGCGAGCCCCAGGCCTCTGTGGCCTCCAGCCATAGTCTTCCTTGGCCGACCAGCGACCAGCGACCAACGTGCCTCTCCTCGCCCGTCCTCCTTTGTTCCTCAGGGACGATTCCCGCAGTCGTAGGTCAGACCCTGGTTCCCTCTCCTCTCTTACTGGCCTCACTCATCTCCCGTCGCTGTCTCCATCCTCCTGGTCTCTGGTCTTCGGGGAACGAAGAGCGGCGTCTGGGCGGGCTCTCCCCGTCATGGCCGTGGTTGCCGTGCTCCTGGGTCGCTGGGTTCTCTGCTTCTGAAATGTCATCCTGAAACTTGTCGTTTTTTAAGAACACTTCCCCCCCCGCCCCACCCTCCCAGACAGGGAAGAGAGAGGGCTTGCAAAGGTGAAAAATGACAGGTGGGTTCTATAAATGCTGGCAAGAATCAAATTCACAAGCACAGCAAGATGGAATTCAATAACATGTAGGCAGACTCTCAGCATTAGTGCACACCTCTCACCCAACACAAGTCACATTGTACCTGCTGTGAAACCGCTCATCATGGTGCAAAGTCTGCAGCTTAATATATGTTAAAATGGAAGCTTCCTAAGTCTAATCACTTTCAATCTCAGCGCATTTCATTTAACATTCCCATCCTTATGTTCAAATCATTCATCTCTCCCTCTCTCTGTAATCCCCTCCAGCCCCATCATGTTCAGTGGACTCTATATTACTATTGTACTGAGCTCTTGATCATCTCCAGTACGCTATACCTCATCCCTCATGACCACACCAATACCAGGTCTGGTAAAGTCCAAGGTCCAGAGGAGGTAGTTGAGGCAGGTACACTAACAACATCTAAAAGACATTTGGACAGGCACATGGATAGGAAAGGTTTAGATGGATATGGGCCACATGTGGACAGGTGGGAGAGGTTGAGAAGGGGCATCTTGTTTGCCTTGGGAAAGTTGGGCTGAAGGTTTAGTTTATTGTCACGTGTACCGAGGAACAGTGAAAAGCTTTTTTGTTGCGTACTATCCAGTCCATGATTACAATCACAGTGTACAGAGAAAGAATTATGAAGTTAGAGTAAGAAATGCTGTTGTTGGAGTAGAGGTTGTATGCGTGATTGTAATGTGTGACTGTAGATCCACTTCTGGGACCGGCATGCTGAGAGTCGCCTGACTTGGGCGCCATCTTGGGGATCCATTTTTTTCCCCCCCGTGCTGTATGCCTCTGACTGAGACGTTCTGCTACAGGAAAGGTTTAGAGGGATATACAGTAGGTCAAACAAAGGAGAAAGTGGACTCACTTAGATGGACATCTTGGTCGGCATGGATGAGTTGGACCAAAGGCCTATTATGAAATGAAGTAACTCAGCGGATCAGGCAACATTGCTGGAGAGACTGGGGAGCCGATGTTTCGGGTCGGGACCCTTTTCGGGTTGGGACCCTTTTTCAACTACCTGGGCACTAAGGTCTAGGGAATGTAACTCTCTCTCTTTATGGTGCCCCTCAAAACAGTTGACTGTTGTGATGTCTGTTTATATGGCCTGGTGTCAAATTGTGCCTGATGAAGACCTATCAAGGGGCTTAGGATATTATAGCTATGTTAAGACTGCCCTATAAAAGCAGGAGATTGCTGCATTAAATATACAAGGGGCATGCGACTGCATTGTCGTATTTCTTTCCCAAGGGCGGAAGATACAATAATTTCATTCCCTGTGTCACTTCAAGAGATCTGTCTTAAATCTTGCTGTATCGCAAAGTAAGACACAAAGTGCTGGAGTAACTCAGCAGGCAAAGGGCTCCACAGTGCCACAGAGGTAGAGCTGCGACCTTTCAGCAAAAGAGACCTGGATTTTAAACCTGACTACAGGTGCCGTCTGTATGGAGTTTGTACGTTCTTCCTGTGACCGCGTGGGTTTTCTCCGGTGGCTACAGTTTCCTCCTACACTACAAAAACATGCAGGTTTGTAGGCTAATTGGCTTCGGGGAAAATTGTAAATTGTCCCTAGTGTATAGGGTAGTGCTAGTGTACGGGGGTGATCGCTGGTCGGCATGGACTTGGTGGGCCGAAGGGCCTTTTTCCATGCTGTATCTGTAAAGCCTAAAGTCAGGCTGGACAACATGGCTAGGTGACGTTTGGGGTTGGAACCCCTTTTCAGACAGTGAAGTGGTGTTGGTGAGGCCTTGATGTGGAGTGCAGAGGAAACTGCCACGTGGCAACCAGACGCCTTCGTGCCTGTATGAGTCAGGCCAGTGTTAACCGCCTGATTAGAATCCCCCCCCTTGCCTTTCCCCTCTGGGGCAGCGTGCAGTCCACGGATCACTGTATAATCTGAGGGCTTTAGCAACATCCTCCCACTGAGGCAGGGAGGTGGAAGCGGGGGGGGGAGTGAGTGGTGGGTTTATAAATGCTGGCAAGGATCAAGCTGACTAGAGACTGTCTACAGGAGGATAGAATTCAATCATGTGTCGGCAGGCTCTCAGCATTAATGTTCACCTCCTGACCCCGCCAGTATTACATGATGCCTGCTGTGAAAGCTCTTAACATAAAAGCGAATCGTCCCCGACTCCAACATTCAATCTCAGCCGCACCGATTCACTGCCTGAGATAGACACAAAGTGCTGGAGTAACCCAACAGGTCAGGCCACATCTCTGGAGAAAAAGGATAGGTGACTTTTCGGGTCGAGTGCCTTCTTCAGACTTAAAGTAGGGGGTGGTGGAAGAGCTGGTGACGAGAAAAGACCAGGACAAATCATGACCTCAGGCAGGGTGGTGCCCTGATAGGCCCACTGTTGGCTGGGGAAGGTGTGATCTCAAGAGGGATACAATGTGTGGTGAACTGTGGAAATGGTTAGGTGGACTAAGAAATAATGCTGGAGTACTTCAGCGGGTCAGGCAGCATCTTTGGAGAGAAGGAATAGGTGACGTTTCGGGTCGGGACCCTTCTTGTTAAACGGCTAGGGTGTGGGGGGGGGAGGGGCATAGAGGGCAAGTGGGGAAGGGAGGGGAGTGTAAAATAAGTTACTTAAAATTACAAGAGGGCAGCACGGTGGCGCAGAAGTAGAGTTGCTGCCTCACAATGTCAGACACCCGGGTTTGATCCTGACTATGGGTGCTGTCTGTCTGGAGTTTGCACGGTACGTTCTCCCTGTGACTGCGTGGGTTTCCTACGGGTGCCCTGGTTTCCTCTCACACTCCAAAGACACACAGGTTTGTTGGTTAATTGGCTTCTGTAAAATTGTACCTAGTGCAGGGGTTCCCAACCTTTTTCGTCCCGTTTACCCCAGGCAACTTTATTAGCACATAAAAATGTTATTTCACTTATTTATGAACAACTAATGATGAACAGATACTGGTATACCAGAACCAAACACAGTCAGTCAATGAGAAAAACTATGTACAAATCCAGAATCAACAAATTTACCCCCGTGTAAGCGAAATTTACCCCTGGTTGGGAACCCTTGGTCTAGTGTATAGGATAGTGCTAGTTGACGCAGACTCAGTATCTCTAAGTTAATCTAAACTAAACTAAACCAGATAATTCAACGTTCAAACTGCTGGGTTATAAGCTACCGACTCACTGCCCGCACATGTTGGCTATGAATTTCCAAGAGACTGCATTTAACACAACACTGGATCTGAGCCGGAAAGCTATGGGTTAACATCCTACTCCAGACCTTTGAGCAAAGTTTAGGATTGCTGCACTGTCAGAGGTTTTGGATAAAAAGCTGAAACCCTACTCAAGTGAATGAAAACTTATATCCCATTACTCTATTTCTAAGAAGAATGTCTGGCAAATATTTTTCTCCTGTCTTTTGTTAACAATTATTGACACATTATGTAATGCTTCCTCGCCCTTCTCTTACACAAGCGTGGCACAGTGGCGCAGTGGGTAGAGCCGCTGCCTCACAGCGCCAGAGACCCAGGTTTCAATCCTGACCTCGGGCGCCCTCTGTGTGTGGAGTTTGCACGTTCTCCCTGTGACCATGTGAGTTTCTTCCCACATCCCAAAGACGTGCGGGTTGGTAGGTTAATTGCCCTCTGTAAATTGTTCCTAGTGTGGTGGGAGTGGATGAGTAAGTGGGATAACATAGAACTAATTTGAATGGCTGATCGATGGTTAGTGTAGACTCGGTGGGCCGAAAGGCCTGTTTCCTTGCTATATCTGTAAGCTAAACTAAAAACTAAACATTTTTTTAAAAATACAGCAGTACTAGTCAGGCTGGACCTGATCTTGCGGTCAACCTTACAGAAGTCTCTGTACATCGTGGAGTTAACTGTGCCTTGGGAGGCTGCAGTTGGTGAAGTGCATGAATGCAAATGTCTGAAGTATTCAGACTTAGCAGCCGAGGCAGAACAACGCGGCTGGCGTACTCAGGTGCTCCCTGTAGAGGTTGGTTGTAGAGGGTTTGTAGCCATGTCAACAACCAGACTCCTGAAGGGAATGGGGGTTCGAGGACAGGCCTTCCGGCAAGCCGTCAGGCCGCTGTCAGAGGCTGCCGAGCGAAGCAGCAACTGGCTGTGGCTGAAGAGGAAGGACTCCAACTCGGCTGCAAAATGACCAGCAAGAGGGGTAAAACGGAGGGGAGCGCACCTGGGATGCCAGGTGTTGCTGTTGAGCCCCCTGGAGGTGTTGTGGGCCTATCAACGAAACACCAAGGAAGGAGGGTCCCAATGAAGTTTTTACCCCTACCCCACTCAAGATAGTAAGAAGGTGCCAATTATATTAGGGATTGTAATATCAAGTCCTATAAGCTTAATTGAATATTTATTCTGAATAGAACAGTGGAACTCGTGTAGATGAGGCATCTTGGTCGTCGTGGGCAAGTTGGGCCAAATGATCCGTTTCTATGCTGTACAAATCTACGAGTCAAAGACTCTATGTTATAGGAAACATTTAGAGGGATATAGGACAAACAAAGGCAAAGGGGATGAGCTTAGATTTACATGATGGTCGGCATGTATCATTTGGACCAAAAAACCTTATTTTTATGCTGTATAATGAAATGACCAAGCTTAAGGTTGTGCCTCCTCAAGCCTAACTGAAGGAAAACACAAAGTGTCAGAGTAAGTCAACAAGTCAGACAGCATCTGTGGGGGGAATGAATATACAACGTTTCGGGTCGGGGCCCTTCTCCAGACAGGAGGAAATATTTAGACACAAGGAACTGTGCAGAGACTGGTTTCAACAAAGCACTGAGCTAAATACTTTCTGTTTTTCGTCTATCAAATCCCTTAATCATTTTGAACAGCCCTTTTAAACCATTGCTTCACCTTCTGAACTCAATGGTAAACACAACAAGTTTCTGAGTTATAAGCCCGTGTGAATCTGTGAGGCTCCTCCACCAACACCAGTAAATGTTCACTTAGGTGCCCAGAGTGCACTTTGTGCAGCTTGGATCGATTCAGAGTTTTCAGCACCAGCGGTATACAGCGCCACAGTGGCGCAGCAGTAGAGTTGCTGCGTTAGTGCCAGGGACCCAGGCTCGATCCTGACTACAGGTGCTGTCTGTGCGCAGTTTGTTCGTTCTCTCTGTAAGCACGTAGGTTTCCTCCGGGTGCTCCGGTTTCCCCCCACACTCCAACGACGTAAAGGTTTGGAGGTTAATTGGCTTCTGTAAAATTGTCCCTAGTGTGGTGGATAGAATTAGTGTACAGGGTGTTCGCTGGTCATCACAGACTTGGTGGGCTGAAAGGTCTGTTTCAAAGCTGTATCTCTAAAGTAAAGTTTCCGTTCTTTATATACCAATCCCTTCATACATGACCAGCAATGCATTTGTATTTTGATTTCTCATTGTTCCTCAGACAATAGTTTTCTGATGTGTAGGAAGGAACTGCTAGTTTACATTGAAGATAGACACAGAATGTTGGAGTAACACAGCGGGTCAGGCAGTATCTCTGGAGAGAAGGAATGGGTGACGATTTGTGTCGAGAAATAAAGGTCTCAATCTGAAACGTCACCCATTCCTGCTCTCCAGAGATGCTTACTGTCCCTCTGAGTTACTCCAATAGTTTTCTGATGTTGGAAACAGAAGCTAATTTGGAAATAGTTTAATATCAGAAACAAATAAAATTATTTGGTTAATGGCTTGCATATTTAATGGATATCCCTCATGCAAATAAAGAACATAATGATAATAATCTTTTCTGAAATATGGAACTCACTTTCCTAAAAAAGGGTTTCTTTCCATGCGGTAACACACACACACACACACACTCAGATATATATACACTCACTCGCACATACACTCAGATACATATACACTCACTCACACACATACTCAGATACATACACACTCACTCATACACACACTCAGATACATACACACTCACTCACACACACAAGCACACACACAAGCACACATACACTCACTCACATTCACACACACATGCACACACGCACAAATACACACACAATCACATTCACACACACATGCATGCATACACACACACATGCTCACACGCACACATACACACACATTCAGATACAGTACATACACACACACACACTGACTCACGCAGACATGCTGACTCACTCACACACACTCACACATTGTCTATCAGTGAGAACAGTTGCTGCTTTGTCCTTCTGTGCCGCATTTGTCAACAGTGTGGAAGACAGTTGTTAGATTTTATCAAGATTATGTAAAGTCGATAAGAAAATGCTTGCTGTCGGTTACCCAAACACTGGCGTCGACAAGTAGACATGTGAGTACATGTTTACAAACACACAATAAATGCAGCTAATTGTGTGCATGAACACACACAAACAAACACACACACATACATCCACACACTCACATACTCTCAACTCACAGGCACACAGTCACATACGCACTTGCATACACACTCATTTTCACACACAAACAAACTCACATTCACATACACACACTCAAACACACACACACACACTCATGTGCACACACACTCATGCTCTGCTGCTCACACATATATACACACCCATCCTGACAATCACTATTAAATGTTTCGGACACACATCAGAAGCCACCAACCTCACAAGTGCTGCCATTTTAAATGACACTAACATTATCTGTCATCAGGTTTAACCCCTAGGTTGTCTTTACGGTTTTGCTGTCTGAGGAGCTGTGGGGATGAAAAGAAATTCCAGCCAGAACCTGTTTCAACACAGACAATTCTGCAATGTGTTGCATAACCTATAATCCACCTAGAAACCTATAATTGGAAGAGACCAGCAAGCAGGCCTCAAGCTGGGAACAAAGAGATCAGGACAACAGATGCCATCTTCTTAACTCCACTTGTGAGCTGCATGCATGACACGGAGTGAGTGCATGAGAGTGTGTTTTTTTGTTTTTCGTTTTTAGAGATACACCGTGGAATCACGAAGTATCTCTATCAATCACCCCGTACACTAGATCTATCCTCCTCACTAATTTACAGAAGGCAATTAATTTACAAATTTGCACGTCTTTGTAATGTGGGAGGAAACCAGAAATCCTGGAGAAAACCCATGCGGTCACAGGGAGAACGTAGAAACTCCTTACAGACAGCACCCATAGACAGGATCGATCCCGGGACTCTGGCGCTCTAAGGCAGCAACTCTATCGCTGCGCCATTGTGCCACCCTGTTTGCATCCACCGAAGATGTAGGATTAATTTTGGATTATTTAACGCTAAACACAGCTCTCCACTGAATCTTGGTACACGTGACAATAGTAAACTAAACTAAACAAAATTACATGTTCAATCAACATAACTTGAACAGTTTATTTGGTCATTATCTTATTACTGTTTGTAGGAGCTCACTGTTTATATATTGCCTACCATCGCGTTGCCTAGAATGCAGCAGTGGCTAAACTTCAATAGCTCTTCGTGAGTTGCAAAGTGCTTTGACGTTGCCTGGGGTTATAAGTACATTTCGTCTGAATAGCAAAGTAGAATTATAAATCAAGATCTAAGATCCATTTGATGGTGTTTGATTTGATGCATTGCGATCACCAACACTTGCTGAAAGAATGAGCAGAAGGCATGAGTTTATGTTGGTGAAGTTTGATTTGGGTGTGATATGGACAATCAGATATGGAAGATGTCTCTAAACCACCCTTTATGTAGAAAAGAGTTTTAACCTGCTCACCCAGTGTTAAGGCATTTGGGGTTGTGCAATTCTGCTTAGTTGGGTCAGGATACAGTTCAGGCATAAAGTGCTGAAGTAACTCAACGGGTCAGGCAGCATTTCTGGAGAAAAAGGATAGGTGATGTTTCTGGTCAGGACCCTTGAAAGGGTCTTTTTTTTGGACCCTTTTTCTCAAGAGATGCTGCCTGACCCGCTGACTTACTCTAGCACTGTGTCTCTCTTTAATAAAAAAACAGCATGTGCAGTTCTTTGTTTCTACAGGATAAAGTTTAGCTTAGTTTAGAGATACAGCATGGAAACAGGCCCTTCAGCCCACTGATCACACTAGTTCTATGTTATCCTGCTCTCTCATCCACTCCATATACAGTTTTACAGATGGCCAATTAACCAGCCAACCCACACGTCTTTGGGATGTGGGAGGAAACAGGAGCACCCGGAGAAGACACACACAGTCACAGGGAGAACTTGCAAACTCCACACACAGACAGCACTTTTGGTCAGAATCGAACCTGGATCTCTGGCGCTGTGAGGCAGCAGCTCTGCCAGCTGTGCCATTGTGCCGTTTCAGAGTTTGTGAAAAGCACTACATCTTTGTGCAAATTAAATGAACCCAGGCTAAGTTTACTATTTGCCCATGTGATGAGATTCTACATCCACCATATGTTCTTTTTTTATGAAACAATATAAATATCTCGAAAAGTTCTTCTGGTTAGTTTTGATTCTTTGGGCATTCATTTCCAGTGATGAAGAACTGTGATGGACATATATTATATTAAAGATATAATGGTGCAATGATAATCAATACCTCTCTTCCATTGTCTCCATCTTCACTTCATGCGGCCTCGGTAAGGCTACCAGCATAATCACCGACCAGTCGCTCCCTGGGCGTGCATAATTCCTGGGCGTGCATATTTGCGACGATCTTTCCTGGACCCAGCACACTGATGCAATCATAAAGGAAGCACATCAGCGCCTCTACTTCCTGACAGGATTACTGAGAATCAGCATGTCAAAGAGGATTCTCTTGAACTTCTACAGGTGCACAGTAGAGAGCATACTGACTGGTTGCATCATGGCCTGGTTCGGCAACTTGAACATCCAGGAGCGGAAAAGACTGCAAAAAGTTGTAAACACTGCCCAGTCCATCACCGGCGTTGACCTCCCCACCATCAAAGGGATCTATCGTAGTCGCTGCCTCAAGAAGGCAGCTAACATCATCAAAGACTCACACCATCCTGGCCACACACTCATCTCACCACTGCCATCGGGAAGAAGGAACAGGAGCCTGAGAACTGTAATGTCCAAGTTCAGGAACAGCTTCTTCCCTACAGCCATCAGGCTTTTAAACACTACAACCTCATAAGCTATGAACTACAATAGATTATTACTATTATTATTATTATTATTATTATTACATTGTTATTGTTTGTTCTTTTTTCCCTGAGTTTTGTTATGTTATTTATTATGATTACATATTCTGTTGTGCTGCAAGAAGTAAGAATTTCATTGTTCTATCTGGGACATAAGATAATAAAACACTCTTGACTCTTGACTCTTCTCCCCTCTCCCATCAGGCAAGAGATACAGAAGTGTGAAAACACATACATCCAGATTCAGGGACAGGTTCTTCCCAGCTGTTAACTGACATAGGAAACTGTCCTATCACCAACTAGAGAGCGGTCCTGACCTACCATCTACCTCATTGGAGACCCTTGAACTGTCTTTGATCGGACTTTGCTGGACTTTATCTTGCACTAAATGTAGCGTTATTACAAACCCTACCACCAGTGGAGCTCCAGATCTGCCCACTGCCTGTGCGTGAGGCTGTTGGTGGGGCAGGATTAAAATGCAGGTTTGTATTGGTTGTCGGATAGGAATTTTGCCGGGACTTCAAGCTAATTAAGAAAAATCGATCTGCGATCCCGCTCCAGTTTTTTTTGCTGGTCGATTGCATCGTTGGATTGAAGTTAAACGCGTGCAGGACAAAACAAAAGGTATGTAATTTATTTAACATCTTTTCTTGCTTTTTGGTGTGGTTTCATTCTAATCTGATGATGCAAAAAATGTTATTTAGGCCCCGATACGATATCAGCCATGTCTTGCCTGCCGATAGGGGCTTAAATCGTGACAGCGGCCACATTCCGATCAATCACAATCCAGAAACAGCCACTCAAGATAATCAAATTCATTATTGTTTTGCACAATCATGTCCTAAGAACATGTAAATCATCTATATCTTGTGTTATTGTTCATCCATGATCAATACTTTCATACTAAATATTTGAAAACTTCCACAGTAAAGTATCAGTGAGATGTTTAGTATGAAAATATTTATCATGGACAGACAATAACACAAAATATAGATAATTTAGATGTTCTTATGACATGATTGTGCAAAGAATAATGATTTTGATTATCTTGAGAGTGGATGTTTCAGGATTTTGAACAAATGTCTGTGTAAAACGGCCCTTGCCTGCTGCAGTGTTATCCAACAGAGTAAAATTTATGGGAATTAAACATTCAATTCCTTCCATTTGGCATAGAAATTCATGACAAAGTGAGATTTAAAAATCGTGTTATATTGTGAATGCTTGTGTGAATGGAATCAGTTTGTTATTTGGATACTTTGGCTATTTAAAATATATATTTTTAGCCTTTTCTTAAGAATGGGATAGATGTTTAGATCTAGTGATTGAATTTAGATGAATTTAATTAATTTGATGACACTAATGAATATTTTTTTTTGTTGGGTATTTACTATTTGCTTTAACGTTACAATAATATTAAAGTTCTGATCTCGAGAATATCACATTTTTGAATTTTCAAGGCAGTCTGGGTGTTGATTACTATTTCCATCACAACAGTTAATTTTGTATTTAGCTACTTAATTAGGTAATTAACTAATTATATACTTTAATTTCAGGCCATCCAAGTAAGATATATTTGCTTCCTGGGTGAAAAACCAAGTGCTGACCCATCCATGTTCTCTGCCTGAGCCTCGGAGTTACTCCAGCACTTTGTGTCTTATTTTGTAGACCATCATGTGCAACTCTGTGTTTCTACTGTTGACTCTCTCTTGACTCATGACTCCTCTGACAATCCGGCATGCTCCCGGTGCAGCAGATGCAGTCCGAGATTATATACTCAATGGCTGGGCACAATGCCACAATAGCCTGGCACAGAAGTGACAATAAAAACAAAGGCAACTGAGCCAAGCTGACTCATCAACATCCAAACCCGGAATATGGGACCAATTTTCTTTGGAATGAATCCTTGAAGGCACGCAAACGTAACTGCATGTCGACTTCCATCTGCAGTTCAAGCCCAGAAGTCACCTTGTAAACTTTCCAAAGACATTCTAGAAACACAAATACACCCTTTTCTGCATTATTGGCCAAGCAGTTGTTTCCTACTGATAACATTTTCCAATATAAAAGCCTTCAAATCTACTTCCCGAATCAAAGCAGAATTCCTGATTGAATCACCAACCGATTCATTAACCCTTCATTGCAGAGTTTTAATAATTACAGTCCCAAGTAACGTCATAATAGTTTTTGACCATTTTGTTATGAGAACAGATATACAGTCTACTCACTTGCATTTCAGACTTGAAGTTAATCTGAAGTATGTGTTTCAAATGTTTAATGGACTTGATCGTTTAGTTTAGATCAGTTTACTTTAGTTCAGTTTAGTTTTGATAGACATAAAATGGTGGAATAACTCAGCGGGTCAGGCAACATCTCTGGAGAAAAGGAATCGGTGACATTTCGGGTGGAGACCCTTCTTCAAGTGTAGCTTGGGAACAGGCCCTTCGGCCCACAATGTCCATGATGCCAAGTTAAACTAATCTCGTCTGCCCGCACGTGATCCACATCCCTCTATTCTTGCATATCCATGTACCTTTCCAAAAACCACGTTTGTATCTGCCACCCCTGGCAGTATGTTCTAGGCATCCACCACTCCCTGTTCAAAATTACGTTGTCATTGGAAACCCTCAGACTATCTTTAATCTGACTTTATCTTGCACAAACCGTTACTCCATTTATCATGTATCTGTACACTGTGGATGGTTCAATTGTAATCGTGTATTGTCTTTCCGCTGACTGGTTAGCATGCAACACAAGCTTTTCATTGTACCTCGGTGCATGTGATAATAAACTAAACTTTATGTTTGTAGGTGACACAATGACGCAGCGGTAAAGTCACTGCCTTACAACGCCAGAGACCCGGGGTCGATCCTGACTGGGGGTGCTACCTATACAAGGTTTGTAAGTTCTTCTTGTGACTGTGTGGGTTTTCTCCAGGTGCTTTTGTTTCTTCCCACATCCCAAGGACGTACAGATTTGAAGGTTAATTGGTTTCGGTAAGTTGTAAAATCGTCCCTAGTGTGTTGGATCGTGCTAGTGTGCGGGGTGATTGCTGGTCAGCGTGGACTTGGCGGGCTGAAGGGCCTCTTAACACAATGTATCTCGCAAATCTAAAGTCTAAAATTTCTGGAACCAACAGCGAACAGGCCACAGGTAGAGAAGAATAATAAATATCTGAAGTACAGTCTGGCTGTAAATTGAAGGAGCAGAACAATGGTGGTTGAATATCGGGACAATAACATCCTGCAGGGGAGCAGTTTCCATGCACACACACCCTATCATGAGCTCTACCCTGGGAATTTCCATTCATTACAATGCATGTTGACTTCCTTCTATTATATATAAGGCCAAGTTAGCAGAGCAGACCAGACACAGATTATCTGCAACAACCCCAGTGTTAAAATAGAATCCTCTGCCAAACACTTGGGCGGACAACAGCTGTTCACACAAAGTGCTGGAGTAATTCTGCAGGTCAGGCAGCAACTCTGGAGAACGGATAGGTGACGTTTCGGGTCGAGACCCTTCTTCAGACCCAAACTTCAGCCATCCATGTTCTCCAGAGATGCTGTCAGAAGAAGGGTCCCAACCTGAAACGTTTTCTCCAGAGATGCTGCTGAGTTACTTCAGCACTTTGCATCCTTTTGTGTCAACCTACATCTGCAGTTTATTGTTTCTACATGCTGCCTGAACTGCCGCGTTACTCCAGCACTTTGTGTCCTTTTGTGTAATCCAGCTTCTGCAGTTGTTTATTTCTCTCGGCTGTTACTCATTCTGCCTCATCTGGTACTTACAGTGGTATGTTGTGCTCATTTTGTTTTTCAATAAAATATTGATTAAGGGATAAATATTGGCCAGAGCCCAGGGATACCTACGCTATTCTTTGAAATGTTCAAGAGTATTTATTTACCACATGTATCAAAAACTGGAGACTGGAGACCGGAGACCAGCAGCCAATAGACCAACTCATAATCAATGGGGAACCTGTGGAAAATGCCACAAGATTTACCTATCTTGGCAGCATGTTCACAGGAGATGGAGATGTAGAGGTCGACATCATCTCTCGAATTGATAAAGCTGCATCAGTTTTCAGACTAATGCAGCCGACATGGTCTAGTGGCGGGATATCCAAGGTGCTAAAAGTCAAGCTCTTCCAGTCCGTAGTCCTCCCTACAGTTCTCTATGGCAGTGAGACATGGAAAATCAATGTGAAGATGAAAAATAAATTGGATGCATTCCGACAACGTTGCTTGAGGAAGATCCTGAGGATTAGCTACAGTGACCACATCACAAACAAGGAGATCCTACCATGAAACTGCAACAGAGTCTCTCAGCCAGGACATAGAGGGACGCAGGCTGAAATCTCCAGGACATGTACTCTGAATGTCACCAGAAGGTGCACCTAAGATTGCAATGACATGGCAGGAAGAAGGAAAAGTGGCCGACCAAAACTCACATGGAGGCGAACATTCCAGGAGGATTTGGAAGCCCGGGACGCAAGCCTACCGAGGGTGGAAGACGTCGCACATGATCGAACAGAACGACGAAAGCTTGCTGCCCAATGCACTCAACAGTGTGGGAGGAACTAAGTCTAAGTACCAAAAACAGGACAATGAAATTCTTACTTGCTGCAACTTAACAGGTCTGTAAATATAATGCCCATAGATGCATAATAAACAAAAAAAGTTAAAGAAATTAAAAATACTAATTTTGGGGAAAAATAGTAATTCGTAGTGTAGCTGGTGTTTATAGTGATCAAGTGCCTGATTGGTGTAGGGAAGAAGCTGCTCCTGAACCTGGAAGTTACAGTTTTCAGGCTCCTTCCCTCAGCCTTCCCAGGCGTCTTCCCAATGGCAGGAGTGAAAAGAGAGCTTGGCCTGTGGTGTGGGTCTCTGATGATGCTGGCTGTTTTTTAGAGGCAGCGACTCCTGTAGATCCCTTTGATGGTGAGAAAATCAGTACCCGTGATGGTGAATCAAATAACTACCGTGGCGGCACAGTAGCACAGCGGTAGAGTTGCTGCCTTACAACACCAGCGATCCAGGTTCGATCCTGACTACGGGTGCTGTCTGTAGGGACTTTGCACATTCTCCCTGTGACAGCGTGGGTTTCCTCTGAGTGCTCCAGTTTCCTCTCACGCTCCAAAGATGTACAGATTTGTAGATTAATTGGCTTCTGTAAATTGTCCCCTAGAGTGTAGGATAGAACAAGTGTACGGGGAGATTGTTAGTCGGAGCAGACTCGGTGTGCCGAAGGGCCTGTTTCCACGCTGGATCTCTAAACTAAACTAATCTAGCACTCAGTGTACTGTGCACAGTTTTATTCACCTTACAGTCTCGTGCCTTTTCCCCACATTAGTATCATGTATTGGCTTGTCTTGGCAACTATCTTGAAAGGGTTATGTTGGTCTTTTGAAGACGTAGGTTTAGGTTTCACTGGAGAGACAGATGCTGTTGATATTTGAGAGAACTTTACTGTGGTTTAAATGTTAAGAATCCAAAATGCTGCTTTCTTGCTTGCAGTTGCTTGTTAATCCACCTGAAAAATCTGAGTACAAACACCCAGTCTGATGCCTTTTCATCTTTCCCCTTCATCTCCTTTCCCCAACTTCCAGCATCTGGGACACTGAAGAAAAGCCAAATACCTCCCACGACCCCCATAGCTAAACTGTGTAGATTTAAAAAAATCAGAACCATGATGGCAGAGGCATCCCACTATAAGTGTGGATCGACAAATGGGGCAGGTGGCACATTGGCGCATAGGTAGAACTGCTGCCTGACAGCACCAGAGACCCGGTTCGATCCTGACCTCAGGTGCTGTGTCTGTGTGGAGTTTGTACATTCTCCCTGTGACCGCGTGGGTTTCCTCCAGAGTGCTTCAGTTTCCTCCCACATCCCAAAGACGTGCAGGTTTGTAGGTTAATCGGCCTCTGTAAATTGCCCCTAGTGTGGAGGAAGTTGGTGCAAAAGTGGGACAATGTGGAACTAGTGTGAACGTTTGACCGATGGTCGGCATCTCCAAACTAAACTAAACTAAACATCCAATTAGAAAACTCCTATGATCCTGAACTCGGGTGCTGTCTGTGTGGAGTTTGCAAGTTCTCTCGGTGACTGAGTGGATTTCCTCTGGATGCTCCAGTTTCCTCCCACATCCCAAAGTCGTGCAGATTTGTAGGTTAATTGGCCCTATTGTGTGGGATAGAACTAGTGTCGGGGAGATCGTTGGTCGGTGGCGACACGGTGGGCTGAATGGCCTGTTTCCATGCTGTATCTGCAAACTAAACTAAACTAAAGGTGGGATGGGAATGGTTACTGGGAAGATAAGGTCTTATCAAACCAACGGGAACAGGCCCAACATCCTGTCAAGGAGTTTGGCAATAGGATGTTTAGTTTTGTTTAGTTTAGCATAGTTTAGCGTGATACAGCATGGAAGGAAGTCTATCCAGTGGAAACCCATGCGGTCAGAGGGAGGTTGTGCAAACTCCACACAGAGAGTGCCCAAGGTTAGGATCGAACCTGGGTCTGTGAGGCAGCAGCTCTACCGCTGTGTCACTGTGCGCCCTAGATTGGTATTGTTATTGGTTTATTATTTTCACATGTATCGAGATAGTGAAATGTTTTGTTTGAGGACCTCAGATAATACTAAACTTCAATACAGTCAAGTCATACACAAGTACAACAAGTATGGTCTAGGCAGCACAGTGGCGCAGCAGTAGAGTTGCTGCTTCACAGAGACCTGGGTTCGATCCTAACTACGGGTGCTGTCTGTACGGAGTTTGTACATTCTCCCTGTGACCGCGTGGCTTTTCTCCAGGTGCTCCCACACTCCAAAGATGTACAGGTTTACAGGTTAATTTGGTTCTGTAAGTTTACAGGTTCTGTAAGTTGTCCCCAGTATGATCAATGGTCAGCGCAGACTGGGTGGGCTGATGAGCCTGTTTCCATGCTGTATCTCTAAAAGCAAGTCTAAAGTCTAAAAAAGAGCAAAGGGAAAAATACTGCTGTGCAGAATATAGTTTCTCAGCATTGTGGCGTAATAGTTCCAGAGAAAATGTCCAATATCTGCAATAAGGTAGATTGAAAAATCGGGACTGTATCCCAGCTTTTGGAAGCACTGTGCAGAAGTCTGACAACAGAGGGGAAGAAGCTGTTCCTGAGTCTTGTGGCATGTGCTTTCAAGCTTTTGTATCTTCTGCCCAACGGGAGAGAGGGGAAGAGGGAATGACTGGAGTGAAAAAGGTCATTGATTATGTTGGCTGCTTTCCAGAGGTAGCATGATGTGCAGATGGAGTCAATGGTGGGGAGTCTGGTCTGTGTGATGGATTGGGCTACATCCACAACTCTCTTCAATGTCTTGCGGTCTTGGGCAGAGCTGTTGCCAAACCAGGCCGCAATGCAATCCAATAGGAAAAAAAAGACACAAAGTGCTGAAGTAATTCAACAGTTCAGGCAACATCTCTGGGGAACATGGATAGGTAACGTTTCAGGTCTGGACTCTTTCACAAGGGTCCCGACCCAAAATGTCACCTGTCTGAATTCTCCAGGGATGCTGCCTGACCAGCTGAGTTACTCCAGCACTTTGTATCTTTTTATTGTAAACCAGCATTTGCAGTTTCTTGCTTCTACTTATACAATCCAATTGGATAGGGTGGGTTTGAACAAGTTTGATTATGTTCAAAAAGAGGTGTAAGTGCAGAGGGATCTGGGGTACATGTGCACATTGAAAGTGAGCAGGGGCAGGTTGAGAAAGCGATTAAAAAGGCACCCACTTTATCGACAGAGACACAGAGTGTAAAAACAGGAAGGTTAGGCTGAGGACACAAGGAGCTGCTGATGCTGGAATCTTGTGTAGAACTCAAATTGCTGGAGTAACTCAGCGGGTCAGGCAGCATCTCTGGTGAACATGGATAGGCGACGTTTTGGGTCGGGACTCTTCTTCAGACTGAACCTTTATGAAATACTGGTCAGGCCCCAAATGAAATATTAGTTTCAACTTTGGTCATCACAGGAGGATTTTGAAGGCATTGGAGGGAGTTCGGAAAAAAATTACAAGAAACATAGAAAATAGGTGCAGGAGTAGCCCATTCAGCCCTTCGAGCCAGCACCACCATTCAATATTATCATGGCTGATCATCCAAAATCAACACCCTGTTCCTGCTTTCTCCCCATATCCCTTAATCACATTAGCTCTAAGAGCTATATCAGTCTCTCTTGAATGCAAGAATGATTCCTGCAATGAAGGATTACAGTTACATCGATAGATTAAAGAGGCTACTAATGTTTTGTACACAGAAGATTGAGCAGAGTTTTGATAGAAGTATACAAAATACTGAGGGTTAGTGGCAGTTTGTTCCCTTTGATGGAGAGCTTTAGACTTTAGAGATACAGCGCAAAAACTGGCCCTTCGGTCAGCCGAGTCCACGCCACCCTGTACACTAACACTATCCTACACACTGGGGACAATTTTAAAACTTACCAAAGCCAAGCAATCTACAAACCTGTACGTCTGAGGAATACTGGAGGAAATCGGAACACCCGGAGAAAACCCATGCGGTCACTGGGAGAACAGACAAGACAGTGCCTGTAGTCAGGGTCGAACCTGGATCTCTGGCGCTGTGAGGCCACAGTTCCACCGATGCCCCACTGTGTCACTCCACAACTGTATGCAAAACCTGGCAACTCTTGCATATGGACTCCGTGGGCTGTTTCTATACATTCTGTACTTAATCAGGGATTGTATTTATGTAGGGAAATAAACTTACTGGTCTGTATGCAAAAATAGAATTTCACTGTACATCTGTACATGTGATAAAAAATAGCCATTAAACCATATACAGTGGATATGGATCACGTGCAGGCCGAGGAGATTAATTCTACTACTTGGCGGCATGTTCAGCACAGACATTGTGGGCCAAAGGGCCTGTGCTTGTGCTGTACTCTTCTAAGTTCCATGAAAGGAAGTGATACCAATTTCAAACTCAAAGCAGACCAGCCTGACATAGCAGTAATTCATCCATTTAGATGCCACGTGAAAAGGAAGATGTATATTTTCATTAGAGCTGTGTTTTAAGTTAAAATACTAGCACTTCTGTCCTTTTTTTCTCATGAGTTACTTACTGAAGGTCAGTGGGCAAAGTTAAGCTAACCCACTTCCTAGTTCTGTCTCCAAGGCTTGAATTCTCTTTTCCTTTTGATGTAAGTGAAAATATTAATGCAAGGTTGGAAAAACTCGGAATAAAGCAAAGTTCTTTGCGATCAAGCAACAGGGTGTTTGGCAGATGGCCCGTTGAAAATAGCACCAGCCTCTAGAGTGTCAGGGACTAAAGGCTGGAAGTGTCGCCAAACACATTCAAACAGTTGTACCCAAATGGACTGTTTTATTTATTCATTCACTACTGCGATACGATACGATAGAACTATATTTATCCCAGCAGGGAAATTGATCTGGCAACAATCAGAAAACACAAGATATATGAAACGTTAAATTAAAGTGATGAGTGGAAAGGATTGGGGAGGGAAGGGGGGAGTGGGGGAGGTGGGGGAGGTGGGGGAGGGGAGTCAGTCTACCCCATGACAGAAGGGGGAGGGGTTTTACAGTTTGATAGCCACAGGGAAGAAGGATCTCCTGTGGCGTTCTGTGCTGCATCTGTACTGTATCAATGGCTAAGCAAATATTTGTTGACCAGCCTCCAAATTGGCTTGCAAGACTGCTGACTGTCAACCACATTGTTGTCAACTTTAGAGTTTAGAGACAGTTTAGGAGAAACAGCGCGGAAACAGGCCCTTCGGCCCACCGGGTCTGTGCCGACCAACGATCACTCGTACACTAGCACTATCCTACACACTAGGGACAATTTACAAAAAGGCAATGAACCGAAAAACCTCTACATCTTTGGAGTGTGGGAGGGAACTAGAGCTCCTGGAGAAAACCCACGGGGTCACAGAGAGAACATACAAACAGCAGTCGTAGTCAGGATTGAACCTGGGTTTCTGTCGCTTTGAGGAAGCATAGGACTAGTGTAAGTGGTTGCAGGACAAAGGGCCGGTAATAAGAACCAGGGGTCTCACCTTTCACCCCCTCTAGTTTGGCTGTGGGAGACACCCCAGGGCATGAAGGCTGAAGACAGAATGTACAGAACAGCCCACTAAGTCTAAGTGCAAGAGGCGCCATTTTGGATTGATTTTACAGCTGGCCACAGAGGCCCTTTGCAGCCGTCGCCTCCCTCCAATGAACCATCATCCCTCTCCTCGCATGGCCCTCCAGCCTTTGTTCACCAGGGGGCGCCTCCTGCAGCCAAAGTCACTTGTCCAGCGTCCACCGCCGTCTCCCTCCATCCTCCTCTCCGCGACTTCCCTCTCCGGCAGGTTCCCAGTGGGATACGGCCAGCACACAGCAAGGGCAATATGTATCCTGTGGACTTACAAGACAGGTTCCAAAGAAACGGAGCAAGTCCTTGAATGATTTATTGAAGGTCATTTATATTGAAACACAGAAGCTATATCTCTTAATCACTACACATACCAGCCACATTATTGCATGCACATTGCATAATTTAATGACCAGGCATCTCAGCCCCGTCTGACCTTGTAAGAAGGCAGACGGTGGGTTCAGGACTACAATTCATTGCATAAGTCTTACATACGTAAGACTACATTATTAAGTGTAGCTTTGTCATTGATCAAACAGTGATTCGACTCAATCACATGCCATTACATGGGATGAATAATACAGGGGCGTGGGGAAAGGATGGGAGTGGAGATAAATAGGGCAGATTGTTCAAAGTGCTGATGAAGGGTTCCTTCTTATGTTGATTATGTTGGTGGCCTTGCCGAGGCAGCATGAAGTGTAGATGGAGTCAATGGAAGGGTGGTTACTTTGTGTGATGGCCAGGTCTATGTCCACACCTCTAGTGGTCTTTGCTGAATGGAACTGTTCCAAAGCCGTGCTGTGATGCGACCAGATTAAATGCTTTCTACGGCGCATCTGTAGGGGTTGGTGAGAGTTGTTGGGGACATGTTCTCTGTTCTATGTTAAAACCACCGAACGGCAACAGAGGCAGTGAGCAACCTCCAGTTGGTTGGTTGGTTGAGACACCCTTGCTTACATTCACACTCACCCGTCAGAGGACATCGCAGCATTACTTGGCCAGGCTGACCCTGCAACGTTACCATGACAACAGGCCTTCATGGTCAGGTCAACAACCATACACCTAGAACAACTGGGACTTGAAGATGGCGACTCTGTATACTGTCTCAGTGTACTACTGCTATACGCTTGTACTATATCTGAGATGCTAATCTCAGATACATTACAGTACAGATTTCACTTGGGCAGCTTACACCCCCGGCAGCGGTATGAATATTGAATCCTCTAACTTCAAGTTAGAGAAGTCATGCATCCCCTCTCTCTATCCCTCCCCCACCTTAGTCGTTGTACTAGTTTCACTGTCGTCCTGGTGAGTTTCATTGTCTGTAATACACGTTTTCACCTAGCCCACAACTAGCAATGGCCCATTTCCTTTATCATTGTTACTTTTTGCATATCTTGAATTCATTTGTTCTATATCTCTCTATATCACCGTCTACAGTATATCTCTCATTTCCCTTTCCCCTGACTCTCAGTCTGAAGAAGGGTCTTGATCCGAAACGGCACCTATTCCTTTTCTCCAGAGATGCTGCCTGACCCGCTGAGTTACTCCATCTGTTCGTATCCGTTGTCGGTTTAAACCAGCATCTGCAGTTCCTTCCTACACATGCTAATCTAAGACGCATCTAAATGCTTATGTCTAATGATACTTGTACTGAATTGTGTACATAAATGAATTTCATTGTACCTCACTACATGACAATAAAGTACCATTGAGTTTAGAGTTTAGTTTATTGTGATGTGTACCGACGTACTGTGAAAAGCTTTTGTTGTGCACTAACCAGTCAACGGAAAAGCAATACATGATTGCAAACCAGCCATCCACAGTGTACAGATACAAGGGAATAACGTGGATAATGTTTAGTGCAAGATAAAGCCAGTAAAGTCCGATCAGAGATAGTCTGAGGGTCTCCAATGAGGTAGATAGTAACTCAGGACATCCTGTAGTTCTTGGTAGGATGGTTCAGTTGCCTGATAACAGCTGGGAAGAAACTGTCCCTGAATCTGGAGGTGTGTATTTTCACACTTCTATACCTTTTGCCCGGTGGGTGAGGGGAGAAGAGGGAGTGGCCGGGGTGAGACTGGTCCTTGATTATGCTGGCGGCCTTGCCGAGGCAGCATGAAGTTTAGTTGGTGTCAATGGGAGGCTTGTTTGCGTGAATCATTGAACCATTGAACCACCAATCGTGTTTGGACCACATCACTTTTCCAGGTCAAAATTGCTGCCTCTCACATTCCCCAAATAGGCGAAGGTGGTTTTTAGGGCAACATCACCCTCATGAAAGAAAATGCTTGCTACTAGCTTCATTGCAGGAGAGTGTTTGCCTTGGCCACTTCACACCAGTGTGGGCTGCAAACTGCCTTCCCTCTCTGTCGGGAGGTGCTATGTATAAATAAGCTTTGCCATATTCAAAAGAAGTGAATGGATGAAATTCAAGCGCCACTGATGTTTATCTGCAGCTCCAGCTGGACATAGATCAACTCTGCTTTCCAAATAAAGCAAGTTATATTTGGGAACCATGAACTGCTGGTTGGAATCTGTCTGCATTGATCCAAGTAACCTTTCACACTGCTGAGTAGGTCAGGCAGAGAGAGATGGACCTGCATAGCAATCAGTTCATGGCTGCCATTAGCATTTGCAGTCAATTAGCAGCAGTAGGGAGTTTGGGGATAGCATCTAGCAGGAAATTAGGGATGCGTGCAGTAACAGTACAGCGGTTATCATGGGTGACTTTAATTTACTTATAGATTGGGCCAACCTGATTGGTAAAAGTGCTGTGGAGTAGGATTTCCTGGAATGTATACGGGATGGGTTTTTAAACCAATATGTAGAGGAACCGACTAGACGGCAGGCCATCCTAGACTGGGTATTGTGTAATGAGGAAAGATTCGTTAGCGATCTTGTTGTGCAAGACCCCTTGGGCAACAGTGACCATAATATGTTGTAATTATGCTTTAGGATGGAGAGTGACATGGTTAATTCAAGACCAGGGTCCTGAACTTGAATAAAGGAGACTTTGAATGTATGTGACGGGAATTGGCTAGGATAGACTGGCAAATTATACTTAAAGGGTTGACAGTGGAGATGCAATGGCAAAGATTTAATGACCGCATGGATGAACGTCAGAAATTGTTCATCCGTGTCTGGCGAAAAAATAAATCTGAGAAGGTCGGCTCAACCGTGCCTGACGAGGCAAGTCAAGGATAGTGTTAAATCCAAGGAAGAGGCATATAAATTGGCCAGAAGAAGTGGCAAACCAGAAGACTGGGAGAAATTTCGAACTCAACAGAGGACAAAGGGGTTAATTAAGAGGGGGAAAAAAGAGCATGATAGAAAGCTTGCAGGGAATATTAAAACTGACTGTAAATGTTTCTTTATGTAAGTAAGAAAGGAAAGATTTAGTGGACAAATGTAGGTTCCTTATGGGCCTGTCCCACCTAGGCGACTTTTTAGGTGACTACAGGAGACTATGCGGTCGCCACATGGCCGCCACATGTTCGCGGGTGGTTGCCGGGGAGTAGCCTTCATGGTTGTGAGTAGCGCCCTCAGACTCGGAACAAGGCGTAACGGCATTTTGACGCCATGGAGAGTAGCGAGAATTCTCGTGGTGTAGGTGCAGTGGTAGTGGGTCGCCAGGAGGTCGTAGGTTGTCATAGGTTGTTGCCATTGGTGACCGGTGAATTTCATTGGCTCATTGGGAGAAAAAAACGCAAACAGTAGTTTTCAGAATCAAGGATAACCGACCGGTAATGTTAATGTCCGTCGAGCTTCACAGCCGCATATCTCTGGCTTCTTAACAGTTGGCTCCACTCCTTCTCCACACTCCGCATCCACATTTCCCCCCCTTCCCCCCCCTCCCTTCTCCCCCCCTCTTTTAAAGGTCTTAAGTCCCGTACACTGTGCTTTCACCGTCTAAATTTCAGCGCCAACCTTCCTGCTCATCGTGGAGTGTGTGTGTATCACATGGCTTTGCACTGTGTGAATTTCACTCAGACAGCGCTTCCCCCCTCTTGCCATATCTGCCGCCTGCATAACTGGCTGGTGAAGGAAGCGACGTGTGTGTGTGTCCACTCTGACAGTCGCCGTTTTTTCAGCGACCTGCTACGACTTGTCAAAAGCCTGAAAAATTGCCTAAGTGGGGCAGGCCCATGACAGTCAGAGACCAGTGAGTTTATAATGGAAAACAAGGAAATGGCAGGTCAGATCCTGTGGACTGGAGGGTAGACAATGTAACTCCACTTTTTAAGAAAGGAGGGAGAGAAAACGGGAAATTATAGACCAGTTAGCCGTACATCAGTAGTGGGGAAGATGCTGGAGTCGATTATTAAAGATGTTATTGCAGCTCATTTGAAAAGCAGTGATGGGTTTGGTCAAGGTCAGCATGGATTTATGAAGGGGAAATCATGCTTGACTAATCTTTTGGAATTTTATGAGGAAATAACAAGTAGAAAGGATAAGGAGAGCCAGTGGATGTGGTGTATCTGGACTTTCAAAAAGCCTTTGACAAGGTCCCACACAATTGGGGGTAGGGTATTGACATGGATGGAGAACTGGTTGGCAGACACGAAGCAAAGAGTAGGAATAGTAAGATTGAGCGAGAACTTACCAGTTCGAAGGTTGATCTTTGTTTCATGAGGAGTCGAAGTGAGGGATTTCGTGAAGAGCCCGCCGGCGCGCATGCTCGACATACTTCAAAGTAGCGGCGTGGAATCACAGAAACCAATGAAAAGAAGTGACTTCACATAGTAAGAATGAAAACGACTAAGATTACCAGATGAAGGTGATTGAGGGTTGGGCGAGGAGAGCACGAAATCCCTCACTTCGACTCCTCATGAAATAAAGATCAACCTTCGAACTGGTAAGTTCTCGCTCAATCTTACTATTTCATTTCGGAGTCACGTGAGTGACTTCGTGAAGACTTCAAAGCTTCTGTGATGACACGCCCTGGACCACGTCCATGCTGTCACACCACTACCAGGGATGGATGGGAGGAATAACGTGCTGACTAGTCCATACTGCAAAACAAATCA
This sequence comes from Raja brachyura, assembly GCA_963514005.1. Next base: position 24,034,239 of record OY740800.1, read on the forward strand.
TATTTATTAACAACAAATCAAAAACCCCTTATTCGGGGACATCTCCACGTTCTTGCCCCGCATCTAATACGGCTTCTGCGAACTGTAGAGGCGCAGCGACGGGCCGGTTGTAGAAACGCTGAAACACCGCTTCATTAGCCCATCCTGCTGTGGCGAGAATATGGTCCATGGGCACCTCCATGACCCTCGCCGCCGACGTCGATGCAGCCCTGGTGGAATGAGATTTGAACACATTAGTGTCGATACCTGACTTACCCAAGACGGCTCGAAGCCACCTGGATATCGTCTGTGTTGTCACTCGATGGTGAGGTCTCTTATGAGTGACAAGCAGGTATCTCTCTTTTCCTCTGATGCTTGCCGTCACCTTGACGTAGTAACGGATGTGGGAGGCTAAGCATAGCCTAGCATCTGCGGGGTATGCCGGGAACTTCAGCTGCAGCCCTGTGCACCCAGGTCTATGCTGCTTTAGTAGCTCGTCAACAAAGAAAACTACTTCTGTGGGGGTAGACATCATTCTGTCGACACGTAGTTTATGGAGTGTCTGTACCCTCTGTGCTGAAGTCAGCGCTAGTAACATCACCAGCTTCATGGTGAGTTTGTCCAGCTGGAGCCCTTCCATGGGGGACCACGTCCTGAGCAGAGCTAAAACTACCCTGACATCCTAGGTGATATTGTAGCGTGGTGTAGGCGGATTCGTATTGAAAATACCCCGCATGAGCCTGGACACTAGCTTGTTGGATCCCACCTCAATATTGAGGTAGAATGATAGAGCGCTCCTGGCGCTGTTGATGGCACTGTAGCTTAAGTGTTCATCATGGTGCAACCCCGCGAGGAATTCCAGGACGTCGGTTATAGTCACGGCATCGTACGTGATGCGAGAGCGGCTGCAGAAGGCTTCCCACTTCCTGATGTGAGAGCGGTATCTTCGCCTTGTAGACTCTCGGCACGACGCTGCAATGGTATCCATGGTCCGGGTAGAAAGGCCGTATCCAACTAAAGGCCGATTCAGAATCTGCAAGCCAACAAATTTAAATAGCCATGGCAGGGATGTGGCTCCCCTGATACAGGGCGAGTAACTAATTCTGGGCTACCCTGCAAACGGACCCAAGGTTCACTGAGCGTGTCAAAGACCATCGGATACCACGGCTGTGTAGGCCAGTCGGGTATGATAAGGATGCCCTTGGCACCATCCATCTGAATTTTTCGTAATACCCGACTGATGAGGCAAAACGGAGGGAATGCATAGAAAAAGCAATTCCCCCAGTCTAGCGAGAATGCATCTAACGCTATAGCCCCAGGATCTGGTTCCCACGAGACGTAGGTTGGTACCTGATGGTTCAACCGGGACGCAAAAAGGTCAATATCCGGTTTCCCAAATTTGGCTGTGATTTTTGCAAAAATTTCAGGATGTAACATCCATTCAATATTATCATTGAACTTGCGTGACCTGGCGTCCGCCACAAAATTAAGCTCACCTGGCAAATAGGTGGCTGAAATCCAAATGTCTCTCTTGACACACCAGAGCCAAATTGAATTAGCCAATTTATCACATGAAACTGACCTGGTACCGCCCATGTGATTTAAATACGCCACCGCTGTGGTGTTGTCTATTTGGAGCCGGACATGTGCTCCAAAGATCTTGGAACAATATGCACGAAGTCCGTGAAACGCTGCAAGGAGCTCCAAATAGTTGATCCCTTGTGATACCAACATTGTATTCTCAAGGGTATCCCATCGGCCCCCACAACTAGAATGCTGATTCGTAGCTCCCCAGCCATCAGAGCTCGCATCAGTTTGTAAGTATATCATCGGTTTCGCCTCAATAATAGTTTTAAACGAGTTACTAATGTGGCAAACCCACCATCGTAACTCATCCAATGCTGCAGGCGGCAGCTGCATTGATCGATCATAATGACCAGCATGCCGCCGCAGCGCAGCAATCTTGGCTCTCTGCAAGTTTTGATAATGCAGAGGTCCATACCGGGCTGCCGGAAACAAAGCCACAATCTTGCCAATGACAGTAGCTGTGTGACGAATCGATGGTATACGAGTATTGAGTAAATCTGTACACACCTGTGTTACCTCCTCAACTTTGTTAATTGGTATGGTGACTCTCATGCTAATGGAATTCACCTGGAACCCCAGATAATTAATTACCTGGGTGGGGCAGAACTTAGATTTTTCTGGATGAACAATGAACCCAAGCTGTTGGAACAAATTGACCGCAGCTGCAACCCCTTGTTGAGCTGATTCCAAGGTGTGTCCGATAATTAAAATATCATCTAAATAGGCCATCACGACATGATGTCGTTGTCTTAAATAAGCCATAATTGGCTTCACCAATTTAGTAAATAATCGAGGGGCTGTGGTGAGCCCATTAGGCAACGCCCTATATTGCCACAGCTGGTCCATCCAGATAAATTTTAAGAACCTTCTGTAATATTTTTGCATGGGTACGGTATAGTACGCATCCTGTAAATCAATACATGCCTTAAAGCACCCTTGTGAGATCAATGATTTGGCCGTTTCAAACGTGTCCATTTTAAAATGAGTATATGTTACAAAGTTATTCAGAGTGGTCAGATCAATAATGACTCTACAGCCTCCATCTTTCTTAGGTCGGGTAAAAATATTGGAAACAAATTCAACGGGCTCATGAACCGTTTTCTCTATGACCCCTTTCTGTTCCAACCTTAAAATTTCCTTATAGCCTACGGACTGTTCCGCAGCCGTTAGTTTAAACATACGACCCGGTCTATGCTGAGACGGAGGGATGTCCCCATTAATAAACTCAATGCTATGGCCCTGAATATTCCGTAACACATACTCATCACTGGTAATATTACCCCATGCACCCGCAAACAACCGCAAACGCCCACCAACATGTGAAGTTAAACAAAGAGAAAAAAGAGAACCAGACCACCTCACCTCTGTGGTTACTGGCGGTCCCTGACACGAGTGGGTGGACGTAGAGGTGCTGGGTTGGTTTGAGGTCGTGGCGTCCTCATTTTCCATCTCGGCTTCTGCCGAGCCTGTCCTAAAAAAGACCCCTGTGGTTGGGGTGGCTGATATCGGTTTGGACCTGGAGGGTAATTCCTGGTAGACATGCTGGCAGACCCTCGTGAGCGGCCAAGCGAAGCTTTGGAGCTCGATGGCGTGGGGGCATTCTGAGAGCGCATGAGCCCCACGGTCTTGGCTTGTTCATCAAGCTCTCTGACCCTTTTGGAAAGGTCTTCGCCAAAGAGCTGACGGGGCGGCGGCGGCGGCGGTGGTTTGCACAACCCTGCAAATTTGGGGTTGAGCGCTGGGCGGATGCTATTTTTCCGAAAGCCGTTAATTTCGTTTTGAGTAGCGCATAGAAGCGCCAGAGCATCCTCCTGGTCCAAATTAAGCTCCTCTCCATCGACCGACCGCACAAAGGCAGTAATCCCGGCCGTAAAGAGTTTCAGGATCCGCTGAATCTTCAGCTCCTGCTGACGGATAGCCGCACTGATGTTGCCCCATATCGGCGTATTGACCACAGGCACGTTGAGGGAGTTGCAGTTTGATGGAGCCTTGTGACGGCTCATGGCTTGTAAAAGAACTTCCTCCTGAAGCTGGTGATTATTTAGGAAGTCCACAGTGGCTGCCAGCTTTGTATTGATAGGAAGCCCCAAGGAATGAGGGGCTGCAAACATGGTGGCCACATCGAGGAGGTCCTCCGCCGGTAATTCAGGCGGGGGTGGGATGGGGTCGCCCACGGCCTCCTCGTCCTGCTGCTCCAGGCTGGTGTATGAAGCTGGTGATGAAGCCCTGTGCCTGTCGCTGCTGGATGCCTGTTGATGTTGGATGAGACGTTCCAGCAGCCGCTCTATACGGTCAATACGCCCTTCACCCTGAACACTCAGGTGGTCGGAGTCCTCCAGCTCTGAAAATTGGCCGGGGCTCCTGTCATCGGCCCGCACCTCGTCGAGGCCCTGCCGGTGCCGGTAGTTGTCGTCGACAGCCGCCGAGGCGAAACTGCGCGATTCCTGCACGGGCGTGTTCAACCGCCTCCGTGTAGCGGGAGCGGAAGCCGTTGCCTCTAAGGACAGATGCGGCATAGTGTCGGCACCAGCCGAAGCCTGGATACCTTGGGCCCGTGCAGGCTTGCCAGCTGCCCACATCGTGGACCTTGCCGACGCATGGTCTCGCCCACCCATCCATGGGGGGCTCGGCGACCGTGACGGGACCCCCAACTGACTCGTCCCGGCGTCGGAAGTTGGGGGGCGACGGCTGGACCTCACAGCTGCCCCGGGTCCCGTCCTGGAACCTGACCGCTCCTTAGCGGCAGGCAGAGCCTTAGCCCCGACAGGGTTAGGCGTCTGGGCTCCTGCCCTTCCCCTGCGCAGGGGGCTTCGTGAAGCGGGCCGTGCAGCCGCACGGACCCATCTGCTCGAGGCCGTCAGCAAGCCTGCTGACGACCGGACTGCCATGGCAGGGTCGTCCTGCTCTGGCGGCACACCACACTCCTCCTCGTCAAACTCCTCCGAGCTGTGGTGTGCGGGCGGGTCCGGACCTGAAAAGACAGAGCTCACCGACATCTCCGCCCTCGTTCCGGTCTGCGTTGCAGGTACCCCCGACAACTCTCGCTCCGGAACTGCTGGCCGGCGACTTCTTCCCGATCTCCGGCCTCTCAAACTCCCATCCATGTTCTTGCTGTGAAGCAAACACAACAAGAACCACCAACTTAAGGTAGCATACTTACCTGCGTGGTTCCCTTATGAAGGGCTGGCGAGGAGCACGCTCCTCCGTCAGCCGTCGCAGCAACGCGTTACGACGATATGTCGAGCATGCGCGCCGGCGGGCTCTTCACGAAGTCACTCACGTGACTCCGAAATGAAATTAACGGGTCCTTTTCAGAATGGCAGGCAGTGACAGTCACAGACCAACTGGCTGGAGTTTTTGAGGACATTTTTAACCTCTCATTATTGAGGTTCGAGGTTCCCACCTGCTTTAGTTTACTTTAGCTTATTGTCACATGTCACTGAGATACAGTGTAAAGCTTTTGTTGCGTGCTAACCAGTTAGTGGAAAACGGGTTATTTAGTTGCCTGATAAGTTGCCTGAGGATAGTTTGCTGTAGATTGCAGCATCTGCACTCTCTAGTGTCTCTATTGCCGACCTCGTGGTCTTTGTGGCGAAGATTCTCCCACAGAGATGATATGGTGGTATATTGCTTCATTTCACAGAACATTTTGGCATCAACTGTGTTGCTGTGAGTCTAGAGCCACAGATGGACCCAGACAGGGTAGAGGCGGCAAATGTATTTCTCCAAGCGAGATCAGTTGAGTTTTCTCAAGCGTGTGGGATTCTCACATCACTGTGGTACTGTTTTATAAATTCCGTGTGATTTAATGAACTGAATTTGCTGACTGGCGGCACCTCGTAGAGGTGAAGTGACCTCGGTTGTTGACAGGATGTCTAGAGTCTCAATGTTCCCACCCTTCACATGAATGAAGGTGACCACCCCTAGTGACCAAGCAGAAGTGAAAAGTTATAGATTTAAAAATTACATGAGTTACTAATGGTTCAACGGTGCTTTATTGTTACGTGCAAAGTGCAAATGCATAGTGAAATTATTTTCTTGCAAATATTCCAGTAGAGTATCACCATACCATCTCCGATTATCAATCTAATAATAATAATAATAATAATAATAATAATAATAATATAATCTACAGAGCCCGCATGCAAGAGGAGCCATGTTTTGGTGCCATTTTCCGATCCCAGACCCCACTCCATTTGTTATGAACAGTGCCCGTTCCAGGCGAGCCCCAGGCTGCTGCGTGGCCGCTAGCCCTCGCCTTCCTTGGTCTCCCCTCGCTCGTGCACCTCGAGGGTGCGGTAGGCCAGACGCCCGTTCCCGCTCCTCTCCTGCCGGCCTTGCTCCTCTCCTCTCATGTACGTCGTTATCACTGCTCCATCCCCCTGGTCTCTGGTCTTCATGGGATAAGTAGTGCGGGAGGCTCTTGATTTACAACATGACCACCACAGCCAAATGTTACCGGAGCCAGCATCAGTGACGTGTGCTTCATGTGGTTATATGTCATTGCCCTGAACGAGTACAGGTATCAATAGAGTAAAATACACAAAGTACTGGAGTCAGCACTTCAGCGGGTCAGGCAGCATCTGTGGAGAATATGGATGGGCAATGTTTCTGATCGGGATCCTTCTTCATCATCTGAAGAAGGGACACAACCTGAAACATCAGCTATCCATGTTCTCCAGAGATGTTGCCTGACCCACTGAGTGACCCCAGCACTTTGTGTCTTTTTGTTTGTAAACCAGCATCTGCTGTTCCTTGTGCACACATCAACATTAATAGCCATCCACCCAGTAACTGATGCTGTCCTGGCCTGGATGTCAACCTTTGATCTACAACTTTAGGCTGTGCACACCATACACAAGAAGAAGATATTAATAGAGGACATGATTGCACATCCAGGAATTGTATTTCCCTCCTGCCTTTCGCAAGTCCAAAGACCATTGAGCACTTTGCAGAGGTGCGATCTCAATTGAGCCTGGAACACACTGCCAGGGGTGGTGCTGGAGGCAGATACGACAGTCAAGTCAAAGTCAAAAGTCAAAAGAGTTTACTGTCATGTGTCCCTGACAGGATAATGAAATTCTTTCTTGCTTAGCACAACAGAACATAGTAAGCATTGACTACAAAACTGATCAGTGTGTCCATATACCATTATATACGTAAATACACACATGAATAAATAAATTGATAAAGTGCAAATAGCAGATAAAGGGGTATTAATGTTCAGAGTTTTGTCCGAGCCAAGTTTAATAGCCTGATGGCTGTGGGGAACTAGCTATTCCTGAACCTGGTTGTTGCAGTCCTCAGCCTCCTGTACCTTCTACCTGAAGGTAGCAGGGAGATGAGTGTGTGGCTAGGATGCTGTGGGCCCTTGATGATGCTGCCAGCCGTTTTGAGGCAGCCACTGCGATAGATCCCCTCGATGGAAGGGAGGTCAGAGCCGATGATGGACTGGACAGTGTTTACTACTTTTTGTAGTCTTTTCCTCTCCAGGGCGCTCTTACTACTTTTTGTAGTCTTTTCTATTTCCAGTCTATTTGTAGTCTATTCTATTTTGTAGATAGTGGCATTTAAGAGGCTTTTAGATAGGCACATAGATATGCAGGGAATGGAGGGATATGGATTGCATGCAGGCAGGCAGAGGAGATTAGTTTAACTTGGCATCATGTTCAGCGCGGACATTGTGGGCTGAAGAGCCTGTTCTTGTGCTGTACTGTTTATATTCTATCTTGTAATGCTGCACAATGTAACAGCTAACTTTACACAGCAACCTTTTCACTCAGCGGGTAGCCCGCATCTGGCATGAGCTGTCCGAGTAAGAATTAAAAATGGATACAATTATGGCTTTTAAAAGACATTCTGACAGGTATATGGATAGGAAGAGTTTTGTGAACCAGAGGACAAACGTTTAAGTCAGAGGGGAAACATTTAATAGAAACTTGAGGGTCAACGTTTTCATTCAGAGGGTGGAGGGCATATGGAATGAGCTGCCGAAGGGCAGGTACTAGAACGACATCTAAAAGATACTTGTACATGTACAGGGATAGGAAAGGTTTAGAGGGATAAGGACCAAAGGCAGGCAGGCAGGTGGGACTAGCTTAGATGGGGCATCTTTGTTGGCATGGACGAGTTGGGCTGAACGGCCTGTTCCCGTGCTCAGTGACTTTGGAGGTTCGAGGTGACATTTTCAGAAACTCCAGCAGAGGAGAGATTACATTGAGAAGTGAGGAAGAGATCAAAGTGGGGCAATCTCAAGAGAACAGTAGGGGTTAATGAGGAGTCAAACATAGATAGGTTCCAAGGCAACGAGGCCTGGAAATGTAGATTAGTGGCCACAGTGGGTGGTGGCTTGGGTTAGACATATGGGTAGCTGAGTTCTCAAAAGTCTAGCTCAGCAATAGCACAACCATTGATTCCATCTACACCACACTGCCTTGGAAAAGCAGCCAATATATATACAAACTTGTCCCACCCCAGTCATTCCTCCTTCTCTCTGCTCCCGCCCAGCAGAAGGCACAGAATCTTGAAAGCACGCACCATCAGATTCAGGATCAGCTTCCTCCCCTCTGTTATCAGGCTTCAGAACGGCCCTTCCATAAACTAGGATATTGTCCAATTCACCTTTACCCGGACTGTGTCTAAAGAACGGGGGTACACAAAAAGCTGGAGAAACTCAGTGGGTGCAGCAGCATCTAGGGAGCGAAGGAGATAGGCAAGATTTCGGGCCGAAACCCTTCTGATGCACTACAATGCCGAGAACTGAGGCAGGACAGTGGAGCAGCGGTAGAGTTGCTCTCTTACAGCGCCCAGAGACCCAGGTTCAATCCTGACTACAGGTGCTGTCTGTACGGAGTTTGAATGCTCTTCCTGTAACTGTGTGGATTTTCTCCGGTGCTCCGGTTTCCTCCAACATTCCAAAGATGTGCAGGTTTCTAGGTGAATTCGCATCTGAAAATTGTTTGCTGGAGTGTAGGATAGAACTAGTGTACGTAGTGATCAATGGTGAACGTGGACTCAGTGGGCCGAGGCCCCTGTTTCCACACTGTATCTCTAAACTAAACTACTCTAAACTAAACCAAACTAAAGTAAACTAAACTAAAAATCCCAAAGATAGCTATGCGATAGTAACATTTGTGGTTTTTTTCCTCAACAAATAATCAAATGATTCAAATAAGCACAGTCACAAAGTACTGGAAAGATCAAAACTGCCCAGCAATCAATCATGAAATCATGACATTATCATCCTTATCGATGACGCACTTGGCCATGGTGGCGACCAGTGTTCACGAAGGCCCCAAGAGCCACCAGTGTTCTGCCCGAGTTGACTGGACACTGCCCGCTGCCTGGACCCGTGAATGTATAGGAAGGAACTGCAAATGCTGATGTACACCAAACGTAGACACAAAGTGCTGGAGCTCTGAAGAAAGATCTTGACCCAAATCGTCAACCATTCCTTCTCTCCAGAGATGCTACCTGTGAACTGCCTGACGCAGGAGCAGACTGAGCGGGGAATTCCCCCTCCCCCTACCCACCGACCCTCCGCTAAGGGATTTGAGTTGGGTGTGTTGGGATATCGCTGTGCATGGGAGTTTTCTGCGGGCAAATTGGCCGATGCAGTTCACACATCACATTGGCGACTGCACTTCAGAAGGGTCTGGCACATGGTGAGGTCGGGATCGGCAGTGTATGAATGCAAATCTTTCATCTGTTTCCATTGCAATGTGGCGTCGAGTCCATGGGCTGGGGAACAGCTGGTTCCTCACATCTGGTTTTAGGGAATTTGGGACCATTGCCAAACAGAATCAGTAACGTTTCTGTCTCAGAGTTGTTTGAAGGTAATATTTAATGCTCCAGCTCGTCCTTTGATTTAATTGAATGATTTGCTACGTTTCAGTGGCAGAGTGAACATGGAACATAGAACATAGAACAACACAGCACAGGAGTAGGCCGTTCGACCCATAATGTCTGTGTTGAACATGATGCCAAGACCAACTCATAAAGTCAAAGATTCACAGACTCACACAGCATGGAAATAGGCCATTCGGCCCAACTTCGGCCTCACTGACCAACATGTCCCTTCTACATATCTATGCCTCCCATAATTTTGCATACTTCAATCACATCGCCCGTCCCAATTAGCTCTCAAGGTGTGTTCTTGGCTTGAACATTGGTGAACATTGCTGCATGAGGAATTTTTCTGTGCAAAGAATTCAGGTTTAGATAAAGGTTTAGGTTTATTATTGTCATGTGTACCGAGATACAGTGAAAAGCTTTATTTTGCATGTTTTCCGAACAGATCAGATAATACTATACATGGACACAATCAAGTCCAACTCAAGTTCAGTCGATAGAGCAAAGGGGAAGATACAGAGTGCAAAATGGAGGTAAGTTTAGTTTAGTTTAGTTTAGAGATACAGCATGGAAACAGGCCCTTCGGCCCATCAAGTCTGCTCAACCAGCGATCCCCGTACACTAGCATTATCCTACACACTAGGGACAATTTATAATCTTAACCAAAGCCAATTTACAGTGCTGGCAACTCTACCGCTGTGCCGCTTTTAAACACAAATTTACTTTCAGCTCTTCTAGCTGGCCAACAGTCACCATTTCGTAAAAGGATTACTTTATTGACTGTGAGATATTTTAGGAAACTTTGAAAGGTTTGTGAAAACAATTTCATAAATGCAAACTGGAGGGACAGCACCCTTGGGTTGTTTACAAACCAATGGTATGAACATTAAATTCTCCAACTTTCAAGTAATTGTGCCCCCATTTCTCCCACTATCTCCCACCTGCCCCCTATCACACTGCTCCTTTCCTCTCCCTTGTACACTCATCTCCCATCCCCAAATCCCCCATTTCCCCCCTCTTTCCCCTCCTCCCATTCCCTTCAACCCATATTCCTCCCTCCAGCTTTACATCTCATTCCTCCTCTTCTATTCTTCTGATACCCTTCTGTCTCCTTTTCACCTCTAGCCTTTGCCACTTACTCCACCCATCTGCCAATCACCCCCCCACCTGTATCCACCTATCACTTACCAGGCTGTGTCTTGCTCCAACCTCTCTTTTCCAGCTTCCCCCCCTACGCATATCAGTCTGAAGAATGGTCTTGATTGCAAACACCAACAAAAGAAATGGCCCAAAGTCTGTGCAGTTCAGAACCTATTTGGAGATTGTAGCCATTAATAGCCTGATAGCTGTAAGGAAGAAGCTGTTCCTGAACCTGGACGTTACAGTTTGCAGGCTCCTGCATCTTCTTGCCGATGGCAGGAGTGAAATGTGAGCGTGGCCAAGGTGGTGTGGGTTCTTGATGTGCTGCCTTTTTGAGGCAGCGACTTCTCTAGATCCCTTCGATGGTGGGGAGGTCAGTACCCGCGATGGAATGGGCAATGTTCTACAGCAATGACAACAGATCTGCAATGTACCCTGAGCTTGCTTCCATTCTTAATGTACCTTGGATCACAAACAGGAGACACACAAGTTACCTGTTTACTACAGGCTTATTTAAACAGGCAAATTTAATATAGGGCTTGTTGTTTTTGGGAGGAGAAAATCTACTGTAAAACCGCCCAGCCTCAATGTGTGTTAACATACCACTAAACATTAACAAGGCCATAAAACTTTATGATCTGTGAACTCGCTGCTCTTCACCCATACTGTGTTAACAGTCAGTCTACTTGTAACGTGCCTGATGCTTCACTTGCCCCAGGATACCTGGATCACATCCCAATGTAGCGTCACCCAATACTTCTGGTCACAACTGCTCCTGCCATCGGGAAGAAGGGACAGGAGCATGAAAACTGTAACGTCCAGGTTCAGGAGCAGCTTCTTCCCTACAACCCATCAGGCTATTAAACACTAAAACCTCCAAATAGGCTCCACTTTGCACTATTATTGTTTATTTAGTTTAGTTTAGTTTAGTTTAGAGATACAGCACAGAAACAGGCACTTCGACCCACCGAGTCGAACACTCCGCACACTAACACTATCCTACACGCAGTAAGGACAATTTACAATTATACCAAACCAATTAGCCTACAAATCTGTATATGGGAGGAATTGTAACACCCAAAGAAAACCCATGCAGGTCACAGGGGGAACGTACAAACTCCGTACAGACAGCACCCATGGTCAGGATTGAACCAGGGTCTCTGGAGCTGTAAGGCAGCAACTCTTCCGCTTGTTACCTTGACAATATGGCCATAAAATACCCTTGACCTGACGCTCTTCACTCTCTTCAGTTCTATGGCGAGGCTGTATTGGGAAAAATTCTATCCTTCATTCAACATTAATAAAACAAATTATTTGACTCTTTTCCCTGTAAATGGTTGCAGTATAGTTGGCTCCGTATATGGCACAATGGAAACTACACCTCATTTGCAGTAAGGTGCTCAGTGATGTTCTCAAAAGGAAGAAATATGGAATTCATAGAGTCACAGAGTCTTACAGCATGGAAACAGGGCCTTCAGCCCGACTTGCCCAAGATACCCCCTCTACACTAGTCCTACATTTGCCCCATATCCCTCTAACCCTTTCCTATCCAAGTACCTGTGCAAATGTCTTAATGTTGTTGCAGTACCTGTCCTTTGGCAGCTCATTCCACATGCCCACCACTCTCTGAATGAAAACGTTTCCCCTCAGGTTCGTCTAGTATGTTTCCCCTCTCACTTAAACCTATGCCCTTTCTACACATTTTGCTTGCTTTGGTCATCTGTACTAAAGTCTCTAAGCTTATCAATACTATCGTGAATATTATAGCATGTTGAAGGTTTAACGTAAAGCCAAGTCATTGAATTTAATCTACACCCAAATTTACAGCCCCATTACGTGACACTATTTATTTTTGCATGCTTACTGCAAGTCACTTCCAAATCTGTACCAGAGTTGTAATAAAGACAGCATTGAATTTGCAGGAGCATTCATATCGCTGGTCAAACTCTCTCAGCACTCCCTGGCTCTCGGTTACTGGGGCGTGTGACTCATGTTCTATTTGCAGTTAACGCACAGTCTGGGCACATACCCCAGATGATATAGTAAGCATTCTGTAGGAGCATCGTGCTACTACACAGCCTGCTTGGTGTAGCTGCACCCTCTTACGCAGCAGACGAGATATCCAACAAGTGTGCTCCTTTTGCATGTTGAGTTTAAATACACAGCTCATCATACAGCAGCAGCAAGCTTTCGTGGAGGCACGGTATGCGCAGCGGTAGAGTTGCTGCCTCACGGCACCAGAGACCCGGGTTCGATCCTGACTGCGGGTGCTGTGTGTACGGTGTTTGTACGTTCTCCCTGTGACTGCGTGGGTTTGCTCCAGTTTCCTCCAATATCCCAAAGGCGTGTAGGTTTGTAGCTTAATTGGCTTCTGTAAATTCTCCCGAATGTGTAGGATAGACCTAGTGTGATTGAGGGATCTTTGGGCGGTGTGGACTCGGTGGGCCGAAGGGCCTGTTTCCACGCCATATCTCTAAACTAAACTAAACAGCCTGCTTCTCCTACTCGCTCCTGGATACCTGTCCTAAAATGCAATATCCCCTCAAGAGTTTGACCAGCGATTAGCACTGGAGCAATTTTTGATATAAAAACTGAAAACTAGCTTGAAGGGTTCCAACCCAAAATGTCGCCTGTTCATTCCCTCCACAGATGCTGCCTGTCCTGGTGAGTTTCTCCATCACTTTCTGTTTTGCTCAAATTTCCAGTATCTTCAGTCTTTTATGAGTTTCTTTCTTGTGTTCTCCCTTCCTCATTTCTGATGTAAGATCTTCAAACCGAAGCGTTAACTCTGTTTTTTCTCCCTCCACAGATATTTGTCTAGTTTAGACGAGAGATACAGCGTGGAAATAGGCCTTTTGACCCAACGAGTCCGTGCCGACCATCGATCACCAGTTTTTTTTTTTTTTTTTTTTTTTTTTTTGTGGTTCATACCAGTTCATACTAGTTCTACGTTACCCACTTTCTCATCCACATGAGGGGCAAATGACAAAAAACACTGAACCTACAAACTTGCACCTCTTTGAGATGTGGGAGGAAACCAGAGCAGCTGGGGGAAATCCCTGCGGTCACAGGGAGAATGTGCAAACTACACACAGGCAGCACCGGAGGTGAGGATCGAACCGGAGTCTGGAGCGTTGAGGCTGCGGCTCTACTAGCTGCGCCACCATTTTGCCCACACTGATGCAATGACAAAGAGTGGACCTTCCTTCCCAGCTGTCTCCTCCCCTGCACAATCAGTCTGAAGAAGGGTCCCAACCCGAAACGTCACCGATCCATGTTCCCCAGAGATTCTCTCGGACCCGGTGAATTACTCCAACACTTTGTGACTTTTTTTTGTAAATCAGCACCAGCAGTTCCTTGTTTCTAAATCTCACAACAGATTTTATTTGACCTCTTGTAAGAGGCGACTTATCAGCTCTCCTCTTGCTAGGGGAAGATTTGGGGGGATTCCTCTGCACCTCTGCAATCACTTTTATTGCAGGAATGTTTTCATTTCATTTTCACAATGGGAATTTCCAACTGCGTGGAATGCACACTCTACCCCGGGAAAACAAATTCCCGTATGACACATTATGACTCAACATCAATAGTTAATAAATAAGATTTAGTTTTTTTAGAAATCAAATCCTTTAACCTCAATGAACTTCAACTTGAGGTTAAATCTTTTGGGAGATGAGTCCCGTGCAGGTCCTTAAAAGAACACCACTACAATTCCACCTCAAGAATATTTCAGTATATTCCTGAAAAGTCCCATGATCGACCCTGACCTCGCTTGTTGTCTGTGTGGGGTTTGCACGTTCTGCCTACGACCACATGGGTTTCTGCCGGGTGCTCTGTTTTCTCCCACATATCAAAGAAGTGCAAGTTTGTCGGTTAAATGGTCTCTGTAAATTGCCTCTAGCGTGTGGAGAGTGGAATCAATGTTAACGGATGAATGATTCTGGACTTGGCCGGCCGAGGGGCCTATTTCCATGTTGTATCTCTAAACTAAGTAGGGATGTTCTGTGGTGAATTTACAAGACGTTGGAGCATACACTAAAATACTGCGTGTATTTTTTAATGCCACACGATAGGAAGGATGTGATTAGTTTAGAGATACAGCATGGAAGCAGGTCCTTCGGCCCACCGAGTCCGCGCTGATCACCCTGTACACTTCTTCTATGTTATCCCACTTTCTCACCATAGTCAGGGTCGAACCCGGGTCTTGGTGCTATACGGCAGCAACACTACCGCCCTGCCCTTGTGCTGTCTTCTCTGCTACATTAGTCTGCTACAACCATCAGGCTATCAACAACTACAGCCTCCAAATAGGCTCCGAACTGTATAGATTTGTCAGTTTGTTTTTTTACATATGTTCTGACTTTGTTTTATTGTTTATTATGGGTGTTTACATATCTGTTGTGCTGCTGCAAGTAAGAATGTCATTGTTCCGTTTAACTCTTGAATCTTGGCCCCTCTTATATACTTCAATAAGGTCACCCCTCATTCATCCGAACATCACTCACCTACCCTACAGTCATTCCACACAACACAGCCCCACCCATCCTTGGTCATCTGTTGCCAACCATGCTTTGTTCTGACCTATTCTTATCTCCAGTTCCCTCCCCTCTACTTTCAGTTCAAAGAAGGGTCCCAACACAAAATGTCACCCATCCTTTTTCTCCAGAGATGCTGCCTGGCATTGAGTTACTCCAGCACTTTGTGTCTATCTTTGGTATAAACCAGCATCTGCCATTCCTTTCCACACACTTTTCATGCCAGGAATCAGCTGAATGACGCTATTGGGTGAAGGTATGAAATGCTTTCATCTTAGCCCCATATTTTGGGTGTTGTAGACCTCCTGAGGTCATATTCAAAGCAAATGTTAATTAGACAACAATTACCTCATGCCTGATTTGCCTCAAGGTCATGTGAGCGTCCATAATAAGTTTTCATTCCAAAGGATGAAAGCCCGTGAAATTTGCATTGAAGAAAAAATAATCACCTGCAGTATTGACTTATGGTATGCAAATCAAACCTTTATTCTTAAGTCAGAGGGTGGTGAACCTGTGGAATTCATTGCCACAGAGGGCTGTGGAGACCAAAGATCCTATAGCAGAGCTATATAGGATCTTTGGTGGAAACCAAATCAATGGATATTTTTAAAGTGGAGATTGACAGATTCTTGATTGGTAAGGGTGTCAGGGGAGGCCCTGGGAAGGGTCCTCTCTTATGGAGAGAAGGCAGGAGAATGGGGTTGAGAGGGAAAGGTAAATCAGCCATGATTTAATGGTTGAGTAGACTCGATGGGCCGAATAGCCTAATTCTGCTCCTCCAACATATGCACTTAATAAACCAAAGGTCAACTGAATGACGTCCTTGCAAACCCAAGAAAGAGTAAATGCAGGAATCTGGAGCAAATGACAAAGTGCTGGTGTAACTCAGCGGGTCAGCAGCATCTCTGGAGAAAAGGAATAGATGACGTTTCAGGTCAAGACCCTTCAGGTCAAGTCAGGGAGAGGGAAACGAAAGATATGAAAAGGTGCAGAGAACAAATGAAAGAAAGATAACTCTGGAGGACATGGTTAGGTGACGTTTCGGGTCGAGACCCTTCTTCAAATTGTTTTTAGTGCCACTGACATATTAAAACGTCCCAAGGAAAAGATTCAGTCGCTCCACACCACTTCTCCCTGAGACTGTTCTGATGACTCCCCAATGTGTGCAACCTCTCCATGGCCTTGACATCCTTCACAGAGCGACAAGATATTCCATGGAGATGTAATCAGTGATTCACATAACTCTGCTTTTGAATTCCATGTTTTTGTTTCTCAGCCCAAGGTTCCCGTGTTCCTTTAAATGTTTCTTTCAACATCTTCAGTGACTAGCTCTGCCTCCTTTGAAGGGTGCAGATAAAGTTGTTGCCTTGACCAGAAGGCCTTTGATGTTCATCCACTTTAATAACATTAGTCGTGGTATTCCAGTTAACAGCCTGTGAAAACTTTCATCTCAATTCCATCGGCGATGGCGAATGGAATAAAGAGGAGACGCAAGAGTCAGCAATGAACAAAAAACAAAGTGCTGCAGAAACTCAGTGGGTCAAGCAACATCTATGGTGGGAAATGCACCAGACAAAATTGTTCAGGAAAGAACTGCAGATGCTGGTTTAAATCGAAGATAGACACAAAACGCTGGAGTAACTCAGCAGGACAGGCAGCATCTCTGGAGAGAAGGAATGGGTGAATTTTCGGGTCGAAACCCTTCGATACTGCCTGTCCCGCTGAGTTACTCCAGCCTTTTGTGTCTATCTTCGAGGCAAAATTGTTTGTGGAAACAAGGAACTGCAGATGCAGCATCTCTGGAGAACATGGATAAAGATGGTACACAAAAATGCTGGAGAAACTCAGCGGGTGCAGCAGCATCTATGGAGCGAAGGAAATGGGCAACGTTTCGGGCCGAAACTGTTCTTCAGACTGGCATGGTGGAGCAGTGGTAGAGCTGCTGCCTTAAAGCACCAGAGATCCGGGTTCGATCCTACCTACGGGTGCTGTCTGTATGGAGTTTGTATGTTCTCCCTGTTACTGCATGGGTTTTCTCATGGTGCTCTGGTTTTCTCCCACACTCTAAAGAAGTGCAGGTTTTTAGGTTAATTGGCTTCAGTAAAAATTGTCCCTGGTGTGTACGATAGATCTAGCGTCCTGGTGGTCGCTGGTCGGCATGGACTCGGTAGGCCAAAGTTCCTGTTTCCACACTATCTCTAAACCAAACTAAACTAAACAAGTGTGTGTTCACACTTAACCAGTAACTCACACGTATAAATCAGGGTTATTTTCACAGACAGAAAACCTGCCGACTTTTCAGCACATCCTGCTTGCAAGACTCTGATCTCCCTAATCTCTGCTGAATAAGCTGTGGATAGGCAAATGAGCATGTTAGTCATCAAAAGGATGATTTGATTATATAAAACGCCTCCACAATGCTGTGGATTCTCCTTCTTTTAGAGATACAGCATAGAAACAGGCCCTTCAGCCCACCCAACTCCATGCTGACCAACGATGACTCATACACTAGTTCTATCCTACACACTTGGGGCAATTTATAGTGGCCAATTAACCTGCAAACCTGGACATCATTGGAATGTAGGAGGAAACCGGAGCACCCGGAGACACCCATGAGGTCACAGGGAGAGGCTACGAGCTCTGTACAGACAGCACCCGTCGTCAGAATCGAACCTGGTCTCTGAGCTGTGAGGCAGCAACTCCACTGCTGTGTCACCGTGCCGTCCTTCTCTGCACCTTTTGTTTGTTTAATTGGACGAGCTACAAAATAATGCCAAAGGTGAAATAAAGGGAGCTGGGGTGGACTGGTTTTAATGCAGTGAACTGTGATGTGGTCCGTTTCTGTAGTACTAACAAGGGCAATGCAAAAGGCATTGTTTTAAACACAGAGCGGAAAGAGAGAGAGCTAAGAGTTCACATCTGCAAATGTTTGAAGGAGGCTTGAAGGTTACGGAACATGTTGAACAAATCCCATGAACATTGGTTTCATAAAAAGAGGGGTTGAATTTTAAAACAAAATTATGGTAAACTTTTATGAATCACTGATTAGATCTTGTGGGATATTGTGTGGCTCTGAGATGGATTCAAGGCCTTGCAGAGGTTAAAAGCAGGTCACAACAGCGGCACGATGGCTCAGCAGTAGAGTCACTGCCTCACAGTGCCAGGGACCCGGGTTCGATCCTGACTACAGGTGCTGTCTGTTCAGATTTTTGATTAGTACAGGTGTCAGAGGTTATGGGGAGAAGGCAGGAAAATGGGTTTAGGAGGGAGAGATAGATCAGCCATTATTGAATGGTGGAGCAGACTTGATGGGCCAAATTACCTAATTCTACTCCTATCACATATGACCTACGGAGTTTGTATGTTCTCCCCGTGACTGCGTGGGCTTTCTCCAGGAGCTCCACTTTCCTCCCATACACCAAAGACGTACAGGTTTGCAGGCTAATTGACTTGGTAAAATTGCAAATTATTCTAGTGTGCGTCGGATAGTGTTAGTGTGCGGGGATCGTTGGTCGGCCAGTTTCCGCATGGCGTATCTGTAAGCTAAAGTAAACTAAACTAAACAAGCTTCCAATCACAAAAGCAGTCAGCCACCATCACTCTCTGTCTCCTATTACCAATCAAGTTTTGCATTTAAAAGGACACAACGTGCTGGAGTAACTCAGTGGGTCATGCTCTGAAGAACATGGACAGGTGATGTTTCTGGGTGTGACCCTTCTTCAGACCTGACCTGAAATAACCTCTCCTTGTTGTCCAGAAAAGAGTGAATAAGGGTCCCAGCCAGAAACATCACTTGTCCTTTTGTAGAAAGGAACTGCAGATGCTGGTTTAAACTTAAGATACACACTAAAAGTTGGAGTAACTCAGAGGGACAGGCAGCGACATCACCTATTCCTTTTCTACAGAGATGTTGCATGTCCTGCTGAGTTACTCCAGCACTTTGTGCCCTTTTGTGTAAATCGGCATCTGCGGTTCCTTGTTTCTGCACTCTAGTTTTACATCCAGTTTAATAACTGGGACTAATCTTTGGATCCCATGGACTATTCTTTTGGAGCAGTCTTCCATGTGAAACCCTGTGGATGTCCATGTAATCTGTATCAGTCCGCTACTCAAATCAATGTATTTAATTACTGATCATGTGTAACTGTGAATTCTCATAATGACACTTCTGTTGTCTTATATCGTTAATTGTCACACGTGTCGAGCTGTGTTTGCACACTATCCCATCAAATCAAATCAAATCATACTGTACATGAGTAAATTCAACCCATACCCAAGTATAGCAGTGTAGGAAGAAACTACAGTTTAAACCAAAGATAGACACAAAAAGGTGGGGTAACTCAGCGGGACAGGCAACATCTCTGGAGAAAAGGAATAGGTGACGTTTCGGGTAGAGACCCTTCTTCAGTCTGAGGTACAGTGAAAAGCTTTGTTTTGCATGCTATCAGAAATACCACACATAGATGCAATCAGTTCAAATCAAGTACAATAGTTTAGTTTAGTTTAACATCATACTGTACCGAGCTTTGTGTTGCATGCTCTCCAGTCAGCAGAAAATGCTCAATAGGTACTCAAAAAGTCAATAGGTAGAGCAAAGGGGAAGATACAGATTACAGAATATAGTTCTCAGCATTGTAGTGCACCAGTTCCACAGACAAAGTGCAATGAGATCGAGGTGAATCGCACAGGCCGGGTCTCGAAACGTCACCTATGCTTGTTCTCCAGGGATGCCGCCTGACCTGCTGAGTTACTCCAATCCTTTGTGTCTTTCTCTGTCATATTTGTATGCGGCGTGATTATATTCATGAATAGTGTGATCTAGTTTTTTTTTATTAAAAACATTTTTTTTTTAATTAGAAGCAAGTACATAATGAGAACATTTCATTATCAATATTATCAATTATTTAATGACACTGCTTCTATATATATATTTCTTTTATATAGATAGAAAATAATAAAGAAAGAGGGGGAAAAAAAGCATGATAAAGAAGAATGGAACAATTTACTGATAGTACAACATTGGAGATAGGTTCGTAAATTATAAAATGTGTGATCTAGTTTTAATTGGATAGAACAGAAACTGAAGCTTTTCACTGTAACTCAGTATGTGTGACAATAATAAACCAATGCCTATACGTCTTGAGGTCCTGAGTCATATGGAGAGGATGAGCAGGCTAGGACTTTATTCCTTGGAGTGCATGAGGCTGAGGGGTGATCTTATAGATGTGTACATAATCATGACAGGAATAGATCGGGCAAATGCACAGAGTCTTTTGCCCAGAGTACGGGAATCGAAAACCAGAGGTCATAGGTTTAAGGTGAGAGTGAAAGATTTAATAAGAAGCTGAGGGACAACATTTGTACACAAAGGGTTGTGGCTGTATGGAACGGGCTGCTGGTGGAGGTAGTTGCGGCAGGTACTATCACAACATTTTAGAGACATTTAGACAGGTACATCGATTAGATATGTTTAGAGGGATATGGGCCAAGCACAGGTAGGTGGGACTAGTGTAGATGGGGTATTTTGGTCGTCCTGAGCAAGTTGGGGTGAAGGACCTGTTTCCAAGCTATGTCCTCTATGACACTTTATGCAATGCCAAAACATTGTCTGGGTTACTGAATAACCATCTGAGCTCAGAATTAACATTACTGACCTTACAGATTCTTTATTTAAATGGAGAGTGAAGGTTTATTTTAGTAGAGAGGCAGGCAAGCACGCAGCGTCACTAACTAAAATACTCCTCGTTAATGTTTAAGCCAACCCAGGTGTAACAATAACACTATAGTTTAGTTCAGAGATACAGCGTGGAAACAGGCTTTTCGGCCCAACGGGTCTTCACCGATCAATACACCCGTACACCAGTTCTACCCTACACACTAGGGACAATTTACAGAAGCCAATTAACTGCAAACCTGCGCGTCTTTGGGGTTGGGAGGAAACCGGAGCACCCGGAGAAAACCCAAGCGGTCACGGGGAGAACGTACAAACTCCGTACAGGCGGCACCCGTAGTCAGGATCGAACCTGGGTCTATGGCGCTGTGAGGCAGCAACTCCACCGCTGCGCCACCGTGCCACCCATTCCCCGTTTCCCATGTCCGTGCCTGTTTGATTTGATAGCGGGACATGATCTACCAGAGTAACAAGGGATTGAGGACCCAGATATAGGAGACTGACATCTGTTTACAGAGGTTCGACTGTTCAAAATGTTTATGGAATGGAATGTTTTCAGATGCATTATTTACATTGCCGGAGGCACATTGTGGCATTTTATCGTGTAATCCTGCTCTTTGGGCAGCTCGTGTTCAGAACTGCCTCTCCCTCTTCCCTCTCCCCCTACATATCTTCTCCCATGAATGGAACCTGGCTCATCCCCAACAGATTAGTGAATCAGTCAGATGTTTATGCCAGCAAGGAAAACAAAACCATCTCTTTTAAGAAGTAACTGTTTGGGTCAGTTTCAGTAACTTGCACTGGTATCGATTTCATAACAAGAGTATGAATCATTAATTCTGGCAGGCCATTCTGCCTTGAGCTGTGCTGGCTCTTTCTTTAGAGTTTAGATTTTAGATTTACAGAAACAGCGCGGAAACAGGTCCTTCGGCCCACCGAGTCCGCGCCAACCAGCAATCACACCATACACTGACACTATCCTATACACCAGGGACAATTCACAATTTTACAGAAACCAATTAACCTGCAAACCTGTATGTCTTTGGAATGTGGGAGTAATCTGGAGCACCCGGAAAAACCCATGATATCAATGGATAAATGTACAAACTCCGTAGTTAGGATCGAACCCAGGTCTCTGACACTGTACGGCAGCAACTCTACCGCTGCCCCACTGGGCCGCCCTAAACGAGCTTTTGCTCTTGCAAAAGCTGTCACTTGTTTAACATTGTCCATTCCCCATGACATTTCGAGCCTGCTTCATCTTGTACACTCTGGAGTTCAGAAGGATGAGAGGATATCTTATTGAAACATATAAGATTATTAAGGATTTGGACACGCTAGAGGCAGGAAACATGTTCCTGATTCTGGGGGAGTCCAGAACCAGGGGCCACTGTTTAAGAATAAGGGGTAAGCCATTTCGAACGGGGATGAGGGAACACTTTTTCACACATAGAGTTGTGAGTCTGTGGAATTCTCTGCCTCAGAGAGCGGTGGAAGCCGGTTCTCTGGATACTTTCAAGAGAGAGCTAGATAGGGTTCTTAAAGATAGCAGTCAGGGGATATGGGGAGAAGGCAGGAACGGGGTACTGATTGGCGATGATCAGCCATGATCACATTGAATGGCGGTGCTGGCTCAAAGGGCCGAATGGCCTACTACTGCTCCTATAGTCTTTTGCCTATTATCTCCTTCTATCTCCATGGACCCTGCATAACATGCTGAGTATCTTCAGCAGCCTTTGTTTTCAGTTCCCATTCACTCCCCCTCCTTTATCAGACTTCTAAACGGTCCTTAGATAAACTAGGATGGAATCCCGATCTTCCAACCTACCTCATTGTACATTGGACTTTTCTCTGGAACGGCAAAGCTACAACCCTTCAAAATGACAGTATATTCTAGACTGGTATATTTCTCTTTGCTCTACCTGTTATCCTTGTGTATGGCTCTATTTTACTTTGGAGACACGTGAGTGACTATGTGAAGAAGCCCTGCCAGGCGCATGTGCGTTATTACGTCCGACGCATGGCGCACCGATGGGCTAGAGAGCGCAGCTCCACCAGCGGTAAGTAATAAACCGGCAGGCAAGTGATTTTAAAACTTTTCTGCGGGTACTTAAACTCCCTGAGTCTGGCTCGGGAACCAGCGGGAGTTGTGAGCAATGGAGCGAGTTGGGAAAAAGTCTGTCCATAGTAGGAGCTGAACGTGCGGGCCCGCGGTTAGTGCTCGCAGATCGGGTAGGGAGATACCGGTGCGGTAACGCCGGCTCCGACACCGACTGCTGATCTACAGGCAGCTCAACTGCCTCTGTTAACTCCAGTGCTTCAGGGCACTGAGGCCACTCCACCAGGGAGGAGAGCCAAAAGGAAATCTCTCAGGCCCGTCTTATCCGACGACTCTGATGAGGAAAGTTCCCCTCCTTCTAACAAAAAGGTCTGGGGACGGCTCGATCAAATGGAGAAAATGCTGCAAACTATGATGAGCCACAAAATATTCCAATCGGGGTCCAATGCCCCTAGGATTCCCCAAACAGCCTCACGTAGAGGATCATATGGCGAAGAGGACTTTACCGCCTACGAATATCAGTGTGAATCATCCTCGCCAGCACCTTGTTTAGGGCTGGTAGAGACCTTCCTGGAGCAAGACTCGGGAGAGCCAGGGCAGGAGGAGTCTGACCCTGAAGTTGGTGTCACTGCTTTTGGGCACACATCAAGGCACATGAGCCATGCTCCAGGTGTCCCGGATGTAGCAAGAAATGTTGCCATTCCGGAGGGTACTGGTGAAGCCATGGAGAAAAACCTGGCTGCTAACATCAACTACATGGTCTCTCACCAGCTACAAGATTCCATTATGGAACAAACAACCACCCGTTACGTAACACCTGTTAACTGCGACGTTCAAGGTGCCCACTGTGAACTCTGCTATCTGGGCACAAATGAGTGCGACAATGCGTGGACAAGAGATTCGGTTCCAGCGAGTCCTCAAATTGGTGGGGGCAGGGAATAATGGCTTTCGGCAAAATGGTCTGAGGGGCACCGATGTCCGGAACACAGCAGGATGTGTTGGCCGTGCTGTGCAATGCATACTTTGAAATAAACTGCATCCGGAAAATTGCTATTAAGCCGACACTAAACCCACGATTTGCAGCACTGTGCAGGTCATCCAACATTCAAGCGCCAAATTATCTATTTGGCGAGGACCTGCTCAAACAGGTGAAAGACCTGGAAGAAGAGGCCAAAACGATTGGCCTCATGAAGACTTACGTCCCTTCGGCCAGGATGCCACCTCGCAGGTCTTTTTCGACACGACAGGGGTTAGATCCTGGGGCAGGGCCAAGCGGAGTGGTACCAGTGGGACGGCGTTATTACCAACCTGTGTACGCCAACTACAACCCTAGCATGGCAAGAAGAACAAGAACTTCAAGGTCGACTATGGAGGTACGGGTGATTCATTCAGTCCAGGATAAATCCTCTGGGGAACAACCTCCAGTTGGGGGTAGGTTACAGTTATTTTATGATGAATGGTGCTGCATAACATCTGACCTGTTTATACTGGACACTGTCTCAGGGTCTCGAATAGAGTTTATGTCAGGAATTCATCCACCTGCACAAAATATCCCTAGTCGGGTATTGTTTTTTTCTGGACCAGAAACTCTGCAGGTAAATAAAGAAATTGGGGTTTTGTTCAAAAAAGGGGTAATTGAGAGGACGACATACCATCCTCAACAATTTGTGTCCAATATATTCCCAAGACAGAAAAACGATGGTGAGTGTCGAGTCATTCTGGATCTAACCCAGTTAAATTCCTATGTCCAGTATAGGCATTTTAAAATGGACACCTTCAATACTGCTAAACAGCTGGTATCATAAGGTTGTTATATGGCAACCATAGATCTGAAAGATGCATATTATTCAGTACCAATTCATCACCAGTACCGAAGATACTTGAAATTTAGTTGGATGGGACAGCTGTGGCAATTTAAAGCATTGCCCAATGGGTTAACCTCAGCTCCTAGGTTGTTCACGAAATTGTTAAAACCAGTTCTGGCACTAGTTCGTGCCCAGAATCACATTGTGTTGGCTTATCTAGATGATATTTTTAATTGTAAGCAACTCAGGAAACAGCTGAGGAGTCAGTTTCAGCAACCAAACACCTGTTTGAGAGGTTAGGTTTTCTTGTCCATCCAACAAAATCCAAGCTAGAGCCATCCCAAAAAATTGATTAGTCAAAGTCAAGTCAAAAGAGTTTACTGTCATGTGTCCCTGACAGGACAATGAAATTCTTTCTTTGCATAGCACAACAGAACATAGAAGGCATTGACTACAATTATATACGTAAATACACACATGAATGAATAAATTGATAAAGTGCAAATAACAGATGGAGGGGTATTAATGTTCAGAGTTTTGTCCAAGCCAAGTTTAATAGCCTGATGGCTGTGGGGAAGAAGCTGTTCCTGAACCGGGTCGTTGCAGTTCTCAGGCTCCTGTACCTTCCACCCAAAGGTAGCAGGGAGATGAGTGTGTGGCCAGGGTGGTGTGGGTCCTTGATGATGCTGCCAGCCTTTTTGAGGCAGCGACTGTGATAGATCCCCTCAATGGAAGGAAGGTTGGAGCCGATGATGGACTGGGCAGTGTTTACTACTTTTTGTAGTCTTTTCCTCTCCTGGGCGCTCAAGTTGCTGAAACAAGCCACGATGCAACCGG
Source organism: Raja brachyura (assembly GCA_963514005.1). The sequence continues at coordinate 24,059,703 of OY740800.1, forward strand.
TCAGCAAGCTCTCTACTGTGCACCTGTAGAAGTTAGAGAGAGTCCTCCTTGACAGACCAACTCTCCATCATCTTCTCAGGAAGTAGAGTCCCTGATGAGCTTTCTTAATAATTGCATCGGTGTTCTCGGACCAGGAAAGATCTTCACAGATGTGCACGCCCAGGAATTTGAAGCTCTTGACCCTTTCAACCATCGACCCGTTGATATAAACAGGACTGTGGGTCCCCATCCTACTCCTTCCAAAGTCCACAATCAGTTCCTTGGTTTTGCTGGTGTTGAGGGCCAGGTTATTGTGCTGGCACCATATGGATAGTCGCTCGATCTCTCTTCTATACTCTGACTCATGCCCATCATCCCACAACAGTGGTGTCGTCAGCGAACTTGATGATGAAGTTCGCACTATGACTGGCTACACAGTCATGAGTATAGAGTGAGCACAGCAGGGGGCTGAGCACGCAGCCTTGAGGTGCTCCCGTGCTGATTATTATCGAGTCTGAAGGGCCTGTCCCACTAGCGCGCGATTAGACGCGACAAGCGCGACCTACCGTGGTCGCTTTAGTCGCCCGGCCTCGCGTGACCCTGTCCCACTGCGATCGCCGGAGTCTCGTCGAGTTGTGTGTAGCTGGTGTCGACATCGCGCGTAGTGTCCAAAAACCGACACTGCTTAAAAAATTACGCGCGGCAAAATCCTGTCGCGCAGAACGTGATTAACGTGATGACGTTTTGACGTTGTGCGTCTTCAGCGTGGCGTTGCGTGATGACGTCACTGCCCGACGTCGTGCAACGCGCATGCTCATGCGCATCGTCACGTGATGAAAAATAACGTCCTTCCTTCGGACGTCGCGCGTGTAATCGCGCGCTAGTGGGACAGGCCCTTCACCCGCACCGGGATCGCCTGACCCCCACGCGACCCCCGCGTCCGAATTTGTCGCGCTTGTCGCGTCTAATCGCGCGCTAGTGGGACAGGCCCTTGACACATTTCCACCAATACGAACAGACTGTGGTCTATGAATGAGGAAGTCGAGGATCCAATTGCAGAGGGATGCGCAGAGACCCAGTTCTGTAAGTTTGGTAACCAGCTTGGAGGGGATGATTGTGTTAAATGCCGAGCTGTAATCGATGAATTACAGTCTGACATATGAGTTTTTGTGGTCCAAGTGGTCCAGAGCGGAGTGGAGAGCCAGCGAGATTGCATCCACCGTTGATCTGTTGTGGCGGTAAGCAAACTGCAGTGGGTCCAGGTTTTTATCAAGGTAGGAGTTGATTTTCACCATGATCAACCTCTCAAAGCACTTCATCACCACAGACGTTAGTGCCACTGGTCGATAGTCATTGAGGCACGTCACCTTGCTCTTCTTGGGCACCGGTATTATTGATGCCCTTTTTTGAAGCAGGTGGGAACCTCAGACCTCAGAAGTGACAGGTTGAAAATGGCCATAAAAACTCCAGCCAGATGGTTTTTAGAACACGACCAGGTATGCCATCAGGTCCAGACGCTTTTCGAGGGTTCACCACCCTGAAGGATTTCCTGACGTCGGCCTCTGTGACTGAGACTGAAATACTATCACAGCGAATGGGGGTTCGGGAAGGCACATTGGTGTTCCCCCTATCAAAGCGTGCGGTAAACGCATTGAGCTCATCAGGGAGTGATGTATCGCCGACATCCGAGCTGCCTCTTGGTTTCGCCTTGTAGGAGGTGATTGCATTCAGTCCCCGCCACAGCACCCGAACATCTGTCTCATCCTCCAGCTTGGAGCAGAACTCCCTTTTGGCCTTTTTGATGGCCTTACCAAGGTCGTATCTGGACTTCATGTAGACCACTGTATCATCAGACATGAATGCCCGATGTCTTGTCTTCAGAAGAGTGCGGATCTCACAGATCATCCAAGGTTTCTGATTGGGAAACACTCTGAAGGTTTTGGTGGGGATGCAGTCCTCAACACATTTCTTAATGAAGTCTGTAGTGACTGTGGCGTATTCATTCAAGTCTGTTGCCGAGTCCTCGAACATTGCCCAGTCTACAGACTCCAAACAGTCCTGTAGTTGTTCCTCTGCCCCCCCCCCCCCCCCCCCCCCCGACCAGCTCTGTACTGTCCTCACCTCTGGGGGTGCGCTCTTTAATTGCTGCCTGTAGGCAGGAAGAAGCAGCACCGCGGTATGGTCGGATTTCCCGAAGTGAGGGCGAGGGATAGAACGGTAGGCATTCTTGATGGTGGTGTAGCAGTGGTCAAGGGTGTTTGGTCCTCTGGTGCAGCAGGGGACATGTTGGTGGAAGTTGGGGAGTGATTTCTTTAGGTTTGCTTTATTGAAGTCCCCAGCAATGGTGGTAAAAGCCTCGGGGTAAGACGTCTGGTGTTTATTGACCACGGCGTGCAGTTCCTCCAGTGCCAGACGGAAGTCTGCCTAGGGTGGGATGTAGACCGCGGTCAGGATGATGGAGGTGAATTCCCTCGGTAGGTAGAAGGGACGGCACTTCATTGCCAGATGTTCGAGGTGTGGAGAGCAGGAGTTGGACAGGACTGCCATGTCTGAGCACCACGCAGAGTTGACCATGAGGCAGACGCCCCCTCCCTTTCCCCGATGCCAGTGTGCGGTCCATGCGGTGGATGGAGAACCCTTCAGGCTGGACCGCTGAGTCTGGGGTGCTGGGGGTGAGCCATGTCACTGTGAAACAGAACACAGAGCATTCCCTCAGCTCCCTTTGATAAAGCAACCTTGCCCTTAAGTCCTCCACTTTGTTTTCAAGGGACTGTACATTGGCCAGTAGGATAGTAGGGAGAGGGGGTTGAAGTCCCCTGCGCTTCAGTCTGATCTGAAGTCCTGCCCGCCAGCCACGTTTCCGGACACAATGGAGGCTTCCCCTTTGTTTCCAGGTACTGTGTTGACTGTACCTGCTGTTTCTGCGGACCAGCGCTGGAACGGGAATTCCCTCACAGACGGCAGCTCCAGCTCCGTAACAAACGGGGGTTCCCTCAGAGTCAGTAGCTCCAGCTTCATTTTTTCTGGGATATCCAGCCCGTTGCCTAAATACGGTTTGTGGGAACCAGATCCAGGAGCAGTAGCAGTGGATGCATTCTCGCTACATTGGGGACGTACGTTCTTTTACGCTTTTCCCCCCATTCTGCCTCATTAGGCAATGCCTCACCAAAATAGAGCAGGGCTCCGCCTCAGGCGTTTTGGTGATTCCGGACTGGCCTACGCAGCCATGGTTCCATTGGTGCTCAGAATGATGACTCAGCCATTCATGGCTGTCCTCAACTGGAGTAATTTGTTAGTGCATCCAGTATCAGGGGAAAGTCATCTGTTACATGATCGTATTAATCTGTTAATCTGCAGGTTTGGACCAAACCGTTCCAAGGGCTTGGACTGTCGAGTAGGACCATGGATGTGATAACTGCAGCTTGGAGAGATAGCACTAAAAAACAATATGTGTCTCATATTAAGAAATGGGAGATGTTTTGCTTGCAGTCAGATATATCTTATCATACTGCAAGCCTACCGGATGTATTGGAGTTCCTTGCTACATTGCATTTTGATGATCACTTGAGCTATAGTGCCATTAATAGTGCTCGGAGTGCTTTGTCCTCCTATTTAAGGTAGTTTTCAGAACGACAATCTATCGGGTCTCATCCGTTAGTGTTCCGATGCATGAGAAAATCTTTAACAAGAACCCACCCAAGCCTAGATATACAGAAATCTGGGATGTCAGTATAGTTCACATGCTGCTTCGGCAATGGGCTCCAATTGCGCCACTGTCTTTTCAGAAGTTAATACTTAAAGTGGTTATGCTCATGCACTGGTATCAGCGCAACGAGTTCAAACATTGCAAAAGCTATGACTAAATAGCATGTACTCTTCTGTAGATAACATTACGTTTTAGGCCAGGAATGGCCGGAACCAAAGTAAGCTTTAAAGCATACCCCATTGACCAAACGTTATGTGTAGTCAAACACCTGAGTCAATATATCGAGGTAACTAAGAGTCTCAGAGGCTCTGAGACAGCAATGCTCATCAGCCACAAAAAATCTCATAAAAAGGTGTCAGTACAAACTATTTCTAGATGGTTAAAACAGGTTTTGGATTGTGCTGGAGTAGACACTCATGGTTTTAAATCTCACTCCACCAGGGCGGCATCAACATCCACAGCGAAGGCACAGGACATGCCTCTAGACCAAATCCTCGGGGCCGCAGCATGGTCTAGGGAGGCGACCTTCTCAAAATTCTATGATAAACCTGTCCTGACAGTGCAAGGTTTTGGGCATGCTGTTTAAGGTTTGGTTTGATTTTCTTTTCTTTCTAAATTTAGTTTGTAATTTCCCCCTGGGACAGAGGGATTATTACTGTTTTGTATATTATTATTAAAAATGTTTATTGGATAATTCGAAGCAATGTTCAATACATTATTTATTTACTACTGTGTCAACTGAAGCAATGTGTCATATGAAATGGATCTACGGCATGAAATCACAGCTTCGAAATCTTCATGTAGTCACTCAGGTGACTCCGAAGTAAAATAGTAAGATTAAATTAGAACTTACCAGTTTGAAGTTTGATCTTTATTTTATGATGGGTTTCGATGAGGGATTACATGCCCTCCGCTCCCGGCCCTTATAATCGCAAAGATCATCTGGTAGTTCTAGTCTTCTGAGTCTTACTACATTACTTCGACTATAGTTTCTGTGTTTTCACGCCGCTGCTTTGAAGTATGATGCGCATGCGCCTGGCGGTGCTTCTTCACGTAATCCCTCATCATAACTCCTCATAAAATAAAGGTCAAACTTCAAACTGGTAAGTTCTCGTTTAATCTTACTATTATATTCATGTTAAATGGTTTAATTGGATAGCACACAAACAAACGCCTTTCACTGCAGCTCTGTAAACAATGACAACAATAAAACTATGAATTATTGGTGACCTTGACATTTCGGTCCATTGAAATTCCACGCATCCTTTTTACGTGCCAGATTTGAACCAGGAATTAAACATTAAATAGTTAAGTCACTGCGTGAGTTGCACAGCGCAGTTTTCAAGAACTTGTGACAATGAATGTCGGCCTGCTAGTTTCATTGGTTGTGTCTCTTTGTTATCACTTCCTCCACAGCCAACAATTAACCATTGTGTGCTCCTTGGCCATTGGTGTAGACTCTGATTTGTTCTGTACCCTTTTATACCTTTAGTTTTTCTCTCCCTTGACTCTCAATCTGAAGAAGGGTCTCGACCCAAAACATCACCTATTTCATTGAGTGACTTCGTGAAGAACCCGCCAGCACGCATGCGCGACATATCGTCGCAACGCGTTGCTGCCGACGGCTGGCGGTGGGGTGCGCTCCCTGACAGTCCTTCATAAGGGACCGCTAAGGTAAGTTATACTAACCTTAAGTTGGTTGGTCCTTGCTGCGAGTGCTTTTTTGTCTTTCAGCAAGGACATGGACGGGAGTTCGAGAGGCCGAAAGACGTCCGTCCGGAGTCGCCGGCCACCTGTCCCGGAGCCCTCGTCATCGGCTGCACCTGTGAGACAGGCCGGGAAGAAGGCGGGGAAACCGGGGAGCCCTGTTGCTGCAGGACCGGACCCGCTGACACACCGCAGCTCCAGGGAGGAGTTCAAGGAGCAGGACTGCGGTGTGCCGCCGGAGCAGGCAGACCCTGCCTCCGCATTCAGGTTGCCAACGGGCCCGTTGGCGGCCCCGGGCAAGGGCTCGCGTGCGGCTGCACGGCCCTTCTCCCTCAGCCCTCCGAGTAGGGGGAGGGATGGAGCCCGGAAGCCTCACCCTTCAGGGGCCAAGGCATCACCTGCCGCCAAGCAGCGGACTGGTGCAAAGGCGGGACTCAGGTCCACTGTGAGGTCCAGTGTTGACCCCCCAACCACCGACGCCGGGACGGGTCATTTGGGTGGAGTCCCGCCACGGTCGCCGAGTCCCCCATGGATGGGAGGACGAGACCATGCGTCGGCAAGGTCCACGATGTGGGCAGCCGGCAAGACCGCGCGGGCGTCGGGTCACCGTGCTGAGGCATTGAGTGCCGACTCCCCGCCGCGTTTGCCCTCCGTGGCAGCGGCATTAGGTTCCGCCAAACGAAGGCATTCGAACACACCTCCCGCGCGGGAATCGCTCAGCTTTGCTGCGGCGGCTGGCAGCGACAACTTCCGGCACCGGGTTCACCTCGACGAGGTGCGGGCCGATGAAAGGAGCCTCTGCAGTATATCAGAGCATGAGGACTCCGACCGCCCGAGTGTTCAGGGCGAAGGGCGTATTGACCGTATGGAGCGGCTATTGGAGCTCCTTCTACACAACCAACGACAGGAGGCATCCAACATCAAGAGGCACAGGGAGGTTTCACCAGTTTCCACAGCCAGCCTGCGGCAGCCAGAGGAGGAGGTATTTGCAGACCCTACACCGGTTCCATCGGAGGTGCCGCCGGAAGAACTCCTTGATGTGGCGGCGAAATTTGCTACTCTGGAGACCATGGGACTTCCCCTCAACCCCAAGCTGGCTGCCACAGTGGATTTCCTCACCAACCACCAGCTTCAGGAGGAAGTTCTTTCACAGGCCGTTAACCGGCATAAAGCCCCATCTAACTGCAACTCCCTCAACGTGCCCGTGGTCAATACGCCGATCTGGGGCAACATAGGCACCGGCATCCGAACTCAGGAGATCAAGCTCCAACGAATCCTGAGGCTGCTCACGGCTGGAATCACCGCGTTCGTGCGGTCGGTGGATGGCGAAGACCTCAACCTCAAGCAGGAGGATGCTCTTGCGCTGCTCTGTGCCACACAGCACGAAATCAATGCCTTTAGGAAGAGCAGCATCCACCCCACGCTCAACCCAAAATTTGCTGGGTTGTGCAAGGCGCCTCCTCCACCGCCGCCCAGACAGCTCTTCGGGGAAGACCTGCCGCAGAGGGTTAAGGAGCTGGATGAACATGCCAAAACGGTGGGACTAATGCGGTCTCAGATCGCCCCCAGGCCGCCGTCCATAAAAGCGCCATTTATTCGGGCACGAGGCCCTGTCTCCAGACCAACACGGACCTACGCTCCAGCTCCACCTCACTACCAGCAGCCCCAGCAGCCGCGGCCTTTTTTAGGGCAAGGCCCGCAGCGGCCTCCGTGGAAGATGCGGACGCCGCAGCATCAGCCCAACCCAGCACCTCCACGACCCACCAAACATGTCAGGGACCGCCGGTAACCAGGGAGGTAAGGCGGTTTGGTTTTCATGTACCTGTGTGTTTAACTTCACATGTTGGTGGGCGTCTTCGGTTTTTCTTGGAGGCATGGGAGACTATCACTTCTGATAATTTTATTTTACAAAGTATTCAAGGTCATGAGATTGAATTTATTAACGGCAACATTCCTCCATCCCAGCATATGCCCAATCGGACATTTACGCTGTCTGCTGTTGACCAGGCAGCCGGCTATGCTGAGATCTTAAGGTTAGAACAAAAAGGCGTGATAGAAAAAACTATACACGAACCAATTGAATTTGTGTCAAATATATTTACCAGGCCCAAGAAGGATGGAGGATGTCGGGTTGTTATTGATCTGACCCATTTGAATACTTTTGTAACATACACCCATTTCAAAATGGACACTTTCGAAACAGCCAAGTCATTGATTTCTCATGGCTGCTTTATGGCATGCATTGATTTAAAAGATGCATACTATTCTGTATCCATTCGGAAACACCATAGGAAGTTCTTAAAATTTGTCTGGATGGATCAACTCTGGCAATACAGGGCTTTGCCAAATGGGCTTACTACAGCCCCTAGATTGTTTACTAAATTACTGAAACCCATTATGGCCAGGCTATGGAAGCAACATCATGTAGTGATGGCCTATTTGGATGATATATTGATTATTGGCAACACCCTGGAGTCGACTGAACAGGCAGTCTCAGCCGCTGTGGCAATTTTTCAGCAAATGGGGTTTATTGTCCATCCAGATAAGTCGAAGTTCTGCCCTTCACAGGTTATGGATTATCTGGGGTTCACGGTGGATTCCAATCGCATGAGGGCCACCATACCGGCTAACAAGGTTGGGGATGTCACCCAAGTATGTCAGGATTTAGCCTGCGCCAGTATACCATCAATTAGGCAAACTGCTAAGGTAATTGGCAAGATCGTAGCATTGTTTCCAGCAGCTCAATACGGGCCTTTGCATTATCAAAATTTGCAAAGAGCCAAGATCTCCGCGTTAAAACAGAACGCCGGTCATTTCGACAGATCAATGCAGCTGCCTCTTAAAGCTAAGATTGAGTTACAATGGTGGGTGGACCATATTAGTGACTCATTTAAACCCATTATTGTGCCCAATCCGATGGTATACTTGCAAACCGATGCAAGTTCCTATGGCTGGGGAGCTACGGACAACTGCTCTAGTTGTGGGGACAGATGGGACACCCTTGAATCTACTATGTTGTTGTCACAAGGGATAAACTATTTGGAGATGCTTGCAGCATTTCACGGACTTCGAGCTTATTGTTCCAATCTTTCTGACGCTCATGTCTGTATCCAAATAGACAATGCCACTGCGGTGGCATATTTAAACAATATGGGCGGTACCAGGTCTATTTCGTGTGATGAATTGCCTAATACAATTTGGCTCTGGTGTATTCAACGGAATATTTGGATTTCAGCTACCTATTTACCAGGTGAGCTCAATACTGTGGCGGACACCAGGTCACGCAAGTTTAATGACAACATCGAGTGGATGTTGCATCCTCAAATCTTCGCTAAAATTACAGCCAAATTTGGTAAACCGGATATCGACCTCTTTGCGTCACGGTTGAACCATCAGGTACCAACATACGTTTCATGGGAACCAGATCCTGGGGCAATGGCGATGGATGCATTCTCGCTGGACTGGGGGAAATGGTTTTTCTATGCATTCCCCCCGTTTTGCCTCATCAGTCGGGTATTGCGGAAAATCCAGATGGATGCTGCTAAGGGCATTCTTATTATACCCGACTGGCCTACGCAGCCATGGTATCCGGTGGTCTTTGACATGATCAGTCAGCCTTGGGTCCTCTTAGAGGGTTGCCCACAATTGGTCACCAACCCCGTATCGGGGGAGCCACATCCCTGCCATAGCTATCTGAATTTGTTGGCTTGCAGATTCTAAACCGGCCATTACTGCAGTACGGCCTATCTCTCAGAACTGTGGATACCATTGGAGCGTTGTGCCGAGAGTCCACCAGGCGGCGATACCTCTCCCACATCCGAAAATGGGAAGCCTACTGCAGCCGCTCTCAAATCACATATGACGATGCCTCCATAGCCGACGTATTGGAATTCCTCACGGGGTTGCACCATGATGAACACTTGAGCTACAGTGCCATCAACAGCGCCAGAAGCGCGCTGTCATTCTACCTCAATATTGAGGTAGGATCCACCAGGCTAGTGTCCAGACTCATGCGGGGTATATTCAATATGAATCCGCCTAGACCATGCTATAATATCACCTGGGATGTCAGGAACGTACTAACCCTGCTCAGGACATGGTCGCCCATGGAGGGGCTAGAGCTGGACAAACTCACCATGAAGCTGGTGATGTTACTAGCACTGACTTCAGCGCAGAGGGTACAGACTCTGCTTAAAATCCGCATCGACAGGATGATCTCTACCCCTGCAGAAGTAGTCTTCTTTATCGATGAGCTACTAAAGCAGCATAGACCTGGGTGCACAGGGCTGCAGCTGAAGTTCCCGGCATACCCCGCAGATGCAAGGCTATGTTTAGCCGCCCATATCCGTCACTATATCAAGGTGACGAGGCACATAAGGGGAATGGAGAGATACCTGCTTGTCACTCACAAGAAACCTCACCATCGAGTGACAGTCCAGACGATATCCAGGTGGCTCAGGATCGTCTTAGGTAAGTCAGGCATCGACACTAATGTGTTCAAATCCCATTCCACCAGGGCTGCATCAACGTCGGCGGCGAGGGTCATGGAGGTGCCCATGGACCATATTCTGGTTACAGCAGGATGGGCGAATGAAGCTGTATTTCAGCGATTTTACAACAAGCCTGTTGCTGCTCCTCTACAGTTCGCGGAGGCCGTGCTGAATGCAGGTCAAGAACGTGGAGGTGTCCCCGAATGAGGGCTTTTTTGCTTTGTTTATTAATAAATATTCTTCTTGTTTTTCAGTATAACCAGTTTGACAGAATTGTTTACTCCCATCCATCCTTGCTAGTGGTGTGTCAGCATGGACGTGGTCCAGGGCGTGCAATCACAGAAGCTTTGAAGTCTTCACGAAGTCACTCACGTGACTCCGAAATGAAATAGTAAGATTGAACGAGAACTTACCAGTTCGAAGGTTGATCTTTATTTCATGAGGAGTTGCGGTGAGGGATTTCGTGCCCTCCGCTCCCAACCCTCGATCATACTCAACTGGTAATTAGAGTCTCTTCAATCTTACTATGCCAAGTCATTTCTGTTGTTGGTTTCTGTGATTCCACACCGCTACTTTGAAGAATGTCGCGCATGCGTGCTGGCGGGTTCTTCACGAAATCCCTCACCGCAACTGCTCATGAAATAAAGATCAACCTTCGAACTGGTAAGTTCTCGTTCAATCTTACTATTCCTTTTCTCCAAAGATGCTGCCTGACCCGCTGAATTACTCCAACATTCTGTGCTTATTTTCAGTATTACGTTTTTAGACATAGATTTTAATTCCATAGATGAGCGTATCTTCACTTATTATCAAGGGCATATCTTTGTGCTGCTTTTAAAAATTCATTGCAAACCAGCCTAAATAGTTGTGTGCTATTCTGCATTCATAATGAGTTTGTAGGTGCCTGGAGGTGTTTTAAGTAGGCTCAACATTTTATGTAGCTTCTGAATACATTGATTCAAGGCTGCAATGAATTATTCCAAGCCAGCTGCTAATGTTGTTAAACCGGCAGTGTGAAACTGAGGAGAAATCAAAGCTCATGGTTTTACCATTTGTGGCAGTAGTTAACCAACACATTGCTGTACTCTGGAAAGACGCAGAGTGCTGGAATAACAGAATGGGTCAGGCAGCATCTCTGGAGAACATGGATAGGTGACGTTTTGGGTCGGGACCCATCTTCACCGAATGTGGACAGGTGGGATGAATGTAGATGGGGTATTTTGGTCGGCATGGGCAAGTTGGGCTGAAGGGCCTGTATCCCTGAATGACTCTATGCCTCTAACATCCTCATAAATCTCCTCTGTACTCTGCAATAGGATTACTGTTGAATGTCAACTGTTAGACTAAAGAGATACAGCATGGAAACAGGCCCTTCGGCCCACCAAGTCCATGCCGACCAGCGATCACCCCATACACTAGCAATACCCTACAAACTAGGGACAATTTACAATCATCAGAAGCTAATTCACCTACAAACCTGCACGTCTGGAATGTGGGAGGAATCCAGAGCACCCGGAGAAAACCCACGCAGTCACAGGGAGAATGTTCAATCTCTGTACAGATAGCACCCATAGTCAGGATTGAACCCGGGGCAGCAACTCTACCGCTGCGCCAGTGTGCCGCCCCAGTTGGAGGTTAGACGCTTACTGGAGATGACAGCTGCCTGCCATTTGAAGGGGGTGAATGTGTCTCTGTTGTCCAGGTCTTGCAGCATCCAGGCCAGCATTGCTTCATTATACGGGGATTTGCAAAGCGGAACCAAAACTTGTCCAGTCATCAGAGAACTTCCCCACAACTGACCTCATGACTAAAGAGCAGTTGTCCAGCTAAAAACAACCTGTTGTAAGAGCTCAGTGGAGGCAGAGGGACGGTCGAGACCATGTATCAGAGTCTCCTGCCTCCACAGATGCTACCTGACACGCTGAGTTCAGCCTGCGGTTCGATTTTTGATCCAGATTTCGGCATCTGAACCAGGGGTCTTACCATCTGCGGCTACAGGGTTGGCTGAGGGAGGTGCCCCCTGGGGCACAAAGGCTGAAGATGGCGGGGCGAGGAGAGGGACGATGGTTTGCTGGACGGCCCTTTATGGCCAGCTGCTGGTGGGAATTTCAAAATGGCACCAAAACATGGCGACTCTTGTATATGGACTCAGTGGCTCATTCTATACATTCTGTACTAATCTGGGATTATATTTATGTGTGGCAATAATCTTACTGATCTGTATGCAAAAATAGAATTTCACTGTACCTTGGCACATGTGATGATAAAGAACCACTGAACCATCTGTACTCTCTTGTGACAGACACAAAGTGCTGGAGTTATTCAGAGGGTCAGGCAGCATCTCTGGAGAAAATAAATAGGCGATGTTTCAGGTCAGGACCCTTCTTCCGACTGAAAGTAGGGGGTGGAGGAGGGAGATGAAGCGCTGGAGGCAAGGAAAGACCAGGACAAATCAGGGCCGGCAACATGTGAGCTGAGGCGGGGTGGTGCACTGGTGGGCCCATTGTTGGCCGGGGAAGGTATGGTCTCCAGAGAGAAACGATGTGGTGAACTGTGGAACTGGTAAACCAGCCATCTTTGCTATAAACCAGCATCTGCAATTCTTAATTTCTGCATTCTCTTGTGCCTTTTGTTGCATAATTATCCTGGTCTAGTTTAGTTTAATTTGGAAGTACATTGTGGAAAAACATGCCCTTCAGCCCGCCGAGTCCGCGCTGACCAGCGATCCCCGCACATTAACAATAGGGACAATTTTTTTTTTACCAAGCCAAGAACGTACAAACTCCATACAGACATCACCAGTGGTCAGGATCGAACCCATGTCACTGTGTAAAGCGTTAACTCTATCACTGCGCCCGGTCTTACGAAAATAAGGAGGAATCGCTTGGGTAGCATGTGGATAGCATGTGGTTCAAGACCCTGGAGGCCAGGCGCCAACGCCACAAAATAGTCGATGGCAACAGCAACACACTCCTCAAACCGACAGCCAGAGACAGCTTCACCTGTGGAAGATGTGGGAGGGTTTGCCGTCAAGGATGGGCCTAGTCCGCCGGAGCAGGAAATACAACCACAGATGAAACATACCCGTCTACAAGCAGGCCAAGGTCAAAGCCGCACCATCATCTCTCACAGATAGACACAAAACGCTAGAGTAACTCAGCGGGACAGGCAGCATCTCTGGATAGAAGGAGTGTGTGACGTTTCTGGTCGAGACCCTTCTTTAGGCTCAGAGTCGGATTCAGAGCCCCACCCGCTGAGTTTCTCCAGCACTTTTGTCTACCTTCGCTGAGTTACTTTGTGTCTAATCATATTTTGGTTGGCGCTAGGTACTTGATAAATGCCAGCCCTGTTTTATAGGTCAGACTCCTCCAAGAGGGAGAAGTGGAAAACTCAAAGGCTTTATTTAAGCTGAGAGAAAACTTCTGCCTGCGCGGAGCTACGAGGCTGGCACTCGGCCAAATTGCCCAGCAGGTAAATTAATTTTGATGGCTGATACCGCACGTACCTCACCTGAACTTGAATCACTGAGTCACACAGCACAGTCGACAGCCATTTGCTCCACAGAGTCTATGCCAACTCTATCAAAGATGCAATCTAGTTATTCCCAATCCCCGTTTCTCCACTCGATCAACCCGGATTCAATTCAAATTTGATCCAATTCCCCTTAAATATTTTCACCAATTTATCAGGCTGCACAATCCAAACCCCAAACCCTCTTTGAGCCGAAAAGGCCACAAACCTCCCTCCTTTCACCTCCGCACCCCTCGCCCCCCCCCCCCCCCCACCCCCTTCGCTTCTCCTCCTCCCCTCTGCCCCACCGAGACACACACCTATTTCTCCCCTCTGACCTCCATTCATTCCTCTGGCTTCACAATCCGCAACTTCTCAGCCCATGTAGTTTAGTTTAGAGATACAGCATGGAAACAGGCCCTTTGGCCCACCGAGTCCATGCCAACAATTGATCACCAGTTCACACTAATTCTATGTTCTCCTGCTTTCTCATCAACCCGCTGGGGGCAATTTACAGAGGGCCAATTAACCTACTTTGGGATGTGGGCAGAAACCAGAGCACCTTGAGGAAACCCACATAGTCACGGAGAACGTGCAAACTCCACACACAAACAGTACCTGACGTCAGGATCGAACCTGGCATTGAATCAATTGAATGGGCAAGTTGGGCTGCAAGGCCTGTTTCCGTGCTGCTAAGAAAATTCCTGTATCTTAAAAACACTGCAGTGTAGCCATTCAGTATTCAAGCAGGGCTTTAGCAGAGGACACAGTGGTGCAGCGGTAGAGTTGCTGTCTCAGAGCCAGAGATCCGGGTTGGATCCTGACTACAGGTGCGGTCCGTACGCAGTTTGTATGTTCTCCTTGTGACCATGTGAGCTTTCTCTTGGTGTACCGGTTTCCCACCACACTCCAAAGACATCAGGTTTGCAGATTGATTGGCTTCCGTAAAGTGTAAAAAATTGGCCATAATGTGTGCAGCTTAATGTACAGGGGCAATTGGTGCTGTGGCCATTAACCTATAAGGGGGGATGATTACTCGTCAGCACAGACTCGATGGGCCGAAGGACCTACATCTACACTGTACCTCTAAATTCCAAATTCTAAAATAAAGACCCTTGACTTGGAAATACAAGTGGAAAGATATTTGGAAATAGACGGCTGTTCGAGGATATTTACCAGTTTCCACGCTGTATCTCTAAAGCCTAAAGTCAAAAGATGTTGCACTTTGTGCCTGTCCAAACTTAACTAAAGATGGTTGTGGGATCTCTGGATTCCATCCACATTACGAATGCCCCAGCTTTGTCTCATTCTGTAAAATAAGCCTGTTTCCGAGCTCTCTCTATCGACTCGGGTTTCTGCGACTTGGGCATGACAGTGGAAGCGTGAAGTGAGTGTCAGCTGCTCCCAAGGCAGCTGCTTCTCTGCAGGAATGCCAAGCTCGGAATGTGGGATTGACGGGGAAAATCCCACACTCACTCCATCGTCTTTCCAGTGGGGGAGGCTCATCGTTCTCATAAGTCCATAAATTCATAAGTCGTAGGAGTGGAATTGGGCCATTCGGCCCATCAAGCCCACTCCACCATTCGATCATGGCTGATCTGTTTTACCCTCTGAATCCCATTCTCCTACCTTCACCGCATAAAATTAGACTTTAGAGATTCAACGCAGAAACAGACCCTTCATCCCACCGAGTCTGCACTGACCAACGATCCATGCACACAAGCACTATCCTTCACACTAGGATCAATTTACAATTTTTACTGAAGCCAATTAATCTACAAACCTGCACGTCTGTGGAGTGTGGGAGGAAATCGGAACACCCGGAGATAACCCACACAGTCACGGGGAGAACGTGTAAACTCCATACAGACAGCACCCGTAGTCAGGATCGAACACCGGTCTCTGGCGCTGTGAGGCAGCAACTCCACCACTGCACCAATGTCCTGCCCTTGTAACCTTTGACACCCTTACTAATCAAGAACCTATCCATCTCTGTTTTAAAAATATCTTGGCCTCCACAGCCAACTGTGGTAATGAATTCCACAGATTCACCACCCTCTGGCTAAATAAATCCCTCCTGCTTTTATTCTGAATCTATGCTCTCTAGTCCTAGATTCTCCCACTAATGGAAATATCCTCTCCACATCCACACTATCCAGTACTTTCACTATTTGGTAGGTTTCAATGAAGTCTCCTCTCATCCTTCTAATGCTCATTATATGTTCTCCCCATCCACCATGTCCTCCTCCAACAAGGCAAAGCTCTGGACACAAGGACACAGGACACAGGACATAGGAACAGGAGTAGGCCACTCGGCCCCTCAAGACGGACCCATCATTCAATGTGGTCCAAAAAGAAAAACACTGAGCGCTGGAGTAACTCATCAAGTGAGGCAGCATCTCTGGAGAATGAGGACAGGTGATGTTTCAAGTTGGGAACCTTCTGTAACCTTCAGAAGGTGGATAGAGCTCTAGGGGCTAGTGGAGTCAAGGGATATGGGGAGAAGGCAGGCATGGGTTATTGATAGCCGACGATCAGCCGTGATCATATTGAATGATGGTGCTGGCTCGAAAGGCCGAATGGCCTCCTCCTGCACCTATTTTCTATGTTTCTATGTAACAAGTAGTTTACCTTTTTTGATAAACCAGCAACTGCAGTGCCTTGTGTTTGTATTTCAAAATTGGGGCACAGTGGCGCAGTGGTAGAGTTGCTGATTTACAGAGACCAGGCTCAATCCTGACTGTGGGTGCTGTGGGTGCTCCGGTTTCCCCAAACACGTACAGGTTTGTAGGCTAATTGGCTTGGTAAAATTGTAAATTGTAGGATAGTGCTAGTGCACAGGGATCGCTGGTCGGTGTGGACTCAGTGGGCCGAAGGCGGACTCACTGTTTCCGCGCTGTATCTCTAAACTAAACTAAAGTAAACTAACGTTTCGGTGACTGTAAGACTCTCAGACTCCATGACACTCTCTATAGTGTTTTGATTTTCAATGGATGTGCAGCGCTGTCCCTCCCTTTCACCTTGCAACCCCAGAGGTCCAGCAGAAAGACAAAGTGCTGAAAGGCTGATAAGGCAGTGCGTTGAAAGACCCACCCAGTAATTCAGGTTTTGCCAGGTTATGAGATTAAATGGAAGCAATAACATGATTATCTTATCAATGGTAGCTCACAAACTTATGCTGCCTCTATCAGGAGGCCTGTTGAAGTTGATCTTGTGCCACAGGTGCTTGAAGGAATTTTACAAAAACAGGAATTACTAGAACAGTCCCTTTGCCAATCCTTTGTTTAGTGAGCATACAAGATTTGTTCACATGATAGTATTTCTGGTTTGTTCATGCAGATTGCCATGTTTTAGATTCTGAGTTCAGACTTTTAAATAAATACTGGCGCCTCTTTTCATGTTCCCAAATTGATAGCACAAAGGTGGCACGTTGGCACAGCGGTAGAGTTGCTGCCTCACAGCGCCAGAGACCGGGGTTCGATCCTGACTACAGACGTTGTCTGTATAAAGTTTGTACATTCTCCCTGTAACCGCGTGGGTTTTCTCCGGGTGCTCCGGTTTCCTCCCACACTCCAAAGTAGGTTGATTGGCTTTGGTAAAAATTGTAAATTGTCCCTAGTGTGTAGTATAGTGCAAGTGTACAGGGATTGCTGGTCGACGAGGGCTCAGTGGAACAAAGGGACTGCTTCCGTGCTGTATCTCTAAATTAAACTAAACTAAATTAAACTAAAAGTGCAAGTTTCTGCACACACACTATCCTAAGTGTCAAGTCAGGAGTTAAGAGTAGAAACAAGGAACTGCAGATGCTGGATTATACCAAAGATGAACACATAGTGCTGGAGTAACTCATCGGGCCAGGAATCATCTCTGAAGAAAAGGTATGGGTGATGTTTCCGGTCAGGACCTGATGGGCTTCAGAGTCTGAAGAAGGGTCCCGACCCAAAACATCCCCCATCCTTTTTCTCCAGACATACTGCCTGACCCATTAAGTTACTTCAGCACTTTGTGTAATTAAAAGAGTCAAGAGTGTTTAATTGTCATAAGTACCGAAACCAAACTATGGAATTCTTTTGCAGCACCACATCAGGTCTGTAAACACACTAACCCAAGGGACCAGAGCTCCAGTGAGAGCAAAACCAAGGCATCTCTTCTGCGTTTGGTTAGTGGAAGTCTCAGGATAATGCCTGCAGCACCAATTATACACGTAAACATGAGTCGCACAATGGATTCTAACTGCAATAGAGAGTGCCTTAGTGCCAAGGGAGGGTGCAACACAGAGGGTGGTAGTGTATGGAACAAGATGCCAGAGGAAGTCGATGAGACAGGTACTATAACAGCATTTACAAGGCACCTGGACAGGTACATGGGTAGATAAGGATTAGAGGAGTATGAGCCAAATTCAGGCGGGTGGGACAAGCTGAGATGGAGATCTTAGTTTAGTTTAATTTAGAGATACAGCAGTGAAACAGGCCTTTCGACATAACTCGTAAATACCAACCAAGATGCCTCATCTAAGCCAGTCCCATTGACCCGCGATTGACTCATATCCCTCTGAACCTTTCCTGTAAGAAAGTTTAAACAAAATGTGCGGGACAGGTTTATTTTCGCAGAGGATGGTGGTGCCTGGAACGCGCTGTCAAGGGTGGTGGTGGAGGCTAATACAATAGTGGTGTTTAAGAGGCTTTTAGATACGTGCTTGGATCTACAGGGAGTGGAGGGATATGGAGCATGTGCAGGCAGAAGAGATTAGTTTAACTTGGCATCATGTTCGGCACGGACATTGTGGGCTGAAGAGCCCGTTCTTGTGCAGTACTGTTGTATGCTTTAGAGGGAAAATGGTTTATTGATGGGGTGAGGGGAATGAGAGAGTGAGGAGTTGAGTTGAGTTTTTGAGTTGATTTGAGTTTATTTATGGTCACATGTACCGAGGTTCAGTGAAAATCCTTTGTTGCGTGCTAACCAGTCAGCGGAAAGACAATTCATGATTGCAATCAAGCCGTCCACAATGCACAGCTGTCGGAATAGAGATTTAAAAGAGTGGAGTGATTGTAACGCGCGATTGAAGATCCACTTCTGCGACTAGCACACAAAGAGTGGCCTGGGGCGAACGCCATCTTGAATATTATGTGTGTTGAGAATAATTCCCACTGTGGACCAGCTGGAGCCAAAATCTCTATGCTCTATTGCTATTTACTCTACAGATTGCCATGTTTTAGATTCTGAGTTCAGACTTTTAAATAAATACTGATGCCTCTTTTCATGTTCCCAAATTGATAACACAAAGGTGGCACCTGGACCTGGACAAAGAAACCAGGAGCGTCACGGGCTATAATAAAATTCTAATCGTAATATGCAACCAGCTAAGACGATTCACCTACCACCGCACTCATAATGAATTATTGCCTTCATTTGTTCACATGGAAGGGATGTATAACTCACAAAAACCTAATGTTGTTGAGCTCTTAACATATAAATACTGCAGGACTTCCAGAGTAAATCGCATGATTTGACACTATTTGGATTTCAATGTGAAGAATTTAACATTTGCCAGCTATTTAAAGGAGCATTCGTTCCCAGAGCAAACTAAAAATACATGGAATGCCTTACAATATCTGTAATGTGCAGGGTTCTAAGTTAGGCACTGCTTGATTTTAGTTAAGTTTAGTTTAGATATAGAGTGCAGAAACAGGCCCTTCGGCCCACAGGGTCCGCGCCGACCAGCGATCCCCGCATATTAACACTATCGTACACACACCATTTTTACCAAAGCCAATTAACCTACAAACCTGTACGTCTTTGGAGTGTGGCAGGAAACTGGAGCTCCCAGGGAAAACCCACAAAGGTCAAGGGGAGAACGTACAGACTCCGTACAGACAGCGCCCATAGTCAGGATCCAAACCGGGTCTCTGGCATCGTAAGGCAGCAACTCTGCCGCTGCGCCACCGTGCCACCCAGTGTAGGACACAAAGTGCTGGAGTAACTCAGCGGGTCAAGCAGCATCTCTGGTGAACATGGATAGGTGACATTTCAGGTCGGTGACCCCTCTTCAGTTCCGACCGCAGTGCAACCTATCCATGAGTTCAGAAGTCATAGGAGCATAATTAGGCCATTGAACCCCCTCCACCATTTAATCATGGCTAATCTATTTTCCCCTTTCAATCCCATTCTCCTTCCTTCTCCCCGTAATCTTAGACACCCATAATAATCGAGAACGTATCAATGTCCCTTTTAAAAATAACAGGAGAAAACTCACGAGGTCACAGGGAGAACGTTCCAACTCCATATAGATAACACCCGTAGTCAAGATTGAACCCATACTTAGGAGAGAGAGAGAGAGATAGTGGGGAGAAAGAGAGGGAGAGGGAGAGGGAGAAGTGGGAGAGGGAAAGAGAGAAGAGAGGGGAGAAAGAGAGGGGATAATGAGGAAGGGAGAGAGAGAGAGATAAGAGGAAGGGAGAGAGGGAAGAGAGGGGAAATTAGTGCACTCCGTCTGGGTGAACCCGATTCAGTTTGAAGGTAGTCAAAAATGCAGGAGAAACACAGCGGTTTCCTTCACTCCATAGATGCTGCCGCACCCACTGAGTTTTCAGCATTTTTGTCTACCTTCGATTTTCCAGCAACTGCAGTTCCTTCTTGAACACTGATTCAGTTTGAGCTGTCTTTGCTGAATAGATCTGATATTGATTCCCATTTACTTTATATAGCCATTGAAATCAATGCTATTCGAGATGAATGGCCAGGGTTACAGTGCTCAGCCTTCAAGGACCAGTGGGTTCAAACTGGTGCTGTGGTAAGCTCTGGTGACACCCAGAGGTAAACGGAAGAACAGCAGGCAGTCTGGACCGATTCCTGCTCCGAATGAAAGCCACTTGTTCCCACATTCAAATAACACATCTCCAACATAAAACACCTGCTTACGTCACAGGCAACCGTTCAACGGTTCTCTATTATCACGTGTACCGAGGTACAGTGAAATTATTTTTTTGCATAAATATCACTGAGATTACTGCTGGACACAAATACGATCCCTGATTAAGTACAGAATGCATAGAAACAGCCCACTGAGTCCAAATGCAAGAGTCGGCAGGTTTTGGCACCATTTTCACGGTACAAGCTACAGCTGGCCGTAAAGGCCCGTTGCAGCCGTCGCCTCCATCCAGCGAGCCGTCGTCCCTCTCCTCACCCAGCCACCTTCAACCTTCGTGCCCCCGGAAGCCGCCCGCAGCTGACCTTGAGAGTGCTGAAGGTCAGACCGCCTGATTCCTTCATACTGCCCCTTTGTCCAGAGGCCGCTGCCGTCGCCGACTCCCTCCACTCTCCGGTTCCTGGTTTTTGGGGGTTGAGCAGGAGATGAGCCTCGGACGAGGCCCCCACCCCAGGAGTGTTCCCGGTTCCGCGGTGGGCAGGCCAGGCCAGGCATGGTAGCAGTGTGCGGCCCGTCGGCAGCTTCAGTGCTAGCTGCTCCTTATAAAGAGCTATTGTCCCGATGATTCCTGCAACCCGATGGAATCCCTTCACCCAAAGCAGCTCGTCTGCAGAGTGCATCTGAACTGAATTGAATTGAATTGAATTTTATTTTGTCATTCAGACCTTTCGGTCTGAACAAATGTTTGGTGCCCTGCAGTCATACATATATAATACATATATACATACATAAAAAATGACAGAAACACACAGTAAACACAAATTTAACATCTACCACAGTGAGTTCACCAAACACCTCCTCACTGTGATGGAAGGCAAAGTCTTAAAGTCTCTCTCTCTTCCCTCTTTGTTCTCCCTCTGCGCCGAAGCGATCCAGGCTTCAGGTGTTGTGACCCCACCGGGTGATGTTAAGTAAGTCCCGTGGCTCAACCGTGCTCCGCGAACGGGCCGGTTCAAACTCCGCGGCCCGGGGTGGTCGAAGCTGCCGAAGCTGCCGCCCTCCAGACCAGCGGACGAAGCTGTTGTTGGGGAAGCTCCGGAAAAACAGGTCACCAACCTGTGACCTGCGAGCTCCCGATGATGTCATTCACTGGGCCAGTGGCCAAGTCCACTGGGCATGCGGCCAAGCCTCCAAGGTCGGGCCGCTGCCGCTGCTGCAGCTCCGAGGCTGAGTCGGGTCGCCACTGCCACACTACCGCCGCCACAGCTCCTGCGCCGAGTCGGGTCACCGCTGTCAATGCCGCTGCTGCTGCCGCCATCACAGCTCTGGGGCCGAGTCCGGTCGCCACTGCCAATGCCGCTGGAACGCCGCCACATCCCCCAGGCTGCCAGCTCCGCCATTAGGCCTCGGCACAGACGGAGACAAAGACGGGGAATATAGAACAGTAAAAACTCGCTCCCCCCCGAAGGAAGTGGCCAAAGACATGTTTCTCCCCCCCACCCACATACACACACAACCTAATAAAACAAAATTAACTAAAAACAGGACAAGGGAACAAAGAAAAAAACAGACGGACTGCAGGCGGGCCGCACCTGTTAAGCCAGCTGTTAATCTCACTTTACTTTTACTGATCTTCTTAATTCATCAATTCAACGAGATGCAACTCTATAGGACTTCATGATGCAGCTCTCCAGGACTTTGGTTAGGCCATATTTGGAGTAATGTGTGCAGTTCTGTCCGCCCCATTCCAGGAAAGATGTGGAGGCTTTGGAAATGGTGGCAAGGATCTTTACCAGAATAACGCCTGGATTAGATCGCGGTGCAGTGGAACAGTGCAGTGCAGAGTTGCTGCCTTACAGCGCCAGAGACCCGGGTCCGATCCTAACTATGGGTGCTGTATGTTCTCCCTGTGACCGTGTGGAGTTTCCCCGGGTGCTCTGGTTTCCAAAGACGTAAATGTTTGTGGGTTAATTGGTAACTGTAAATTGTTCTTAGTGGAAAGTATTTAATGGGCTTTGGTAAGTTGTAAAAATTGTCCCTCGTGTGTGTTAATAGTCAAGAGTGTTATATTGTTATACTAGACCTAGTGGGACCCGTTGGGTCCCGTCCCCCCATCGTGCGTTTGCGGGGGGGGGGGGGGGGGGAGGGGGGAGGGGGGGCAGCCTACGGCGTCACACTCACACTAACCACCCCTCACACACACACTAACCACCCCTCACACACACACTAACCACCCCTCACACACACTAACCACCCCCCTTGATATTATATTAGTATTGTTCATTCGCTCCTTTTACCCCATCCCCGCCACTCATGCATAGCCCCCAACTCACAGGTGCGTCTAGGGAGGGGGATAGAGAGACAAAGAGAGGGGCAGAGAGAGAGAGAGAGGGACAGAGAAAGAGAGAGAGGGGCAGAGAGAGAGAGAGAGGCAGAGAGAGAGAGGGGCAGAGAGAGAGAGGGGGGAGCAGAGAGAAAAAGAGGGAGGGGCAGAGAGAAAGAGAGAGAGAGGCAGAGAGAGGGTCAGAGAGAGAGAGTGGGAAAGAGGGGAGGGGGAACAGGGGGTGGAAGGGGGGGAGAAGGGGAAAGAGGGGGGAGGGGGGAGAAGGGGTGGCGAAGGGGGGGGAAGAGGGGGGAGAAGAGGGAGGGAAGGGGGGGAGAAGAGGGAGGGAAGAGGGGGGTGGAAGAGTGGGAGAGGGGGGGAGGGAAAGAGGTGGGAGGGAAAGAGGGGGGGAAGGAAATGGGGGAAGGGGAGAGAGAGAGAGAGGAGCAGAGAGAGAGAGGGGGCAGATAGAGTGAGAGAGGGGCAGAGAGAGAGAGGCACAGAGAGAGCGGGGCGAAGGGGGGTGGGAGGGAAGAGGGGAGGGGGAAGAGGGGGGATAGGAGGGGGGAGACAGGAAAACAGGGGAAGAGGGGGGAAAGGGGAGGAAGAGGGGGGAGGGAAGGAGAGGGGTGGGAAAGAGGGGAGGAGGGGATGAGGTTAAGAGGTGGGAAAGGGGGGGTTATCTGAGTCTTTCCAAATCAACAGCAAAGATTTTTGAATGCGGTAACAAATCTGTCAAAATTCGCAGAGTAAATAATCGCGAACTTTTAAAATTGTAAAGAAATTAGTACCGAAGAAAACCGGAAAGTAACAAACGGCAAAAAGCAACGTTAGAAATATATCTTAAAACTTAAAAGCGCTGCCTTTGAAATTAAATGTTATCTTTAAGAATTAGTACTGTTAAGTAAGACACCGGAAAGTCATTAAAGAACAAAAAATGCAACGTTTTCGAAGTAAAACCAAAACATTGAAGTTCAATCGGACTCTTTAGAGATGTGGAAGTCAGCATTAAGCGTCGTTCATTGAGCTTGTGAGTGCTCGTGAGCGCTCGTGACCTCGGAAGCCCTCAGAAGCGTTCAGACGTCCTCGGGAGCCCTTGGGAGCTGCAGTACAGAGCCCACTTGCTCGTTCTTTCTACGTCTTTTGAAGAACCGGGGGGGGAGGGGGAGGGGGGTGGCGTCATTCGCTGCACGTGGAACATAGCGCAGCATGCCGCGAGGAGCAGAGCCATTGTGACATCATCAGCGAGACCATCTCGTTTTATTTTCCAAGTTATTTGATTTTTTTTTAACATTTTCATAAATCCCGAGAAATAATGCATGAAATTTTCAGATATGGCGATTTTTGACATCATGGCGTAGATCTCTATCAGAATATGTAAAAATTTCACCGTTTGCGCATTGTGTTTTCGAGGAGATATGAAACGCACATGAACATCACACACACACACAAATACGTAAGTGTTTTTATTGTCCAAGTGGAGTGGAGAGCCAGTGAAATTGCATCCTCCGTTGACCTATGTGGGGGTATGCGAATTGTAGTGGGTCAAAGTTCTTGTCGAGGTAGGTAGGGTAGTGTATGGGGTTATCGCTGGTCAGTGTGGTCTCAGTGGGTTGAAGGGCCTGTTTCTGCACTGTTTCTAGAGTCCAGTCTAAAATAAAGTTTAGAGGGTTTAGCTTCTTGAAGAGGTTGGATACTTGGATTGTTTTATGTGGAACGTCGGAGGTTGAGGGGAGACTTGATAGAACGATGTAAAATTATGAATGGCACAGATCAGGTAGACAGTCAGAACATTTTTCTCAGTGTGGAAATCTCCAACACTAGAGGGCATAGCTATAAGATGTGAGGGGCAAGTATTTTACACAGAGAGTGGTGGGTGCCTGGAATGCATTGCCAAGGGCGGTGGCGGAGGCAGATACGATAAGTGGCATTTAATAGATTGACACATGGAAGTGCAGGGAATAGTGGGATATAAATCATGAACAGGCAGATGAGATTAGTTTAACTTGGCATCATGTTCGGCACAAACATTGTGGGCAGAAGGGCCCGTTCCAGTTCTGTACTGTTCTATGGCCTATATTCTTTAAATGACCTCAATTTAATTTAAGGCACAAAGTGCTGGAGTATCTCAGCGGGCCAGGCAGCATCTATGGAGAACTTGGATAGGTGACATTTCCGGCCGTGCCCTTCATCAGACTGATTGTAGTGGGGACGAAGGCTGGCAAGTGATAGGTGGACACAGGTGACAGTTGATTAGCAGATGGACGGACACAGACCAAAGATGAAAAGAAGATAAAAGGCTGTGAGATAAGGAGAGAAGAGGAAAAAGAAACATCAACAAATATTCAAATTGTTGTGATGATCCAATAGGTGTGTAGAAAGCTCCATCTACAGGTGGAGGTTTGCAATTACAGGCATGACCGCTGCCCAAATAAGGAGCAGGTGTCCATCATTTACTATTTTTGTAATGATGAATTTAGCTTGATTCTATAATAAATGGATGATTCATTGTTACAGAGGACAAGGGGAAGATTGAGACTACACAAGAGATTAATATTTAACAAGCCTAAATTTGACCTCTGGGTTCAGGAACAGCTTCCTCCCAACTACCATCAGGCTCTTGAACACTACAAACACCAACTAATGAACTGTCTTAGTTGCACTCAAGACTTCGCGCTTTTGGTTTGCATTAATATTTATGTATTTTATTTATTATATTAAACTTTTTTTTGTTTAGTATCAACGAGTATTGTGTTTACAGACCTGTTATGATGCTGCATGTAAGAATTTCAATGTTCTGTTTTCAGTACATATGAAACAGGGGCGGCATGGCAGTGCAGCGGTAGAGTTGCTGCCTCACAGCGCCAGAGACCCCGGTTCGACCCTGACTATGGGTGCTGTGTGTACGGAGTTGGTATGTTCTCCCTGTGACCATGTGGGCTTTCTCCGGGTGCTCCGGTTTCCTCACACACTTCAAAGACATACAGCTTTGTAAGTTAATTGGCTTCTGTAAATTGTAAATTGACCCTAGTGTATCGGATAGTGTGGGGATAGTATGGGATCGCTGGTTGGAATGGACTTGATGGGCCAAAGGACCTGTTTCCACGCTGTATATCTAAGATAATTAAACACTCTTGAGGTTTGACACTTGAACAAAAATCTGCTGGAGTAACTCAGGGGGTCAGGCAGCATCACTGGAGAACATGGATCAGTGACATTTTGGTTCAGAACCCTCTTCAGACTACTTTAGAGGGCACAATGAGGGAAGAGAGAGTTAAAATGCACAGACAACTCCAGCTAGCTGGAATGCAATGGAATGGACCGGATTACTTTATTGAAGCAGGGTCTGGAACCGAAACGTCACCTAACCCGCATAGTCACTCCAGCATTTACCTGACCCACATAGTCACTCCAGCACTTTGTGCGTTTTCGTGTGTAAAGTATCATCTGCATTCCTTTGCAAGGCAGCATTCGTAAAAACTAGAACGTAGACTTTGAACGTGGCACCAAAACATGGCACCTCCTGTAAATTATTCCTCTACACTTGCTGATCGGGACTGTGGTGATAATCTACTGGACTGTTTGTAAGGAAAAGAATGTCACCGTGTTTAACAATTAACATACGTGACAATAAGAAGCACTATTGATATTGTTTGTACTCTGTGTGCTTGAATCTGGATTAAAATCTCCGCAGTACCGTATACCGCCACTTGGTGTCCCAAAGTACTTCAGATAGTCTGTGAATAGTCACGTAGGATAAACTGCAGTCAATTATCAACTGCAAAATACCACGAGCTACTTGTGTGACGGTAATCAAGTTAATTTTAATCTAGTAATGATGACCCCATTATAAACATGAGATACTCCAGCATTTATGTGTCTATGTTCCCTGCACTCCTTTGATAGTCTCGTCATGGAATCTTATGCATCCACTCAAAATTCGGGCCGAGATTTAATTTGATGTTTAAGTTAGTTTAGTTCAGAGATACAGTCTGGAAACAGGCCCTTCGGCCCACCGTGTCCGCACCAAGCAGTGCGTCTTGTCAGCAAGAAGACCGTGAGACATAGGGGTAGAATTAATCCATTCAGCCCATCGCGTCTACTCCGCCATTCGATCATGGAATGGGGTACTGATTAGAGATGATCATATTGAATGGCAGTGCTGGATAGAAGGGCCGAATGGCCTGGTCCTGCACCTATTTTTCTATGTTTATATGGATGGTCTATCTTTCCGTCTTAACCCCATTCTCCTGCCTTCTCCTCGTAGCCACGGCCTGCACGGAGAGAGCCGCCAACCCGGCCACTGCCCGTCTGCCGCAGCCGAACAGGAAGACCAGAGAGCAGAAGGATGGAGCCGGTGATGGCGACGGGCAAAGAGCGAGGCCAGTAGGAGAGGAGAGGGAACCGGGGTCTGTCCTAGTGTGCCCTCAAGGTCAGCTGAGGCAGGTGCCCCGGGGCATGAAGGCAGACGGACGAGAAAAGGGACGTGGAGAGGGACGTGGCGACTAATGAAGGCGATGGCTTACGGCCCTGCAGCAGCCTGGGGCTCGCCTGGACCAGGCAACTCTCAAAACAATTGGAGCGCAGATTGGACTTTTAAAATGGCGGCAAAACATGCCACCTCTTGCATGTGGGATCAGTAGACTATATCTGTACACTTGCTAATCGAGGTTGTGCTTAGGTATGGCAATACTCTACTGAACTGTATGTTAGAAAATAATTTCACTGTGCTTGTGCGTATGGGACAATAAAGCACCATCGAAATAACCATTGACTTGGCCTCCACAGCCTTGAATTCCACTGATTCATCACCCTCTGACTAAACAAATTCCTCCTCCTCATCTCTTTTCGAAAGGTACATTCTTTTACTCTGAGGCTATGGCCTCTGGACCTAGACTCTCCCAGTAGTGGAAACAACCTCTCCACATCCACTCTATCCAGGTCTTTCATGATTCAGTACGTTTCAATAAGGTCCCCCCTCATTCTTCTGAACTCCAGCGAGTACAGGCCCAGAGCCGTCAAACGCTCATCATATGTTAACCCAATCATGCCTGGGATCATTCTCGTAAACCTCCTCTGGATTATCTGCATCGCCAGCACGTCCTTCCTTCGATATGGGACTTCATTGGCTGTAAGCCTCATAGAAGGTTCTGGAAAGGGATGTGAGTGTTGCCTCAGCAATGCATTTATGCTTTATTTCTTTGGCAGTGGCCATCACATCTGGAATGTATTTGAGGTGTCTCACTCTTTGTGCAGCCAAACTTGCAGTCAATGTTTCCTCTGAAAATCTCTGGCCATTCTCTCTTCACAAATCAAATCCTGAAATTGTGTGCACACACAGAGTGGTCAGCCATTTTCTCATCTTAAATTAAGTAGAGCAGCAAGATTGTTTTTTAAAGTAAACATTGGTTTAGTTTGCTATTGGCGTCTTCTATACCCAGCTACAGCGGAAGAAGATAGACACAAAGTGCTGGAGTTACTCAGCATCACTGGAGAAAATGGATAGGTGACATTTCTGATCGGGACCCTTCTTAAGAAAGGCTTCTCAGCTTCTTCAGCAGCTTCCTAAGCAGGGTGCCGACCCGAAACGTCACCCATCCTTTTTCTACAGAGTTTCTGCCTGACCCGCTGAGTTACTCCAGCACTTTCTCTCTATTTTTGGTATAATCCAGCATCTGCTGTTCTTGTGTAGGAAAAAAAACTGCAGATGCTGGTTTAAATCGAAGGTCGACACAAAATGCTGGAGTAGCTCAGCGGGACAGGCAGCATCTCTAGAGAGAAGGAATGGGTGACGCTTCAGGTCGAGACCCTTCTTCAGTCTCGAGCCGAAACGTCACCCATTCCTTCTCTCCAGAAATGCTGCCTGTCCCGGTGAGTTACTCCAGCATTTTGTGTCTATCTGCAGTTCTTGGTTTCTGCAGTGGAATAACATAGTTTTGCATATTATAGACAATAGATTCCTTATCTAGGGAAATCATATCCATGATTACATCAGCTAGTGCAAAAGGGGAAATAAAGAGGAGATAAATAAGAGTGCAGAATGTAGTGTTATGGAAACAGAGAAAGTGCAGATAAAAAAAGTGCAAGGGCTGCAACGAGGTAGGTTGGCAGATTGGGCTATTCATCCCTAGCATATGAGAGGTCTGTTCAAGTGCTTGATAATAGCAGGGGAGAAGTTCTACAGTGTGGAACAGACCCTTCAGCCCAACTTGCGCACACCAACCAACATGTCCTATCTCCACTAGTTCCACCTACCTGTATTTGGCCCATATCCTTCTAAACCTGTCCTATCCATGTACCTGTCTAAATGTTCCTTAAAAGTTATGATAGTACCTGCCTCAACTACTTCCACCGGCATCTCGTTCCATGTACCCACCACCTTTTCTGAAAATAAGTTACTTATTAAATCTTTCCCCCTCACATTAACCCGATGTCCCCTGGTTCTCAATTACCCTACACTGGGCAAGAGACTCTGTGCATTTACCCTATCTATTCCTCTCATGATTTTGTACACCTCTATAAGATCACCTCTCATCCTCCTGTGCTCCAAGTCCCAGCCTGCTCAATCTCTCCCGATAGTCCAGGCCCACGAATCCTGGTAACAGAACTTCCTGAATCTGGTGGCACGTGCTTTCAAGCTTCTGTATCTTCTGCCTGACAGGAGGGGCCAAAGAGGGAATGACTGGGGTATGAGTGGTCCTTGATTATGTTGGCTGCTTTCCCAACTCTGCTGTTGGCTGCTTTCCCAAGGCAGCATGAAGTGTAGATAGAGTGATAGGGGAGGAGACCGCTTTACATGATTAAAGAGAGTTGTGAAGTCAGCCAAGTCCGTCAATTCAAAAGTATTCCTCTTGGCTGAGTTATGACTACTCACTTTCTTTGCTTGAGAGATTTAACGTGAAAACAGGTTCTTTGCCCCACTGAGTCCGCCATGACCGGCGATCCCCCTCACACTAACACTGTCCTACACACTAGAGACCGTTCACAAGTTACAGAAGCCAAATAACCTACAAACGCGTATGACTTTGGAGTGTGGGAGGAAACCAGAGCACCCAGAGAAAACCCACGCAGTCACAGGGAAAACGTACAAACTTGCGAAGCACAGCACCCATAGTCAGGATCAAACGCGGGTGTTTGGCGCTGCGAAGCAACAACTTTACCACTGCACCACTGTTGTAATTCAAGCTCTGTTCTTGCACTAACTTTAAAGACAGTCCATTCCTGGTGCTGCAGTGCCGGGAAGAGTATTTATGGCCTATGGAAAAGGCGGCCCCATAGCAGAAGCGTCCACGTCGCGGGGCTGGAAACTGGAAGTATCCTGAGTGAATTCTGCTACCACCATCATCTATTGTAACAAGTGATGGCTCCCACTGATTGTCGCCAGAAGCTTGCGTCCTAATCAGGACGAATGATGATAGCGAGGTCAACATTTGAAACATGGAAGATGGCCACGAGAGAAGAAGATGGAAAAGGCAAGGTGTTTAACAGAAATGCATATCATCGGCACACTGCATTTACTGTGCAAAACACAAAGAGCTGGAGGAACTCAACGGGTCAGGCAGCATCTGTGGAGGAAACGGATAGGCGACATTTTGGGTCTGGTTGCAACTCCAACGCCCAGGAACGAAGATTACCAAAAGCGGTGGACACCACACAGTCCACCATAGGTACTGGCCTCTCCACCATCGAAAGGATTTACAGGAGACACTGCCTCGAAAAGGCAACCAGCATCATCCGAGACCCACAACACCCTGGCCATGCTCTCATTTCACTTCTGCCATCGGGAAGAAGGTATAGGAACCTGAAAACTGTAACGTCCGGGTTAGAGAATAAAATAGACACAAAGTGTTGGAGTAACTCAACAGGTCAGGTAGCATGTGTAGGAAAGAACTGGTTTGAATCAAAGGTAGACACAAAATGCTGGAGTAATCCAGCGGGTCAGGTAGCATCTCTGGAGAAAAAGAACAGGCAACGTTTTGGTCAGGACCCTTCTTCAGACTTCTTCGTCTAGTCTGAATAAGGTTCCCGACCCAAAACGCCACCTATCCATATGCTCCAGAGATGCTGCCTGACCTTTGGTACTCTATGGTATAAACCAGCATTTACAGTTCATTTTTATTGCATTTATTCCAACTACACACAGCTAGGTTTGCACTAGGGACACAAATGTATCTTTTGTTTTGCACTATATTGAGTTTTTTTATTTATTGAACTTATTCCTTTCTTTTGCTTGTCTATTATATTATTTATTAAGTACTGTGTTTACAAACCTGTAATGCTGCTGCACTTAATAATTTAATTATTCCGTTTCGTTTCGGTATATATGATGATAAGACACTCGTAACTCTTGACTTTAATCAGAAGAAGGGTCCCGACTTAAAACATTGCGGGTGAGTCTTCAAAAAAGGTTGCTCTGTGGCCCTTCTCCTCCACCTGGCAGAGGGGGCTCAGCAGTAGAGCTGTTACCTTACAGTACCAGGGACCCGGCTTCAATCCTGACTATGGGTACTGTCTGTATGGAGTTTGTACATTCTCCCTGTGACCACGTGGGTTTTCTCCAGGTGGTCCGGTTTCCTCCCACACTCCAAAGACATACAGGTGTGTAGGTTAATTGGCTTCAGTAACAATTATATAATTGTCCCTATAAATTGTGTAGGATAGTGCTAGCGTGATCGCTGGTCGGCGCAGACTCGGTTGTTCGAAGGGCCTGTATCTCTAAAGTCTAAAGGTTGCAACTCGAAAAAAAACAACTGTCCATTCCCTGCTTGGTACATTTGATCATCAGGGTTGACGAAATTATGAAGGGCATAGATAAAGACTTTATTTCAATAGTGTGGAGGGGGGGGGGGGGGGGCAAAAGAAGAGACAGGTTTAAGATGAGAGGGGAGTTATCTAAAGGAGATTTATGGAACAAATCTTTCAGAGAGAGGGTGATGAATATTTGGAGCAAGCTGCCGGAGGAGGTAGTGGAGGCAGAAGACTGCAAAAAATGGTGAACATTGCCCAGTCCTTCACGCGTTCTGACCTCCCCTCCATCAAAGGGATTTACAGGAGTCACTGCCACAAAAAAGGCATCCAGCGTCAGACCCTTCCCACACTCTCATTTCACCCCTGCCATCGGTAAGAAAGTACAAGAGCCTGAAAACTGTAACGTCCAGGTTCAGGAGCAGCTTCAAACCTACAACCATCAGGCTATTAAACACAACAATCTTCAGAGCTATGGAGCTTATCTATTCCTAGAAACTTGAAACTTTCAACCATCTCTACCTTGGCATCATCAATTTCACTTCCTGGTCAATCACTATCTCCTTTGTCTTGCTGACCTTGAGGGAGAGGTTGTTATCTTGACACCATGTTACAAGGTTCCCAATCTCCTTCCTGTACTCCATGTCATCTTTGCATGTTATCCAGCCCATTATGGTAGTGTCGTCTACAAATGTATAGATAGATTAGTCCCATGAATACTGTAAACAAGCACCAGACTCAGTACGTGATTCAAATACATCTTTAATCAGCACTGAAACTTAACAGCATAAAGGATGGTTAGTTGTCAGTACAGCCTAGCTGCTCAGACTGCCAGTGCCGGACACAAGTGTTAGTATAGTGTTACAGTGGGGTGGAGTTAGAGATGCTGGCTTATGTGTGATTGGTTAACATGCAACATCATTTCATTTCGGAGTCACGTGAGTGACTTCGTGAAGAGCCCGCCCGCGCGCATGCTCGACATATCGTCGTATCGCGTTGCTGCGACGGCTGACGGAGGAGCGTGCTCCTCGCCAGCCCTTCATAAGGGAGCCACTCAGGTAAGTATGCTACCTTAAGTTGGTGGTTCTTGTTGTGTTTGCTTCACAGCAAGAACATGGATGGGAGTTCGAGAGGCCGGAGATCGGGGAAAGGTCGCCGGCCAGCAGTTCCGGAGCGAGAGTTGTCGGGGGTACTGGCAACACAGACCGGAACGAGGGCGGAGATGTCGGTGAGCTCTGTATTTTCAGGTCCGGACCCGCCCGCACACCACAGCTCGGAGGAGTCCGACGAGGAGGAGTGTGGTGTGCCGCCAGAGCAGGACGACCCTGCCATGGCAGCCAGGTCGTCAGCAGGCTTGCTGACGGCTTCGAGCAGAAGGGTTCGTGCGGCTGCACGGCCCGTTTCACGCAGCCCTCTGAGAAGGGGAAGGGCAGGAGCCCAGCAGCCTAACCCTGTCGGGGCTAAGGCTCTGCCTGCCGCCAAGGAGCGGTCAGGTTCCAGGACGGGACCCGGGGCAGCTGTGAGGTCCAGCCGTCGCCCCCCAACTTTCGACGCCGGGACGAGTCAGTTGGGGGTCCCGTCACGGTCGCCGAGCCCCCCATGGATGGGTGGGTGAGACCATGCGTCGGCAAGGTCCACGATGTGGGCAGCTGGCAAGCCTGCACGGGCCCAAGGTATCCAGGCTTCGGCTGGTGCCGACACCATGCCGCATCTGTCCATAGAGGCAACGGCTTCCGCTCCCGCTAAACGGAGGCGGTTGAACACGCCCGTGCTGGAATCGCGCAGTTTCGCCTCGGCGGCTGTCGACGACAACTACCGGCACCGGCAGGGCCTTGATGAGGTGCGGGCCGATGACAGGAGCCCCGGCCAATTTTCAGAGCCGGAGGACTCCGACCACCTGAGTGTTCAGGGTGAAGGGCGTATTGACCGGATGGAGCGGCTGCTGGAGCTTCTCCTACAAGGTCAACAACAACAGGCATCCAGCAGCGACAGGCACAGGGCTTCATCACCAGCTTCGTACACCAGCCTGGAGCAGCAGGACGAGGAGGCCGTGGTTGACCCCATCCCACCCCCGCCTGAATTACCGGCGGAGGACCTCCTCGATGTGGCTACCAAATTTGCAGCCCCTCATTCGTTGGGGCTTCCCATCAATACGAAGTTGGCAGCCACAGTGGACTTCCTAAATAATCACCAGCTTCAGGAGGAAGTCCTACTACAAGCCATGAGCCGTCACAAGGCTCCATCAAACTGCAATTCCCTCAACGTGCCTGTGGTCAATACGCCAATATGGGGCAACATCAGTGCGGCTATCCGTCAGCAGGAGCTGAAAATTCAGCGGATCCTGAAACTCCTCACGGCCGGGATTACTGCCTTTGTGCGGTCGGTCGACGGAGAGGAGCTTAATTTGGACCAGGAGGATGCTCTGGCGCTTCTGTGCGCTACTCAAAACGAAATAAACGGCTTTCGCAAAAACAGCATCCGCCCAGCGCTCAACCCTAAGTTTGCAGGGTTGTGCAAACCACCGCCGCCGCCGCCGCCCCGTCAGCTCTTTGGCGAAGACCTCTCCAAAAGGGTCAGAGAGCTGGATGAACAAGCCAAGACCGTGGGGCTCATGCGCTCTCACAGTGCCCCCACGCCATCAAGCTCGAAAGCCCCACTTGGCCGTTCACGAGGGTCTGTCAGCACTTCCACCAGGAATTACCCTCCAGCTCCAAACCGATATCAGCCACCCCAACCCCAGGGGTCTTTTTTAGGACAGGCTCGGCAGAAGCCGAGGTGGAAAATGAGGACGCCACGACCTCAAACCAACCCAGCACCTCCACGACCACCCACCCGTGTCAGGGACCGCCGGTAACCACAGAGGTGAGGCGATCTGGTTCTCTTTTTTCTCTTTGTTTAACTCCACATGTTGGTGGGCGTTTGCGGTTGTTTGCGGGTGCATGGGGTGACATTACCAGCGATGAGTATGTGTTACGGAATATTCAGGGCCATAGTATTGAGTTTATTAATGGGGACATCCCTCCACCTCAGCATAGACCGGGTCGTACTTTCAAACTAACGGCTGCGGAACACAGTAGGCTATAAGGAAATTTTAAGGTTGGAACAGAAAGGGGTCATAGAGAGAACGGTTCATGAGCCCGTTTAATTTGTTTCCAATATTTTTACTAGACCTAAGAAGGATGGAGGCTGTAGAGTCATTATTGATCTAACCACTCTGAATAACTTTGTAACATATACTCATTTTAAAATGGACACGTTTGAAACGGCCAAATCATTGATTTCACAAGGGTGCTTTATGGCATGCATTGATTTACAGGATGCGTACTATACCGTACCTATGAAAAAATATTACAGAAGGTTCTTAAAATTTATCTGGATGGATCAGCTGTGGCAATATAGGGCGTTGCCTAATGGGCTCACCACAGCCCCTCGCTTATTTACTAAATTGGTGAAGCCAATTATGGCTTATTTAAGACAAAGACATCATATTGTTATGGCCTATTTAGATGATATTTTAATTGTCGGCCACACCTTGGAATTAGCACAACAAGGGGTGGCAGCTGCGGTCAATTTGTTCCAACAGCTTGGGTTCATTGTTCATCCAGAAAAATCTAAGTTCTGCCCCACCCAGGTAATTAATTATCTGGGGTTCCAGGTGAATTCCATTAGCATGAGAGTCACCATACCAATTAACAAAATTGAGGAGGTAACACAGGTGTGTACAGACTTGATTAATACTCGTATACCATCGATTCGTCACACAGCTACTGTCATTGGCAAGATTGTGGCTTTGTTTCCGGCAGCCCGGTATGGACCTCTGCATTATCAAAACTTGCAGAGAGCCAAGATCGCTGCGTTGCGACGGCATGCTGGTCATTATGATCGATCAATGCGGCTGCCGCCTGCAGCATTGGATGAATTACGATGGTGGGTTTGCCACATTAGTAAATCGTTCAAAACTATTATTGAGGCGAAACCGATGATATACTTACAAACTGATGCGAGCTCTGATGGCTGGGGAGCTACGAATCAATTCTCTAGTTGTGGGGGCCGATGGGATACCCTTGAGAATACGATGTTGGTATCACAAGGGATCAACTATTTGGAGCTGCTTGCAGCGTTTCACGGACTTCGTGCATATTGTTCCAAGATCATTGGAGCACATGTCCGGCTCCAAATAGACAATACCACAGCGGTGGCATATTTAAACCACATGGGCGGTACCAGGTCAGTTTCATGTGATAAATTGGCTAATTCAATTTGGCTCTGGTGTGTCAAGAGAGACATTTGGATTTCAGCTACCTATTTGCCAGGTGAGCTTAATATTGTGGCGGACGCCAGGTCACGCAAGTTCAATGATAATATTGAATGGATGTTACATCCTGAAATTTTTGCAAAAATCACAGCCAAATTTGGGAAACCGGACATTGACCTTTTTGCGTCCCGGTTGAACCATCAGGTACCAACCTACGTCGCGTGGGAACCAGATCCTGGGGCTATAGCGTTAGATGCATTCTCGCTAGACTGGGGGAATTGCTTTTTCTATGCATTCCCCCCGTTTTGCCTCATCAGTCGGGTATTACGTAAAATTCAGATGGACGGTGCCAAGGGCATCCTTATCATACCCGACTGGCCTACACAGCCGTGGTATCCGATGGTCTTTGACACGCTCAGTGAACCTTGGGTCCGTTTGCAGGGTAGCCCAGAATTAGTTACTCACCCTGTTTCAGGGGAGCCACATCCCTGCCATGGCTATTTAAATTTGTTGGCTTGCAGATTCTGAATCGGCCTTTAGAACAATACGGCCTTTCTACCCGGACCATGGATACCATTGCGGCGTCGTGCCGAGAGTCTACAAGGCGAAGATACCGCTCTCACATCAGGAAGTGGGAAGCCTTCTGCAGCCGCTCTCGCATCACGTACGATGCCGTGACTATAACCGACGTCCTGGAATTCCTCGCGGGGTTGCACCATGATGAACACTTAAGCTACAGTGCCATCAACAGCGCCAGGAGCGCTCTATCATTCTACCTCAATATTGAGGTGGGATCCAACAGGCTAGTGTCCAGGCTCATGCGGGGTATTTTCAATACGAATCCGCCTACACCACGTTACAATATCACCTGGGATGTCAGGGACGTTTTAACTCTGCTCAGGACGTGGTCCCCCATGGAAGGGCTCCAGCTGGACAAACTCACCATGAAGCTGGTGATGTTACTAGCGCTGACTTCAGCACAGAGGGTACAGACACTCCACAAACTACGTGTCGACAGAATGATGTCTACCCCTACAGAAGTAGTTTTCTTTGTTGACGAGCTACTAAAGCAACATAGACCTGGGTGCACAGGGCTGCAGCTGAAGTTCCCGGCATACCCCGCCGATGCTAGGCTATGCTTAGCCTCCCATATCCGTTATTACGTCAAGGTGACGGCAAGCATCAGAGGAATGGAGAGATACCTGCTTGTCACTCATAAGAGACCTCACCATCGAGTGACAACACAGACGATATCCAGGTGGCTTCGAGTCGTCTTGGGTAAGTCAGGTATCGACACTAATGTGTTCAAATCTCATTCCACCAGGGCTACATCGACGTCGGCGGCGAGGGTCATGGAGGTGCCCATGGACCATATTCTCGCCACAGCAGGATGGGCTAATGAGACGGTGTTCCAGCGGTTCTACAACCGGCCCGTTGCTGCGCCTCTACAGTTCGCAGAAGCCGTGCTAGATGCGGGGCAAGAACGTGGAGATGTCCCCGAATGAGGGGTTTTTGATTTGTTTGTTAATAAATATGCTTTGTTTTGCAGTATGGACTAGTCAGCAAGTTATTCCTCCCATCCATCCCTGGTAGTGGTGTGACAGCATGGACGTGGTCCAGGGCGTGTCATCACAGAAGCTTTGAAGTCTTCACGAAGTCACTCACGTGACTCCGAAATGAAATAGTAAGATTGAACGAGAACTTACCAGTTCGAAGGTTGATCATTATTTCATGAGGAGTCGAAGTGAGGGATTTCGTGCCCTCCTCGCCCAACCCTCAATCACCTTCAGCTGGTAATCTTAGTCATTTCATTCTTACTATGTGAAGTCATTTCTTGATTGGTTTCTGTGATTCCACGCCGCTACTTTGAAGTATGTCGAGCATGCGCGCCGGCGGGCTCTTCACGAAATCCCTCACTTCGACTCCTCATGAAATAATGATCAACCTTCGAACTGGTAAGTTCTCGTTCAATCTTACTATTCTACATCCTTCCCCCTAAAGATTAAGTGTGGAAGGGCACCCATACCATGGAGTTAAACATACTCGCCATATCTGTCTGGTGGTCTACTAACACGGCCCGAGCCCGTGCGGACCAAACCCCCCCCCCCCCCCCTCCCCACCTGAAAGATGAGACGGAGAGCCTTGGGGCAAGAATGGCGCGGTGGAGGCTTGAGGTGACTGAAAGGGGAAACATGTGGTGGGTGAGGCCCCGTGGTTAGTGGAGACCGCAGGACGTGGAGGGGTGCAAGGCATGCAGGGACGGGTGGGAGACATTGCACCAAGTTGTAACAAGTAAATAGTCGGTTCCTCTTGTGAGTTAATTAGACTGTGTTCGAGAGCGGATTCGAGCTGGAATTGGGGAGTGAGACCATCAGGAGTGAAGATGTGGCTGACGTAGGAGACCTCTGGAACCCTGAACTTGCACTTGTCAGGATTGAGCTTGAGGTTGATCTTGCGTGCGCACTCCAGGATGAGCCTGAGATTGTGATCGTGCTCCGTTGTGTCTTTGCCATACACTAGGATATCGTCGACAATAATGGCACAAGGTAGGTCCTCGAATAATTGCTCCATAGTTCTTTGGAAGACCACTGGCAGAGTTGATTCCGAACGGCATTCTCAGAAACTTGTATCTGCCGAACGGGGTGGCAAATGTGGTGAGGTTTGATGACTTCTTGTCCAGCGGTATCTGCCAGAAAGAGTTCTTTGCATCGAGGACAGAAAATAGGGTGGCCATTCCGATCTTTGCCGTAACATCCTCGACGGTCTTCATGGCATGGTGTGGGTGCTTAATGGCAGTGTTCAGGTTTTTCGAGTTGATGCACAGGCGGATTTCATTTTTTCCTTTCTTGACTGTGGCAATCATGGTTGAGACCCAGTCGGTGGGGTCGCTGACTGCTTCAATTATGCCTATGGAGGCCATGTCCTTCAGCGCAGAGTGAACCCTGTCAGTCATGGCAAATGACAATCGGTGTGGGGGTCGGATGACGGGTGTCACTTCGGGGTCAATAATAATCTTGTAGGTCACGGGCAACTTGCCTAGGTTGCTGTCGAAAGGTGGGGTGGAGTTAGAGATGCTGGCTTATGTGTGATTGGTTAACATGCAACATCAATCTACAAATACCATGTATCTTGTTTTGAAAGTATACACTGGTCCAAAACAGACAACGTGAGGGGAGAAAATGTTTCTGAAACTTAGTCTATCACCAGGATCTTTCATCATATAGTTAGTTAGATCATTTAGTTTATTGTCATGTGTACCTAGGTACAGTGAAAAGCTTTTTTGTCATGTACTATCAAGTTAGCAGAAAGACTATACATGATTACATTCAAGCTGTCAACAGTGTACAGATACAGGATAAAATGGATATAGTTAAGTGAAAGATAAAGTCCAGTAAAGTTCAACCAAAGATAACCCGAGGGTCTCAAATGAGGCAGATGGTAGGCCAGGAACGCTCTCTAGTTAGTGATAGGATGGTTCAGTTGCCTGATAACAGCTGGGAAGGAACTACCCCTGAATCTGGAGGTGTGCGTTTTCAAATGTTTGTACCTCTTGCCTGATGGGAGAGGGGAGAAGAGGGAGTAACCAGGGCGAAATTGGTCCTTGATTATGCTGGTGACATTGCTGAGGCAGCATAAAGTATAGATGGAGTCATTAGAAGAGAAGTTGGCTTATGTGATAGTCTGTAGACGTTTCTGAGGGTTGTTGGGAATGTGTTAAACTTCCTAAGTCTTCTAAGGAGGTAGAGGTGCTGCTGTGCTTTCTTGGCCATAGATTTGATGTGACTGGTCCAGGAGAAATTGCCGGCATTGTCTGTATCTAGAAACTTGAGGCTTTCAACCATCTCTACTTTGGTACCATCAATGTATACCAGGGTATGCAAGCTGCTTTGCTTCCTGAAGTCGATCACTATCTCCTTTGTCTTGCTGGCATTGAGGGAGAGGTTGTTGGCTTGGCACCAAGTTACAAGGTTCTCCTTCCTGTGCTCCATCTCATCTTTATCCAGCCCACTACATGGGTGTCGTCTGAGAATTGCTAGATTAATTAGTCCAATGAATACCATGTATCTTGTTTCGAAAGTATACACTGGTCCAAAACAGACATCGTGAGGCGAGAAGATGTTTCAGAAACTTAGTCTATCACCAGGATATTTCAGCAGTTTTTTTAGCTATAGCTTATCGTCATGTGTACCGTGGTACAGTGAAAAGCATTTTTGATGTGTGCTTTCCAGTAGCGGAAAGAAAATATATGATTACAAACATAACTGATAGGAGCAGAATTAGGCAGTTCGGACCTGTAGTGGCCATTTGGCCTGTTTTTTTACATGTCATTGCGGATGGCATGTGCCTTTAAATTTTAGACTGCCGTTATATTGTGGGTGGGATTTATGACGTGTTTGTGGGCGTGCTTGGAGCTTAGATGCTTGCGTAGAAGTTTAGTTTTTAGATTAGTTTGGAGGAACGATGGGGAAGGTTGGCCCTTCTACCATGCGGGCCATGCGGGGTTCACGGGAGATCTAAAGGTGATCATGCGGGCCATGCGAGGTCCACGGGAGATCATGCGGGCCATGCGGGCCACATGCTAGATCTTGCCAGTCTTACGGATCTTGCAAGTCGGAAGAAACTTGGATGTATCTCACTGTTTTCTATCAACAATAAAGCATTTATTCATCAAAAGACTGTGTTTTGTAGCCAAATCTGAGAACAAGCTCTGAAGGTCTGTGAGTGAGCTCACATGCGTTTAGAAGACACCCCCATCCACCATTCTCATCCATATAGCGGCTAGGGTGCTAATTATCTGAAAGATATGAAAATCTGCCACTACATTAAGTAGAAGGAACCTCCAGCAGGGGGGTTAAATACCAGTCCCGGAGATTGGGACAGAAGATTAAATTGAAGCAGGACGACCAGGCTAAGATCTCGGAGAAGTTTAGCCAGAAGAAAGTGGTTCCAGGAGGAACTAGATCTCGGCCAGAGAAGGGCCTTGAGGTCTATCTACAGCATTGAGACGTATCTGAAGACATATCACAGGATTTGTGAGTACAAATCGATTATTACTCTTTGAATTGAAATCACAGCTTTAATTAACAGCTCTGTAACAGAGCCTCCAGAAGGTGTTTTCTCCAGCTTGTCTGGGGAAAGCAGACCGACGTTGGATTGTTTTGAATCGCTTGTGATAAGCCCCTTTCTTTTTTAATTAGCATTATTCTTTTTGCACCTGGGGTTAGGGAGATGTTCTCTACATTATCAGTATGTTATGGTTTTGGAAAAAAATGTCCCAAAGCAGCTACAGTTACTAGCTGAGATTTTTGTTCGATTAATTTAAAAACTTGGCAATCTGCCAAGACCTCTTTAAAATCATGGAATTAAAAGATGAAGAAAGAGCTAATGCCAGATGAACCACGTGGTGGTAAAGAAAGACCCAGACAACTTAAAGAAACAGATAATACACATACTACCTGCTTGAGGGAAACCAAGAGAGAGAGAAACAAATTATGGTTACAGGTTAACAGATTAATTAATACACAGAAAAAACTAATGGGATCAGAACAGAACGTGATCAAGATTAAATCTAATATGAGCCAACTATGGAACCTCTGCAAAGAAGTTGCAAAGAAACAGAAGGTACTGTTCTGTTCACAGCTGTCTCGGGAAGAAGTCAGAAGGCACACCCTGTGGTGGGAAGACAAGTGGAAGATATTTAATGGTTTCATGGA
Organism: Raja brachyura; assembly: GCA_963514005.1. The sequence goes on from OY740800.1 coordinate 24,100,997, forward strand.
TAAGGAAGAGATGTGGTTATCTGAAATTATATCACAATTTACGAGCTTAGTAGCTGGAAGTGCGAAGCAACATGGTGCCAGAATGGATGATGAAAATTCAAGCAGTGAAGAGTCTGACAGATGATGATGATTCTCCTGCAAAAGGCAAAGCACAACAAGGTTTGTATAGTGCTGTACCACCTCCCAAAGTTCAGAATAGAAAAGCAGGTGTGACCGAGAAGAAACTAGCCGCAGGGGTGAGTAAAATGGAAATCAGTGACTTGTCAGATGACAACTCAGACAGTAGTGATGAAGAGGCAACCGTAGAACCTGTCACAACAATTGCACAGAGGAAAGCTGACCCCATGTTGGTCAAGGCGGCTGCTGCCACTCAGAAGCCTGCGGCCAAGAAGGCCAATGCCAGCTCGGACAGCGAGTCCGATTCTGAAAGTACCGATGAATCTTCAAGCGATGAAGAGCCTCAGTTGAAGACCCCCGTAGCCCAACTACGAATGGCAAAGGCCAAGCCTTCATTACTGCCTGCAAAGTCTGTGGCCAAAAAAGCAGACAGCAACAGCTGCGGCTGCAGAAGCAGCTCAGATAGTTCAGGATATAAATCTGGTTCTTCAGCCAGTTCGTTTTCGAGGGCTTCTGCTCAATTGGGAGCTAAAGCTGAGCTATCTGCTCTCTCAATAGCAGCGGATGTTATGAAGAAGAAACATGAGATTGAGCGACATCAAGATGAGATGAGGCGACGTAAGGAACAACTGGAATTAGGCACAAAGATGGCGGTGGCCAAAGCAAAGAAGGACATACTGGAAAGTGAGGGGTCGAGATTCAGCTCTAGATCGCCGAAGACAATGAGCTCTGGACCAAGAAGAAAAACTGCTCAAAGTGAATCAGCAGTTGGATCAATTCCACAATCGAAGTCCACCGGATTTCTTGGCTTTGAAAACCCATCGGAACAAAGGAAGATGGGTGAAACGTCATCTCCGCAAATGAGTGCGAGATCAATACCAATTACTATTGGAGCGTCTGTGGATGCTCGAGACAAACCAATTGCGGACCACGCTTTATCGAGGCCTGGTGCACAGGCTTGAGCAAGCCAATTTGAATCACATAGGCCTGTTTATGAACAGGTGGAGCCAAGACAGATTTATCAGGATGGATTATTGGCACTGTTGAATAGGCAAACTGAATTCAACGAGATCATAGCTCGACAAAATACCTCTCTCATTTTCCCACCAGTAGAAATTCCTACGTATGGTGGAGATCCTTTGGCATATGAAAGTTTTGTAAGGGCACTGGAAGAGGTATTATAGATGACAGTTAAGGATGAAAAAGAGCGCTTATGATTTCTGGTGAAGTACACAAGTGGAAGTGTGAAGGTACTTGTTAAAAATTGTCAGATGGAGCCAGGCGACCAGGGCTATAAAAAGGCGAGAAAATTACTAAAAGAACGTTTTGGTGATGAACAGAGGATTGCTAATGTTTACATTGTGAAGGCCCATGCTTTGAAAGAAATCAAGCTAGAAGGTGGGGAAAAATTGAGTGATTATTCAATATTTCTGAGAGATTGTTGCAGCTTGATGAGAAATTGTGGCCATGTGTAAGAAATGAATCTTGTGAGTAATACTAGAATCATCTTGAGCAAGTTGCTCAGAAAACTGAGAGAAAAGTGGAGAGATGAAGCAGGCAAAATTAGAGATGAGAGGAACCAAGTAGCCAGGCTACCAGACCTGGTGGAATTCTTGGACAGGGAAGTACGGTACATGTTAGATCCACGCTATGGGAATATTGAAGAGTACAGGCCACTTGCAACTTATAAAGGTTCTACCTTTACCAAAACTGAAGAAAGATCTGAATCTATGAGAAATAGTTTTGCTATCACGACCGTACCTGCGGAAAAGACAGATGGAGAAAAAGAAATGTGTCTACTAGCAAGCAAATAGTATTTTGTTTGTTATGTGATGACGTTGGTCACACCATAAGATGGTGTCATAGATTCAAGATGAAAGAATATGAAGACAAGATGGATTTCATGAAAGAGAAGGGAATATGTTTTGGATGTTTGAAAAGAGGACAGGAGGAGGAGGAGGAGGAGGAGGAGGAGGAGGAGGAGGAGGAGGAGGAGGAGGAGGAGGAGGAGGAGGAGGAGGAGGAGGAGGAGGAGGAGGAGGAGGAGGAGGAGGAGGAGGAGGAGGAGGAGGAGGAGGAGGAGGAGGAGGAGGAGGAGGAGGAGGAGGAGGAGGAGGAGGAGGAGGAGGAGGAGGAGGAGGAGGAGGAGGAGGAGGAGGAGGAGGAGGAGGAGGAGGAGGAGGAGGAGGAGGAGGAGGAGGAGGAGGAGGAGGAGGAGGAGGAGGAGGAGGAGGAGGAGGAGGAGGAGGGAGGAGGAGGAGGAGGAGGAGGAGGAGGAGGAGGAGGAGGAGGGAGGAGGAGGAGGAGGAGGAGGAGGAGGAGGAGGAGGAGGAGGAGGAGGAGGAGGAGGAGGAGGAGGAGGAGGAGGAGGAGGAGGAGGAGGAGGAGGAGGAGGAGGAGGAGGAGGAGGAGGAGGAGGAGGAGGAGGAGGAGGAGGAGGAGGAGGAGGAGGAGGAGGAGGAGGAGGAGGAGGAGGAGGAGGAGGAGGAG